>CM019699.1:10759719-10924719 GCA_009760885.1 Achatina immaculata
TCGTTGTAACAGTAGTCAGTCGTTGTTGTAACAGTATGTAGTCTGTCGTTGTTGTAACAGTTAGTAGTCAGTCGTTGTTGTAATAGTATGTAGTCTGTCGTTGTTGTAACAGTATGTAGTCTGTCGTTGTTGTAACAGTTAGTAGTCAGTCGTTGTTGTAACAGTTAGTAGTCAGTCGTTGTTGTAATAGTATGTAGTCTGTCGTTGTTGTAACAGTGTGTAGTCTGTCGTTGTAACAGTTAGTAGTCAGTCGTTGTTGTAATAGTATGTAGTCTGTCGTTGTTGTAACAGTGTGTAGTCTGTCGTTGTTGTAACAGTTAGTAGTCAGTCGTTGTTGTAATAGTATGTAGTCTGTCGTTGTTGTAACAGTGTGTAGTCTGTCGTTATTTTAACAGTATGTAGTCAGTCGTTGTTGTAACAGTTAGTAGTCAGTCGTTTTTGTAACAGTTAGTAATCAGTCGTTTTTGTAACAGTTAGTAGTCAGTCGTTGTTGTAACAGTATGTAGTCAGTCGTTGTAGCAGTATGTAGTCAGTCGTTGTTGTAACAATTAGTAGTCAGTCGTTGTTGTAACAGTATGTAGTCAGTCGTTGTTGTAACAGTTAGTAGTCAGTCGTTGATGTAACAGTTAGTAATCAGTCGTTATTATAACAGGATGTAGTCAGTCGTTGTTATAAAAGTATGTAGTCAGTCGTTGTTGTAACAGTAGTCAGTCGTTGTTGTAACAGTAGTCAGTCGTTGTTATAAAAGTATGTAGTCAGTCGTTGTTTTAACAGTTAGTAATCAGTCGTTGTTGTAACAGTTAATAGTTAGTTGTTGTTGGAATATTTAATAGTTAGTCGATGTTGTGACAGTTAGTAGCCAGTGATGAGTCTATGAAAGAGTAGAAACTAATGTACTATTTCCCTGAGAGATTTCTGTTAAACAAGTTACCGACAACAGCTAACACAACCGAAGGTGGCTAAAGAAAGATATCCATAGAGTTCTGATACAGTGCAACAAAAAGGGATAATAAAGATTAAGAAGTAATACTCCCCAGTAGACATAGAAGGTGGATAGCTTGAGGTAGCGGAGTGCTATGCTTCACCGGTATTTACTGCACATATTTCCTAATACATCACGTACCAGACAGAAAGTTGATGTCTTGACAGAAGATATTATTACCCCAACAATAAAGAATCTTAAAGAGGGGAAAAACTAGTGTTACGAACTGTCTGTAAATTCTCGATGTTCACACGGTCGCTGTCTGCTAACTTTCAGCTTTCACGTGGTCGCTGTCTGCTAACTTTCAGCTTTCACGTGGTCGCTGTCTGCTAACTTTCAGCTTTCACGTGGTCGCTGTCTGCTAACTTTCAGCTTTCGTATGGTCGCTGTCTGTTAACTTTCAGCTTTTTTTCCTGTCCAACAAGTCTGCCACATCATTGCCATGTAGTCCCGCATGCCCTGGACAGTAAAGTCAGGTTAAGCTTGTCACGGTTGACTGGTTTAACAGATAAATCCATTCTTTTCTAAGCAGTTTCTTCTCAGTCTTATTAAGCTTTCTCTGTGGTCATGCCTCAATTTCTATTCCCATGCTTGAAGTGCTGACTTCACCGCTGTTAACACTCAGCTTTCACACGTCGCTGTCTGTTTAAATTTCAGCTTTCACACGGTCGCTGTCTGCTTAAATTTCAGCTTTCACACGGTTGCTGTCTGTTTAAATTTCAGTTGTCACACAGTCGCTGTCTGTTTAAATTTCAGTTGTCACACAGTCGCTGTCTGTTTAAATTTCAGTTGTCACACAGTCGCTGTCTGTTTAAATTTCAGTTGTCACACTGTCGCTGTCTGTTTAAATTTCAGTTGTCACACTGTCGCTGTCTGTTTAAATTTCAGTTGTCACACTTTAGGAAAAATTATATTTTGATGGGGGTAATAATCATCTGTTGTTTATGTGATGTTATATATGTATTTTTATTCTTAATATTTTATCTTTATAGTAAATGAAAGATAGAAGATTACATATATTAACACATTCACAACTATACCAGATGAAGAAAAACAAATACAATTAGTAATGTTATTGTAAAATCATATCAACTTATATTGACATAAATCATTTGTTTATATGGTTAGCACAATCAGAGGATCATCAGTTTATATGTTATTCATCAGCTATATCGTTAACAACATTATCATTAAAAATGATTTCTCTGAATATTCAGATTCCTAGATGATCTTGATCGACAGTGGAACTTCTAAAGAATGAACTTTAACCCCATGTACATAATCATACAAAATCTCTAATCCTCATCATTAAATGATTGAGTGTCTGGCGTATTATAAGGAACTAACTGGCAATAATTGTTATAACTTACATAGTCATAAAATTCAGCATTACGTATTTATGTGAACATATGAGCCATCATTGCACTTTACCAAAAGAACCTATAAATCTTACATAGACAAATAAGTTGCACTAGAATTATAATTATCCACGTACCCGTCAATTATCCTAATCATACTTTAATGTGTCGCAGTGGATCGGAGGAGTCGACAGCAGAGCCTTGCACTCGTCCACACGACAGAAATATAAACCCCAATATTAACCTAACAGTTACATGTTTATCCACAGACGAAATACACTCTCATACGCTCTGGAACGACAACATGACCACCCCCGATCAGCTCAGCGTACGAATCCCGACCTATCAAAATTCTCTCATGTATTCTTGATATACTGGGCCCGCGAACTGGACTCTCTCAGAATTGCGCACTCCTAAGCTGCCCAGCTGCTGGCCCATTATTTCTACTCTTAGGGGTGCCAACGAACACAGCTTATAATATATTATACAATATGCTTATTTTATATAATATGCTTATTTATTCCCTATAACACTGCCGCTGTTTCTTTAAATTTCTGCTTTCATTACATCACATTTAACATCAATTTACTACAAGTATACTGTACACGAACTGAGAATCATCAAGTCGACAGATAACAAATGAGAAAAATAAAGCTAGGGTTTTGGGTGGGGGAGAGAGAGCGCGCAGGGAGGAGGAACTGGCTATAAACAGACACAAAACAACCAATATTTCGACAAAAGTCCTGCTTGTGAACAGAAAAAAAATGACACTGGATAAGGGCAAAAATGTATAGAGGCTTCTTGAAATATTTGCTGTCCTGTGTCCTCTCCGCGTCCTGAATGCCAGCATCGAGACGGATTAGGAGTTGGCTATGACAAGTAAACTAACTTCTCGGAGCAGGTTTCTCGGGAAGATCCGCTACCAGCCAGTCAACCTTGACACAGCACCAGGGTCAGGCTTAAATTAACAGAGCAGCTTGTTTCTTGGGATACCAGGAAGACAGGACCTTGACCTAATTTGACTCTTTTATTCTATGTCCTCTCTTTCACTGGTGAACACGGTCTGACTGTCCTGAGAGGGGACACAAATGGAAACTGTTTCGTTTCTTTCTATTTTGAAGCTCAAATTTTGAAATGATTTATCTTCATGTAGTAGCTCAGGAAAAGAGGCTGGAAACACAAGGCAAACTACGGCCGTTTCTTTATTGAAAACAAAGATCTAGCGAGCAAGTGACTTGTTTGACAATGTCGGCCCGCGCTCTAGCTCTCGTGCTCCGTGTATTAGCGTGGCCTGACCTCGTGAGCAAAGTTACTCAAACAAAAGAGATTTCTGTGTATCTCTGTGGCGAATCTGGGCAGCCACATACCAAGAAAACCACACCGAGCATTGAAGAGCTCTCACAGACACAAACTCTGCTCTCAGCACAAGATTACCCTAATAGAAACCATGAAACAACCTGGCAGTCTGGGAAAGATTGCATTAATCCGTCTGAGAGCCGGTTTGTTGGCTTGGCAGAGGCTGGACGCCATTAAGTGCACCGACCTGCTGTACTGGTTGCAGCACCAGAGATAAAGATTTCCATACATCCTTTTTTTTTTATTATTGCACTTTTCTGGTTACTCACCCTTCAGCTTTAACAGCGGTTACTCTGTGTGTGTGCGTGCGTGTGTGTGTGTGTGTATGTAGGTAAGCTCTAAACAAATGACATTTTTATCTTTAATAATAAATTTTGGTTTTTACAGATTTCATCACCAGCGTTATCATTATCTCCAAATTACTAGTAATACCACCACAACTGCCGCTACTGCTACCACTGCCACATTCACCACCACTACAGTTGCTATAACCACAACTAGTACTGCTATAACTACTACTACAACTATAACTACTGCTGCTGTTGCTATTACTTCTATTATCACCACTATTTGTACTACTACTACTACTATTCTTTCTATTACTTCTATTATCACCACTATTTGTACTACTACTACTACTACTACTACTACTACTACTACTACTACTACTACTACTATTCTTTCTATTACTATTGGTATTACTCTACTACTATTACATTTACTAGTGCTGTTACTGGTGCTGTTGCTGCTCTAACACTATTGTAACTACTACTGCCTCTGCTGCTATTATTATTGCTACTGCTACTACTACTGTTGCTGCATTATTTTAGACACATTAAACGTTATGATAATCTAGAGAAGACCGTCTTGGAAGGGTACATAATGAGAAAAAGAAAGAGAGGAAGACCAAAACTAAGATGGCTGCAAGACATCGTTGATGATCTGCAGATGGATGCATCAGCAGCAGACCATCTTGCTTACAACCAAGAAGCCTACAGGAGAGCTGTTAGGGAGGCAGAGTTTCGCAAGGGACATGCAAATGACTGATTGAATGAATAATACTAAAAGTAGCCGTAGTAGAGGCAATAATGTGTCCAAAATATTTAAGTTTTCTTTGTTTATTCCTCTTTACTAGCCAGCCTTCTTCAATATTAAGTTCTTGTAGAATGGATATATTTGGTTTTTTTTTTGTGTCCATGATATTTGAAGAACTCTTCTGTAGCATTTACATTCAAAGGCATTCATGTGCTTCTCAGATGTTTTGTTAAGTGTCCAGGTCTCACAGGCATATGTTGCTATGGGAAAGATGCATGCCCTTAAAAATCTTATTTTTGTAGTTCTGTCTGTTCCTCTCCACAGCTTCTTTAGTTGTTTTACTTTCTGAAGAGCGATAGATGACTTCCTTGTAGTTCCCCTCAGTGTATCTCCATTATTAGTTAGTAGTGATCCAAGATATTCAAAACTCTCCACTTCTTCCAGTTTTTCCTCATTGATACATATTTTAGCTGCCTTGTTTGTTTTGTCAGTTGTCATCAGTTTAGTTTTCTTCCCGTTAAGATAAAGGTTTTACTCTTCGCTGTTCTTATGGACTGACATAATTAGTTTTTCCATTCCTTTTTGTGTTGTGGACAGTAATACTGTGTCATCAGCATATCTAATCTCTGGTATTTCATAACCTCCAATTATTATGGCATCGTAATATTCTTTGTCTACATCTTCTCTAACTTTCCTCATTATATTTTCAGTATACAAGTTAAATACGTAAAGCGTCAATATATGTATTATTACTACTATTATTACTTCTACTACGGCTACTATTAGTATTATTACTAGTATTATTACTGCTACTACTGATAGTACTACTAGTATTATTACTAATATTATTACTGCCACTACGGGAGATCACGATAACCGTTTCTTGTGATTCCTCCCCACAAAAGAACGTCTAGCAGAGGTAGCTCAGGGCGATCTGGGTGGCCAAAGTTTTTTAGAAATGATACGCTCACAGGAAAAATTAATCCAAAAGTTTCATAGAGCTGGTGGTAGTATGATGGGGTAGCACCGTCTTGCTGAAACCTTGAATACATTATTTCGTCTTCCTTCAAAAAGCTAATAAAATCGTGGAGTATTGGATCATATCGTTCACTATCCACCGTTTCCGCAAAGAATATGGGGCCAACACTAAGCCGACGGGATATTGCGTCTCAACTCCAACTTTCTGATCATGTAGAGCTGTTTCTTGCAGAACATTAGGATTGCTCGACGACCACAGATGTGAGTTTTGTGAGTTCGCATGACCAGAAAGATTGAACAAGGTTTCTTCGGTGAAAAAAAGCAAAGTCAAGAATGTCGACACCTTTCACGCGAATAAAGAGTTCAAACTATTCACAATAACGGAGCTTTTTCTCATGACCCGACGGCTGCAGCTGTTGTACCGCTGTCTTTTTGTATGGGAATAATTTCAGACTTTTTCAGACTGCAGTATGCGCAGCTCTGATTCTGATATCTCGCTCCTGCGCCAGTTTTCCTAGTGATTTTGATGGACTGCAGAGGTTTTTTTTTTCATCAATTTTCGATGGTCTTCCACCACGTCGTGCATCTAACACTGATCCTGTCCTCCGAAATGTCTCAGTAAGACTAAGCTCTGCATTAATACTGGGCACTGCTGTCTCAGGAAATTCCACAGCAAAAAGCTCCCTTACTCTATTGGTGTACTTCCCACCTTCTGTAAAAAACATGCTCAACAACAGAAACGCGCCCCTGAAGTGAAAAAACCATGTCATTTAAAGAGAACTGAACTGAATTAAGTGAATAAGTGAATTCCGCTACTTGCGCTGGGCAAAGTTGCTAACATACTGAACGTAAAAACGGTCTCAACTATGATCTTCAAATGACCAAAGCAATAATGCAATTAAGTCTAGGCTGTGAGAGACAGATCTAGGCGGTGAGAGACAGATCTAGGCGGTGAGAGACAGATCTAGACGGTGAGAGACAGATCTAGACAGCGAGAGACAGATCTAGACGGTGAGAGACAGATCTAGGCGGTGAGAGACAGATCTAGACGGTGAGAGACAGATCTAGACGGTGAGAGACAGATCTAGGCGGTGAGAGACATTGAAAGAAAGTGTGAACTTAACTTACCCTGTGCAGAATCCAACTAAAAAGTTTCTCTTCAGATGCAGGTAATCTGTTCTTATCAGAGTTGATCTTATGGCCTACCATACTTTTACGATGGCCGGCTTCAGTCAAGCTAACGACCGAACGAGCATAATTTAATGTAACGATGACCGACATGAGTAATCTGACCACCCGTCGACCTTTACACTCAAACACACACTAACAAGTGACTTTCGAAACGCCCTGTACTAGTATTGTTACTACTATTATTACTGCTAACTGGACACTTAACAAAAGAGTTGAGAAACACATAAATGGCTTTGAATGAAAATGCTACAGAAGAGTTCTTCAAATATCATGGACACAAAAAAAGAACAAATATATCCATACTACAAGAACTTAATATTGAAGAAGGCTGGCTAGTAAAGAGGATTAGCCAAAGAAAACGTAAATATTTTGGACACATTAAACGTCATGATAATTTAGAGAAGACCGTATTGGAAGGATACATAATGGGAAAAAGAAAGAGAGGAAAACCAAGACGAAGATGGCTGCAAGACATCGTTGACGATCTGTAAATGAATGCAGCAGGCCATCTTGCTCACAACCGAGAGGCCTACAGGAGAGCTGTTAGGGAGACAAAGTTCCACAAGAGACATGCAAATGAATTTTATTTCTATTCTCTGTTGTGTTCAACAGTGTTACGGAGTTGCAGCACCGTGCTGAGATCCTCCTTTGGTATAGGAGATCCGGGACACTTTTGGACATGTCCTGAATGCAATGATAAATAATTTTCCAACATCAGCTTCAGATCAGCAGTCCCTGAAGTTTTACCCACTGCTGGCGGAGATTTTTGCCTGAAGCTGAAGAAGCGATTTCTTGGTGTACTTTCTGGTAGTGAAAACTGCTTTTATATTGATAAAACTTTTCATTTCTTTTAAGTTTTCGTTGTCGAAACAATTCTACTTATTTGACATTTCTTGAGTTGGACAATACCTACTTAGACGATGAGGCATGCTGGGATTACCAGGTACACACAAGCATTCTTGCATTAAAGGAGTTCAGGGCATAACCACTGAGTTCCTCTCCCCTCTCCCTCCCCAACTGAAGAGAGAGAGAGAGAGAGAGAGAGAGAGAGGAGAGAGAGGAGAGAGAACAAGTTTACAGCGAACTGAAAAGAGTCATCCATAAATTCAACAAAACCCAGTGGTTTTCTTTCTAATGAGAAAAAATAAATCAGGATACTCTTATACGTCCAAAGATATTAGGTCCAACAATCTTAGGTCTAAAGTTCTTAGATTGTCTGACGTGGCCAGATTGAGAGAGACTGCTCAGAGTGGCGCCTTCTGTTGGACGCTGCACACAAACTGGCAAGTCAACAACTTCATCAGCATCTCACGTGCCGGCTGTCTGAGCTGAAAGTTTTCACAAACTGAAGAAAGACATTTTCCTTGTCTCCAACCACAGAGATAAGGTCCGTGCTCCGACATCGACGGGTCTTTAAAGCCAGTGGAGCCGCCACTGTAACGATATGAGGGGCCCGTATCAGATGTTTTCATCTGCTACAAGTGACTTCCTGGCCAGCCTGGCTTCAATTACAAGCTGAAAGTTATTGAAGGCAAACAGACAGAAAGACAGGCAGACAGACAGACAGACAGGCAGGCAGACAGACAGGCAGGCAGTCAAGCAGACAGACAAGCAGGCAAACAGACAGACAGGCAGTTAGACAGACAGACAGACAAACAGGCAGGCAGGCAGTCAAACAGACAGACAAGCAGGGAGGGAGGCAGGCAGACAGGACAGATAGGCAGGCAGACAGGGAGGGAGGAAGGCAGGCAGACAGACCAGATAGGCAGGCAGACAGACAGATAGACAGGCAGACATATAGACAGGCAGACCGACAAACAGACAATCAGGCAGGCAGACAGACAGGCAGGCAAACAGGCAGGCAGACAGACAGGCAGGGAGACAGGCAGACAAACAGGCAGACAGAAAGAAAGATCTATAGGCAGACAGAAAGACAGGCAGACAGACAACAGGCAGGCAGACATACAGACAGACAGAAAGACAGACAGACAGGCAGACAGACTTTCAGATGGAAGACTAATTGAACTATAGACAACTGAACCATAGCAGACGTGGCCCTATTCTAATCACACTGTTCCACTGAAATCTAACCAACTGACCCTATTCTATATCATACAAGTTCACCGAACTTTAGTAAACCTTCATCCTATTTTATATCACACAAGTTCACCGAACTTTAGTAAACCTTCATCCTATTTTATATCACACAAGTTCACCGAACTTTAGTAAACCTTCATCCTATTTTATATCACACAAGTTCACCGAACTTTAGTAAACCTTCATCCTATTTTACATCACACAAATTCACCGAACTTTAGTAAACCTTCATCCTATTCTATATCATACAAGTTCACCGAACTTTAGTAAACCTTCATCCTATTTTATATCACACAGGTTCACCGAACTTTAGTAAACCTTCATCCTATTTTATATCACACAGGTTCTCCGAACTTTAGTAAACCTTCATCCTATTTTATATCACACAGGTTCTCCGAACTTTAGTAAACCTTCATCCTATTTTATATCACACAGGTTCTCCGAACTTTAGTAAACCTTGACCCTGTTCCACATGACCAGGTCTGCTGAACTTTAGTCAACCTTGACCCTGTTGTACATCATGAAGGCCTTAGATCACACGCTGTACTAGGAATAAGCACTTCCCTGAAACAAACCGCACCTTGACTTACCCTTCACTCATCAGAACCAAGGAGTCACAGCCACGGCACTTCCCTACATCAGAGCTACTTCAGTCAGCAAACTTCTGCCTTCTTTCAGATCTGTGACCAAGCTCAGCCCAGTGAGAGACTGGCTCTAAGATCTGATCTGTGACCAAGCTCAGCCCAGTGAGATAGTGGCTCTAAGATCTGATCTGTGACCAAGCTCAGCACAGTGAGATAGTGACTCTAAGATCTGATCTGTGACCAAGCTCAGCCTAGTGAGATAGTGGTTCTAAGATCTGATCTGTGACCAAGCTCAGCACAGTGAGATAGTGACTCCGACATCGACGGGTCTTTAAAGCCAGTGGAGCCGCCACTGTAACGATATGAGGGGCCCGTATCAGATGTTTTCATCTGCTACAAGTGACTTCCTGGCCAGCCTGGCTTCAATTACAAGCTGAAAGTTATTGAAGGCAAACAGACAGAAAGACAGGCAGACAGACAGACAGACAGGCAGGCAGACAGACAGGCAGGCAGTCAAACAGACAGACAAGCAGGCAAACAGACAGACAGGCAGGCAGACAGACAGGCAGACAAACAGGCAGGCAGGCAGTCAAACAGACAGACAGGCAGGGAGGAAGGCAGGCAGACAGACAGATAGACAGGCAGACAGGCAGGGAGGAAGGCAGGCAGACAGACAGATAGACAGGCAGACATATAGACAGGCAGACCGACAAACAGACAATCAGGCAGGCAGACAGACAGGCAGGCAAACAGGCAGGCAGACAGACAGGCAGGCAGACAGGCAGACAAACAGGCAGACAGAAAGAAAGATCTATAGGCAGACAGAAAGACAGGCAGACAGACAACAGGCAGGCAGACATACAGACAGACAGAAAGACAGACAGACAGGCAGACAGACTTTCAGATGGAAGACTAATTGAACTATAGACAACTGAACCATAGCAGACCGTGGCCCTATTCTAATCACACTGTTCCACTGAAATCTAACCAACTGACCCTATTCTATATCATACAAGTTCACCGAACTTTAGTAAACCTTCATCCTATTTTATATCACACAAGTTCACCGAACTTTAGTAAACCTTCATCCTATTTTATATCACACAAGTTCACCGAACTTTAGTAAACCTTCATCCTATTTTATATCACACAAGTTCACCGAACTTTAGTAAACCTTCATCCTATTTTACATCACACAAATTCACCGAACTTTAGTAAACCTTCATCCTATTCTATATCATACAAGTTCACCGAACTTTAGTAAACCTTCATCCTATTTTATATCACACAGGTTCACCGAACTTTAGTAAACCTTCATCCTATTTTATATCACACAGGTTCTCCGAACTTTAGTAAACCTTCATCCTATTTTATATCACACAGGTTCTCCGAACTTTAGTAAACCTTCATCCTATTTTATATCACACAGGTTCTCCGAACTTTAGTAAACCTTGACCCTGTTCCACATGACCAGGTCTGCTGAACTTTAGTCAACCTTGACCCTGTTGTACATCATGAAGGCCTTAGATCACACGCTGTACTAGGAATAAGCACTTCCCTGAAACAAACCGCACCTTGACTTACCCTTCACTCATCAGAACCAAGGAGTCACAGCCACGGCACTTCCCTACATCAGAGCTACTTCAGTCAGCAAACTTCTGCCTTCTTTCAGATCTGTGACCAAGCTCAGCCCAGTGAGAGACTGGCTCTAAGATCTGATCTGTGACCAAGCTCAGCCCAGTGAGATAGTGGCTCTAAGATCTGATCTGTGACCAAGCTCAGCACAGTGAGATAGTGACTCTAAGATCTGATCTGTGACCAAGCTCAGCCTAGTGAGATAGTGGTTCTAAGATCTGATCTGTGACCAAGCTCAGCACAGTGAGATAGTGACTCTAAGATCTGATCTGTGACCAAGCTCAGTCCAGCGAGAGACTGGCTCTAAGATCTGATCTGTGACCAAGCTCAGCCCAGTGAGATAGTGGCTCTAAGATCTGATCTGTGACCAAGCTCAGCACAGTGAGATAGTGACTCTAAGATCTGATCTGTGACCAAGCTCAGCCTAGTGAGATAGTGGTTCTAAGATCTGATCTGTGACCAAGCTCAGCACAGTGAGATAGTGACTCTAAGATCTGATCTGTGGCGAATCTGGGCAGCCACATACCAAGAAAACCACACCGAGCATTGAAGAGCTCTCACAGACACAAACTCTGCTCTCAGCACAAGATTACCCTAATAGAAACCATGAAACAACCTGGCAGTCTGGGAAAGATTGCATTAATCCGTCTGAGAGCCGGTTTGTTGGCTTGGCAGAGGCTGGACGCCATTAAGTGCACCGACCTGCTGTACTGGTTGCAGCACCAGAGATAAAGATTTCCATACATCCTTTTTTTTTTTTATTATTGCACTTTTCTGGTTACTCACCCTTCAGCTTGGTAACAACATGGCCGTTTTAACAGCGGTTACTCTGTGTGTGTGCGTGCGTGTGTGTGTGTGTGTATGTAGGTAAGCTCTAAACAAATGACATTTTTTCTTAATATAAATTTTGGTTTTTACAGATTTCATCACCAGCGTTATCATTATCTCCAAATTACTAGTAATACCACCACAACTGCCGCCACTGCCACATTCACCACCACTACAGTTGCTATAACCACAACTAGTACTGCTATAACTACTACTACAACTATTACTACTGCTGCTGTTGCTATTACTTCTATTATCACCACTATTTGTACTACTACTACTACTACTATTACTATTCTTTCTATTACTTCTATTATCACCACTATTTGTACTACTACTACTACTACTACTACTACTACTACTACTACTACTACTACTATTCTTTCTATTACTATTGGTATTACTCTACTACTACTACATTTACTAGTGCTGTTACTGGTGCTGTTGCTGCTCCAACACTATTGTAACTACTACTGCCTCTGCTGCTATTATTATTGCTACTGCTACTACTACTGTTGCTGCATTATTTTAGACACATTAAACGTCATGATAATCTAGAGAAGACCGTCTTGGAAGGGTACATAATGAGAAAAAGAAAGAGAGGAAGACCAAGGCGACGATGGCTGCAAGACATCGTTGATGATCTGCAGATGGATGCATCAGCAGCAGACCATCTTGCTTACAACCAAGAAGCCTACAGGAGAGCTGTTAGGGAGGCAGAGTTTCGCAAGGGACATGCAAATGACTGATTGAATGAATAATACTAAAAGTAGCCGTAGTAGAGGCAATAATGTGTCCAAAATATTTAAGTTTTCTTTGTTTATTCCTCTTTACTAGCCAGCCTTCTTCAATATTAAGTTCTTGTAGAATGGATATATTTGTTTGTTTTTTTTTTGTGTCCATGATATTTGAAGAACTCTTCTGTAGCATTTACATTCAAAGGCATTTATGTGCTTCTCAGATGTTTTGTTGTGTCCAGGTCTCACAGGCATATGTTGCGATGGGAAAGATGCATGCCCTTAAAAATCTTATTTTTGTAGTTCTGTCTGTTCCTCTCCACAGCTTATTTAGTTGTTTTACTTTCTGAAGAGCGATAGATGACTTCCTTGTAGTTCCCCTCAGTGTATCTCCATTATTAGTTAGTAGTGATCCAAGATATTCAAAACTCTCCACTTCTTCCAGTTTTTCCTCATTGATACATATTTTAGCTGCCTTGTTTGTTTTGTCAGTTGTCATCAGTTTAGTTTTCTTCCCGTTAAGATAAAGGTTTTACTCTTCGCTGTTCTTATGGACTGACATAATTAGTTTTTCCATTCCTTTTTGTGTTGTGGACAGTAATACTGTGTCATCAGCATATCTAATCTCTGGTATTTCATAACCTCCAATTATTATGGCATCGTAATATTCTTTGTCTACATCTTCTCTAACTTTCCTCATTATATTTTCAGTATACAAGTTAAATACGTAAAGCGTCAATATATGTATTATTACTACTATTATTACTTCTACTACGGCTACTATTAGTATTATTACTAGTATTATTACTGCTACTACTGATAGTACTACTAGTATTATTACTAATATTATTACTGCCAAGCTCAGTCCAGCGAGAGACTGGCTTTAAGATCTGATCTGTGACCAAGCTCAGCCCAGTGAGAGACTGGCTTTAAGATCTGATCTGTGACCAAGCTCAGTCCAGCGAGAGACTGGCTTTAAGATCTGATCTGTGACCAAGCTCAGCCCAGTGAGAGACTGGCTTTAAGATCTGATCTGTGACCAAGCTCAGCCCAGTGAGAGACTGGCTTTAAGATCTGATCTGTGACCAAGCTCAGCCCAGTGAGAGACTGGCTTTAAGATCTGATCTGTGACCAAGCTCAGCCTAGTGAGAGACTGGCTTTAAGATCTGATCTGTGACCAAGCTCAGCCTAGTGAGAGACTGGCTTTAAGATCTGATCTGTGACCAAGCTCAGCCTAGTGAGAGACTGGCTTTAAGATCTGATCTGTGACCAAGCTCAGCCTAGTGAGAGACTGGCTTTAAGATCTGATCTGTGACCAAGCTCAGCCTAGTGAGAGACTGGCTTTAAGATCTGATCTGGGAAGTTCCACAACACTACGGAAACCTGGCCTTGTCTGGTGTGTTGAAAGTGCCACATCTTCATCACGACATCATCTGTCAGTAATTCAAGTTCTAGATAGGGAAAGACACAGTTACATTTTGAAATAATTCAAGTTCTAGATAGGGAAAGACACAGTTACATTTTGAAATAATTCAAATTCTAGATAGGGAAAGACACAGTTACATTTTGAAATAATTCAAATTCTAGATAGGGAAAGACACAGTTACATTTTGAAATAATTCAAGTTCTAGATAGGGAAAGACACAGTTACATTTTGAAATAATTCAAGTTCTAGATAGGGAAAGACACAGTTACATTTTGAAATAATTCAAATTCTAGATAGGGAAAGACACAGTTACATTTTGAAGTAATTCAAGTTCTAGATAGGGAAAGACACAGTTACATTTTGAAATAATTCAAGTTCTAGATAGGGAAAGACACAGTTACATTTTGAAATAATTCAAGTTCTAGATAGGGAAAGACACAGTTACATTTTGAAGTAATTCAAATTCTAGATAGGGAAAGACACAGTTACATTTTGAAATAATTCAAATTCTAGATAGGGAAAGACACAGTTACATTTTGAAATAATTCAAGTTCTAGATAGGGAAAGACACAGTTACATTTTGAAATAATTCAAGTTCTAGATAGGGAAAGACACAGTTACATTTTGAAATAATTCAAATTCTAGATAGGGAAAGACACAGTTACATTTTGAAGTGAAAAGAAAGTTCAATAAAAAAATTAGAATTTTTATATCCCCTCCCCCCCCCCCCAAATCAGCAAGAAACCAATAACTATTTTTTTAAGTACCTCATAGAGTTGCTCACCGTACCTTAGAAAAAACTAATGGATCTGACAACATGGTATACTGCGCCAAGCTAAGAAAACTAATGGATCTGACAAGATGGTATACTGCGCCAAGCTAAGAAAACTAATGGATCTGACAATATGGTATACTGCGCCAAGCTAAGAAAACTAATGGATCTGACAAGATGGTATACTGCGCCAAGCTAAGAAAACTAATGGATCTGACAAGATGGTATACTACGCCAAGCTAAGAAAACTAATGGATCTGACAATATGGTATACTACGCCAAGCTAAGAAAACTAATGGATCTGACAAAGTGGTACACTGCGCTAAGCTTAGACAAATATTAGATCTTGTAATACGATATACGATTTCCAACACATTTGATACAATTAACATCATTACTGTATCTAGGCCAGCTGGCAGCAGTAATAATAAATGGTGAAACAACAACTTGGTTTGACATTGATTATTGTCGCCTTACTTATTTAACTTGTATACTGAAAATATAACGAGGAATGTTAGAGAAGATGTAGACAAAGAATATTACGATGCCATAACATTTGGAGGTTATGATATACCAGAGATTAGATATGCTGATGACACAGTGTTACTGTCCACAACACAAAAATGAATGGGAAAACTAATTATGTCAGTTCGTAAGAACAGCGAATAGCAAAAACTTCTATCTTAATGGGAAGAAAACTAAATTGATGACAGCTGACAAAACAAACAAGGCAGCTGAAATATGTATCAATGAGGAAAAACTGGAAGAAGTGGAGACTTTTGAATATCTTGGATCACTATTAACTAATAATGGAGATGCAATGAGGGAAATTAAAAGGAGGACATCTATCGCTCTTCAGAAAGTAAAACAACTAAAGAATCTGCGGAGAGGAACCGACAGAACTACAAAAATAAGACTTTTAAGGGCATTCATCTTTCCCATCGCAACATATGCCCGTGAGACCTGGACACTTTACAAAACAGTTGATAAATACATAAATGCCTTTGAATGTAAATGCTACAGAAGAGTTCTTCAAATATCATGGACACAAAATAGAACAAATATATCCATACTACAAGAGCTTAATATTGAAGAAGGCTGGCTAGTAAAGAGGATTAAACAAAGAAAACTTAAATTTTTTGGACACATTGAACGTCATGATAGTCTAGAGAAGACCATCTTGGAAGGGTACATAATGGGAAAAAGAAAGAGAGGAAGACCAAGGCGAAGATGGCTGCAAGACATCGTTGATAATCTGCAAATGAATGCATCAGCAGCAGGCCATCTTGCTCACAACCGAGAGGCTTGTATGAGTGCTGTTAGGGAGGCAAAGTTCCACAAGGGACATAAATGAATGAATGAATGAATTAATGAAAATGTTACACTGCGCCTCATCATCATCATCATCATCATCAGGTGCCGTACCGACTGGCGTTGGCTATTATGCTTCTCCAGAGTACCCGATCCTTCATGCAAGCCATCAGTTCAGTTGGTGATCTCCTCTCACAGCATCCCGTCAGACTGTCCAGTATCATTTCTCTTGGTCTTCCTCTTGATCTTCTTCCTTCTATTTTTCCTGTTGTTATAATGTTTTCAATGCCCCCTCTTCTCATTGCATGTCCTATGAAAGTACATTGTCTCTCTCTTATCTTTTTGACAAGGTTTTTTTGTCTCTCCAGCTCTTCTCATACATTCTTCATTAGTTATTTTTGCTGTCCAGGGGATTCGCAACATTCTTCTAATAAACCACATTTCTGCTGCTTCCAATGATTTTTGTGCAGACTTGATTCACTTCCATATAACAAGATAGGTTCAATATAGCATTTTAGGACTCGTTTTCTAACATTCACTGATAAAGATGTGTTAGCTAATATGTTTCTCATTCTCTGAAATGCAGTCTTTGCTTGGCCTATTCTGTTCCTAATTTCTGTTCTGCATTTCCCATCTGAAGTTATTACTGCTCCAAGGTGTTTGAATTTCTGCACCTGATTTAGAATAGTTCCGTTTAATTTAATACTGCATGCTGGAGGATTCTGTTTCTTAGATATAACCATAGTCTCTGTCTTTTTTATGTTCAAAGTAAGGCCTTTCTGTTCACTTTCTTTGGCGACTTTATCCAAGAGATTTTGCGACAAGCTAAGACAAATATTAGACCTTATAGTATGGTACACTGCGCTAAGCTTAGACAAATATTAGACCTTATAGTATGGTACACTGCGCTAAGCTAAGACAAATATTAGATCTTGTAATACGATATACGATTTCCAACACATTTGATACAATTAACATCATTACTGTATCTAGGTCAGCTGGCAGCAGTAATAATAAATGGTGAAACAACAACTTGGTTTGACATTGATTATTGTCGCCTTACTTATTTAACTTGTATACTGAAAATATAACGAGGAATGTTAGAGAAGATGTAGACAAAGAATATTACGATGCCATAACAATTGGAGGTTATGATATACCAGAGATTAGATATGCTGATGACACAGTGTTACTGTCCACAACACAAAAATGAATGGGAAAACTAATTATGTCAGTTCGTAAGAACAGCGAAGAGCAAAAACTTCTATCTTAATGGGAAGAAAACTAAATTGATGACAACTGACAAAACAAACAAGGCAGCTGAAATATGTATCAATGAAGAAAAACTGGAAGAAGTGGAGACTTTTGAATATCTTGGATCACTATTAACTAATAATGGAGATGCAATGAGGGAAATTAAAAGGAGGACATCTATCGCTCTTCAGAAAGTAAAACAACTAAAGAATCTGCGGAGAGGAACAGACAGAACTACAAAAATAAGATTTTTAAGGGCATTCATCTTTCCCATCGCAACATATGCCTGTGAGACCTGGACACTTTACAAAACAGTTGATAAATACATAAATGCCTTTGAATGTAAATGCTACAGAAGAGTTCTTCAAATATCATGGACACAAAATAGAACAAATATATCCATACTACAAGAGCTTAATATTGAAGAAGGCTGGCTAGTAAAGAGGATTAAACAAAGAAAACTGAAATATTTTGGACACATTGAACGTCATGATAGTCTAGAGAAGACCATCTTGGAAGGGTACATAATGGGAAAAAGAAAGAGAGGAAGACCAAGGCGAAGATGGCTGCAAGACATCGTTGATAATCTGCAAATGAATGCATCAGCAGCAGGCCATCTTGCTCACAACCGAGAGGCTTGTATGAGTGCTGTTAGGGAGGCAAAGTTCCACAAGGGACATAAATGAATGAATGAATGAATTAATGAAAATGTTACACTGCGCCTCATCATCATCATCATCATCATCAGGTGCCGTACCGACTGGCGTTGGCTATTATGCTTCTCCAGAGTACCCGATCCTTCATGCAAGCCATCAGTTCAGTTGGTGATCTCCTCTCACAGCATCCCGTCAGACTGTCCAGTATCATTTCTCTTGGTCTTCCTCTTGATCTTCTTCCTTCTATTTTTCCTGTTGTTATAATGTTTTCAATGCCCCCTCTTCTCATTGCATGTCCTATGAAAGTACATTGTCTCTCTCTTATCTTTTTGACAAGGTTTTTTTGTCTCTCCAGCTCTTCTCATACATTCTTCATTAGTTATTTTTGCTGTCCAGGGGATTCGCAACATTCTTCTAATAAACCACATTTCTGCTGCTTCCAATGATTTTTGTGCAGACTTGATTCACTTCCATATAACAAGATAGGTTCAATATAGCATTTTAGGACTCGTTTTCTAACATTCACTGATAAAGATGTGTTAGCTAATATGTTTCTCATTCTCTGAAATGCAGTCTTTGCTTGGCCTATTCTGTTCCTAATTTCTGTTCTGCATTTCCCATCTGAAGTTATTACTGCTCCAAGGTGTTTGAATTTCTGCACCTGATTTAGAATAGTTCCGTTTAATTTAATACTGCATGCTGGAGGATTCTGTTTCTTAGATATAACCATAGTCTCTGTCTTTTTTATGTTCAAAGTAAGGCCTTTCTGTTCACTTTCTTTGGCGACTTTATCCAAGAGATTTTGCAGGTCTTGTTGGTTGTAAGCTATCAGTACTGTGTCGTCAGCATACCAAAGGTTGTTAATATTGTATCCTACACTGCGCCTAGCTGGAACAACTAAAAATAAGTCATGATAAATTGTACTCAGACACAAATGTGTGTAAATATTTGATGACTCAGTAAATCAGTACTTGTAAATAGACTGAAGACAGTGTCTCAACTCAGTAAATCAGTAAAGCAGTAATTGTAAACTGAAGACAGTGTATCAGTTCACTATACTGACCAAAGAGCTCTTAATACACTATCAGTCTCTTGCATTCTGTCGTCCTTGTACAACAATCATCCAGCTTGTTTCTGTCGTCCTTGTACAACAATCATCCAGCTTGTTTCTGTCGTCCTTGTACAACAATCATTCAGCTTGATTCTGTCGTCCTTGTACAACAATCATTCAGCTTGATTCTGTCGTCCTTGTACAACAATCATTCAACTTGTTTGCTGCATGTGAAGGCAGAGAGAACTCGAAATGTAATGTTGCTTTTCTCAGCCTGGGCCATGTTATTAGTTGTAATAGTAGCAGTGTTTTTTGTAGAGTCTCCAGTTATGGGACCTCTTCAGTTTAACCAGTCTTCTTCTTCTTCTTCTTCGTTCACTTCTACCACCAAAAACCGCACTGTGAACCTACTGAATTCACGCCTGTGGTCCTCGTTAGGTCCCGTGGTCCCCTGTGTGGTCCAAAATAGACCACACGAGTTCCACGAAAGGACCACAAGGGGTTCAGAGTATCACAGTGTTTTAGCCTGTATTCTTGGTGGGTCTCGGAAGCGGGATTGCGTGACACCGTGGTTTTCATTGCACCAGTTTGGTCTAGGGTTGGACTTTCTCACCGGAAAACCTCAGCGTGATTAGGATACGCAAACATCCCCACCGGGTGAGAGGTGGTTGCCTATCTAGACTTCCCTGGTCCAGTGTCTCCGACTTCAGCATTTTGTGGTCGTGGCCGCTACCCTTCCTAGTTGTGACCAGGATGGAGCTTTTGTCCAGGAGGACGAATCCTCGCCACTAGTGACTTCTACCCCTGGGTTGAGCCGGTTTAGGCATTTCCCAGTATGGGCGTGTTTGGGACGGGACCGACCTCTGGGGCAGAGGTACTGTGACATTCATAGCCTTCAAGATTCACCCCTGGTATGAGCCGGTTTAGGCAAAATTCACCAGTATGGGTGTTTATCAGGCGTTACCGACCTCTAGAGCGGAGGTGGCATGACATGTCTAGCCATCAAGTTCCACCCCTGGTGTGTGCCAGTTTAGGCATATTTCACCAGTGTAGGTGTATTTCGGACGTAGGCGGCCTCTAGAGCAGAGGTGCCGTGGTATAGTTCTCGTAGCGATGCTACTGGACATACCAGGTTAAACTTCACTTTCCACCACCTTTTCCCATCGGCGCCGCACAGCAACCTTTATTTCCGCATTTACTTCCTTAACCGGGAGGAGCTTCACTCCACGCGCGGCATTTGAAAAGTTAAGCCAGCAGTGACTTAACCTCTGGGACAAGCCGGTTCATGCATTTCACCCGATATGACTGCACTCAGGACGTGGCTGACCTCCAGACCAGAGGTGCCATGATTTGACTGTTTGCTTCGCTTTATCCTTTCTACCACCTTTTCCGCAGTGATGCTGCGCGGCAACCTCATTTGCAAATTTCTTCATTGGCCGGGAAGAGCACCGCTCCACGCACGGCAGCTGAAGATCTCGCCAACAGCGGCAGATGAGCTACCAAACGTGACACTCATCTACCCTAAGTATCTGGTTTTCAGGCGCCAGATATTCGCCCTCGCCCCTTCTCCTGTCAGTTTAAACAGTTCTGCCACGGGAAGGCCAGGAGCTGGACTTGACTGCCAGAGGCTGTTTGTGGCGCGTCTGTAGTCCTTAGAACCAGTTTAACCAGTAAAAACACTTTAAATTGTTAACTTCACACTCAGTCACCGATAAAAAAAGAAAAGAAAAAAAAGTTTTAGAAAACTATTTCAGAAATAGTATGTGGTGTGTTGTGTGCTGGTGTTAAACACATATGTTGACTATGTCACATTGTGGTGTGACTAAGTTGTGTTGTATTGCGTGCTGATGCTAAACACATATGTTGACTATGTCACATTGTGGTGTGACTAAGTTGTGTTGTGAACGGGCGGGGTCTGTCGTAACGCGGCTGGTTGTGATGACCAAACTCACGGTCCGTTGGTAGTTCACGGGTGGATGCACACGTGAGTGAGCACGTGACAGGTAGACAGATAACTGTGAATGTGTTAGATTTTTTTCTTAGTGAATCGGTGTCTCGTCTAGGTGTATGACCGGCGGTAGCATTGTTGTTTACTGGGGGGACTTCGTCCGTTGTCTTTGAAATGATAAATGTTATGATCGAGATGTGGGGGTCGTGAGTATGACTGTCTTATCAGAGTGCTAATATCAGAGTGCTGTTCTCAGAGAGCTGTTCTCAGAGAGCTGTTCTCAGAGTGCTAATCTCAGAGTGCTAATCTCAGAGTGCTAATCTCTCAGTGCTAATCTCATAGTGCTGTTCTCATAGTGCTAATCTCAGAGTGCTAATCTCAGAGTGCTGATCTCAGAGTGCTGTTCTCAGAGTGCTGATCTCAGAGTGCTAATCTCAGAGTGCTGTTCTCACAGTGCTAATCTCATAGTGCTAATCTCAGAGTGCTAATCTCATAGTGCTAATCTCATAGTGCTACTCTCAGAGTGCTGTTCCCATAGTGCTAATCTCATAGTTCTAATCTCATAGTGCTGTTCTCATAGTGCTGTTCTCAGAGTGCTAATCTCAGAGTGCTGTTTTCAGAGTGCTGATCTCAGAGTGCCAATCTCAGAGTGCTGTTCTTAGAGTACTAATCTAATAGTGCTAATCTCATAGTGCTGTTCTCATAGTGCTAATCTCATAGTGCTATTCTCAGAGTGCTGTTCTCATAGTGCTAATCCCATAGTGCTGATCTCAGAGTGCTGATCTCAGATTGATGATCTCAGAGTGTTAATCTCAGAGAGCTGTTCTCATAGTGCTAATCTCAGAGAGCTGTTCTCATAGTGCTAATCTCAGAGTGCTCTTCTCATAGTGCTAATCTCAGAGTGCTGTTCTCAGAGTACTAATCTCAGAGTGCTGTTCTCATAGTGCTAATCTCAGAGAGCTGTTCTCAGAGTGCTAATCTCAGAGTGCTGTTCTCAGAGTGCTAATCTCAGAGTGCTGTTCTCAGAGTGCTAATCTCAGAGTGCTGTTCTCATTGTGCTAATCTCAGAGTGCTGTTCTCAGAGTGCTAATCTCAGAGTGCTGTTCTCAGAGTGCTAATCACTCAGTGCTAATCTCAGAGTGCTGTTCTCAGAGTGCTAATCTCAGAGTGCTAATCTCAGAGTGCTAATCTCAGAGTGCTAATCTCAGAGTGCTAATCTCAGAGTGCTGTTCTCAGAGTGCTAATCTCAGAGTGCTAATCTCAGAGTGCTAATCTCAGAGTGCTGTTCTCAGAGTGCTAATCTCAGATTGCTAATCTCAGAGTGCTGTTCTCACAGTGCTAATCTCAGAGTGCTAATCTCAGAGTGCTGTTCTCAGAGTGCTGTTCTCAGAGTGCTAATCTCAGAGTGCTGTTCGAGCCGCCTCGTTTGTGCACCTTATTATATGTCCGTGGTTGTAAGTGTCAGGTAATGTCCAGTCAAAATATGGTGTCAGAAGTCGTAAGTGTTACATTTTCATTTTTATGAAGGAACACGTTAAGGATAAGAAGACTAATGAGTTATGAATTGCAATTTTGTCTTGAAGAGTTAAGTTGTACAACATACGTGCTTGAGTTATACTGTTAGGCAAAGATTGATTGGAGGAGTCATGTAACTATGTTTTGTTATCTGTAGTGTGATGGAGATACTACTTCTTGTGGCTCACACTTTGTTGCACTGTGTATAAAACTGTGATGGATCCATGTGATCGTAACTCTTAGTTTGAGCCAGAAGATAACTATGTGTTCTTTTAATATATTTTAGTAATTAAGTGTTGTTGACTGTTATTGACAACCTTGACATCTGTGTGGGGATGCGGGCACAACTCCGCGAGGGGTTTGTTCTTCTGGGTTGTTGTTCTGGGCTGTTCTTCTGGGTTGTTCTTCTGGGTTGTTCGAAGGGAAGAGAATCTGCTCGTGTTGGTTCTGAGGGACGGGAGAGCTGGTAACACTGCTGTAACTGCTGCTGTAACTGCTGCTGTAACTGCTGCTGTAACTGCTGCTGTAACTACTGCTGTAACTGCTGCTGTAACTGCTGCTGTAACTACTGCTGTAACTGCTGCTGTAACTACTGCTGTAACTGCTGCTGTAACTGCTGCTGTAACTGCTGCTGTAACTACTGCTGTAACTACTGCTGTAACTGCTGCTGTAACTACTGCTGTAACTACTGCTGTAACTGCTGCTGTAACTACTGCTGTAACTGCTGCTGTAACTACTGCTGTAACTGCTGCTGTAACTGCAACTGCTGCTGTAACTGCTGCTGTAACTACTGCTCTAACTGCTGCTGTAACTGCTGCTGTAATTGCTGCTGTAACTGCTGCTGTAACTGCTGCTGTAACTACTGCTGTAACTACGGCTGTAACTGCTGCTGTAATTGCTGCTGTAACTGCTGCTGTAACTGCTGCTGTAACTGCTTCTGTAACTACTGCTGTAACTATTGCTGTAACTATTGCTGTAACTGCTGCTGTAACTGCTGCTGTAACTGCTGCTGTAACTGCTGCTGTAACTACTACTGTAACTGCTGCTGTAAGTACTGTTGTAACTGCTGCTGTAACTGCTGCTGTAACTGCTGCTGTAACTACTGCTGTAAGAAAAGGGTACGTTGAGATTATGTGTTTATTTATATGTGATGGATCTGTTTATGTGGAAGTTTGGTTGGGGAACAGTTTTGTCTCGAGTTTCGGAGTGCTGTTTTAGTAATAAAGTATTTTCTTGTTTGGTTTGATAAAACAATTATAGGATATTGTCATTTATTGTTGGTGGTTGATATATTTGTATGAGAGAAGAACGAGTATTCTAAAGTTGGGGTTATAGGCTTGCACGGGGGTCGGGGTGGCTGGTTTAAGAAAACTGGCCTCGAAGGAAAAGATTCTGGGTTGAATGTTGGTTGGGGGCGAGCAGTATGGGGGTAGGGGCCACATGAAGCGGGCTCCCATACCAGCTGTAGGCTAAAGATTTAGCCTTGCTCCCGGCACCATATGTCAGTAAATAATCTAATAACGACATAAATATTTTACAGTATTGCGGGCTGGTGCTAAACACATATGTTGAATATGTCACATTGTGGTGTGACTAAGTTGCAGGTGTGTAGTAACAGCACGACCAACATTCCC
The DNA here is from genome assembly GCA_009760885.1 of Achatina immaculata. Lineage (NCBI taxonomy): Eukaryota > Metazoa > Mollusca > Gastropoda > Stylommatophora > Achatinidae > Lissachatina > Lissachatina immaculata. Next base: position 10,784,068 of record CM019699.1, read on the forward strand.
TGTCATGATAAATTCTTCACAGGACAACCCCGGGACGTTCACAAACTGCCACACAGGATTATCAATCAAGACTGCATTATGTTAGCACTCACAACCATTTATTACATGGAACATGATGATGATGAGGATGAATCGAACAGACGAAATATATCAAGTGACATCTCCAATCAATCAATTAATTGCCATGCTGCTTGGCATAGGTGATCATTTCTCTCCACAATTCCCTGTCTTTAGACTTGATTATGAGATACGCTGGTGACTTTCTTCCTGGCCACACTGGCACCCCATCCAGTAACTTCTCTCTCTGTCTTCCTCTGTCTCTGCTTCCCTCAATTTTTCCAGTTGCCACAAAGTGTTAAAATTTTCATCTTCTCAGAAAATGTCCTACAAATCTCGTTTGTCTGCCTCTGAACTTTGTTCTAATTTGCCTTTTAACTCCAGCCTCTTTTAAAACTTATTCGTTGGTTTTCTTGGCTGTCCATGGTACCTTCAACATCCTTCTTATGAACCACATTTCCATGGCCTCCATTTCTCGCTGTACTCTCTTATTCATGGACCATGCTTCACACCCATAAAACAGAATTGGCTCGATGTAACATTTAAGTACTCGGAATCTTGTTTCCATTGATATGGATCTGTTGCACAAGATGTGCGTCATTTTCTGGAATGCTGACTTGGCCTGAGCACGTCTGCTTTTTATTTCGTTGTGACATTCGTCATCAGCTGTTATAATCGTTCCTAGGTACTTGAACCTATCAACTTTTTTTCAATTCTGTGCCATTGATGTTAATGCTAAATTTTGATGGTATTCTTTTCTTTGAGACGACCATCAATTCAGTCTCCTTTTTATTCAGGCTGAGATCTTTACTTTTACTTTCACGAACCACGATGTCCAGAAGAGCCTGTAGCTCCCCTTCATTTTTAGCAATCAGAACTGTGTCGTCTGCATATCTTAAGTTGTTAAGGTTGTACCTGCCAATTGATATTCCTAGCATGTTCTCTATATTTCTCATTATGTTTTCGCTGTACAAGGAGAAGGTGTCGGGAGATAGAACACATCCTTGTCTCACTCCCAATTTTATGTCTTGGAATACTCCTATTTGGTTCTCAACTTTCATTGCTGCTGAGTGCTGCCAGTATATGTTTTTGTTGAGTTTCAAATCTTTCCCATGTATGTTGATGTCTTCCAGACGTCTCCAACAATACATTGTTCCATCACGAGTAAGATTGTGGGCTGCTAGTTAGCTAATCCTAAGTTAGTGCCCTGAGAATCAAGTAACTTCCATCTATCCACACACTTCAAACTTACACTAACTTGCACAACATCTCTAGCAAGACAACACTAACGCAACATCCATGTTTCACAGTCCAGCTACGAATTATCTGAAGTTAAACTTTCGTCTCATACACCGACCACAAAACAAACTTTTCACGAGCAAAGAGTGAACTTGAAGTCATGGACAAAACAATCTAGAAGATTCTACAAAACATCCAACCAGCAGGGGGCTAACTCTGAAATACTGATTCAGAGTTACATCATGGTTAGATACCCTTGACCAGATACTGTGATCTTACATTGTTCATACCACCTGCATTATACAGGTCAGACTTCTTGTTGGTGGTTTCTATGTGCACAGAGTTGTACACGTTTGTCTCTCATACCTGTCGGGTGTGACCCTGTGGTGAAGGAATATTGATTCATGTTGTAAGATGTGACAGTTCATCATACAATAGCATCCAAACAAACAAACAAACACTTCACGTTCACTTTGAGCGCGACTCATGAACGACCTCTACATTCAAGAACACGTCCAAGCGTAAGTCCAACTCCAAGATCTCACATAACTCCAAGTTAAATCACTTCACTTTTCTCAGCGCTCGTGCAGACAAACCTCGCACACTTCCACACGTCCATCCTCTAGCTTCTCCACCTCTGTCTCCCCCGCCCCCTCTAGAAGTCCCGCCAAAAACCTCCGTCATGACCAAGCTCATTAACACCTCAGTCACATGACCAGATGACCAATGTCCACCCTGTCACTTTCTTAAACGTTTGCTGTCAAGACACACCAAGTATACACTTCTATGTATCGCTATATCAGTGACACACTTTTGTCTCACTTCTTCTGTGGTCTGTGAGTAACTTAACCGCTAACACGAAAGCAAGAACAACTCAGCGAATGGCAAAACTTCTTTTTACACGCTGAACAGAAATGCTTTGTTGCTTCGAAGTTTTTATATTTACAATTATCATTCGAATACAAAATATTCGAATTTATTATCCAGGAGAATAAATGAACTCCAACTGAGTCACGAATGTCTGATATCTGTGTCCTGACATCTCCTTCCTGGGTGCCCAGACCTGTGCTTGCTTTCTTATATTCGTGCCGTGTGCAAATGTTTTTATACGTAAAATTTGTCAACCCCAAGAAAACGTTCCTTGCATTTTGACAAAAAGCATGGGCTATGTGTTGCCTGCATGGCAGGAACTGAAACGTTCCACATACTTTACCTGTCCCCGCGTCTCTCTCGTGGCCGGCTTCTGATAATGGAGAGAGGCCGTCGCTACTGGATCCGCTGGTTTTATTAAGACGCACTTTCAATAAGTCGATATGGTCTTTGCTCAGTCGGGGATTAAAAGCGAATACCTGGCCTAGCCTAACTTCTGAGGAATGTTGAATGTTTAACAACTGTTCTAGCCAACATTTCTCACGTTCGTTAAAACAAAAAGCCCTATCTATTGATGTATGAAGCAGATGGTAGGGGCGGGGAGGGAGAGGTGCAGAATACAATCAAAGGAAGACAAGAATTTTTGGAATTCTTGCTATCGCAGAAAGAAATGAAAACTTCTATCACAGAAAGAAATGAAAACTTCTATCACAGAAAGAAATGAAAACTTCCAGACATGAAGTTCCCTCGTTTTGTCTGATGGGCTTTGATATCTACTTTTACTTTTCCATTTCACAACATTAAAAATGTTTTGCCCTAACAATGTTATTTTTGTTTCTAAATTTAGATGACTCGAGTGTTGTTTCATCCCAAAATTACATGAGTCAAGTATTGTTCCTTCCCAAGGCATATGACTGGAGTATTCTTCTCTTCGGAAGTTACAAGGCTCAAGTGTTGCTCCTCTCCGAAGTTACATGACTCGGGTATTCTTCATTCTCAAAGTTAAAAGTCTCAAGTGTTGCTCCTCTCCAAAGTTACATGACTCGGGTATTCTTCACTTCCAAAGTTAGAAGTCTCAAGTGTTGCTCCTCTCCAAAGTTACATGACTCGGGTATTCTTCATTCTCAAAGTTACAAGGCTCAAGTGTTGCTCCTTCCAAAAGTTACATGACTCGAGTATTCTTCCTTCCCAACTTTACATGGCTCAAGTGGTGCTCCTTCCAAAAGTTACATGACCCAAGTATTCTTCCTTACCAAAGATAAATGACTCAAGCGTTGCTCCTTCCAAAAGTTACATGACTCGAGTATTCTTCCTTACCAAAGTTACAAGGCTCAAGTGTTGATCCTTCCAAACGCTACATGACTCGGGTATTCGTCCTTCCTTAAATTACATGCCTCAAGTGCTGCTCCTTCCAAAGTTTACATGACTGGAGTATTCGTCCTTCCAAAAGTTACATGGCTCAAGTGTTGCTCCTTCCAAAATTTACATGACTCGAGTATTCTTTTCTCAGAAAGTTTCATGCCTCGAGTGTTGCTCCTTCCAAAATTACATGACTCGAGTGTTCTTCCTTCCCAAAGTTACATAGCTAATATGTTGCTCCTTCCGAACGTTACATGACTCGAGTATTCTTCCTTCCTAAAGTTACATGGCTCAAGTGTTGCTCCTTCCAAAAGTTACATGACTCAAGTCTTGCTCCTTCCAAAAGTTACATGACCCAAGTATTCTTCCTTACCAAAGATAAATGACTCAAGCGTTGCTCCTTCCAAAAGTTACATGACTCGAGTATTCTTCCTTACCAAAGTTACAAGGCTCAAGTGTTGATCCTTCCAAACGCTACATGACTCGGGTATTCGTCCTTCCTTAAATTACATGCCTCAAGTGCTGCTCCTTCCAAAGTTTACATGACTGGAGTATTCGTCCTTCCAAAAGTTACATGGCTCAAGTGTTGCTCCTTCCAAAATTTACATGACTCGAGTATTCTTTTCTCAGAAAGTTTCATGCCTTGAGTGTTGCTCCTTCCAAAATTACATGACTCGAGTGTTCTTCTTTCCCAAAGTTACATAGCTAATATGTTGCTCCTTCCGAACGTTACATGACTCGAGTATTCTTCCTTCCAAAAGTTACATGGCTCAGGTATTCTTCCTTCCAAACGTTACATGACTAAAGTGTTGCTCCTCTCCAAAGTTACACAACTCGAGTATTCTTCCTTCTCAAAATTACATGGCTCGAGTGTTGTTCTTTTCAAAAGTTACATCACTAGAGCAGTGTTCTTTCCCTAAATTATACGAATATAGTGCCTCATTTTTTTCAATCGCCTGGTTGATGATGATGATGATATGATGATGATGATGATGATGAAATTCTTGGTGACAGTAACCTGACCGTAGCTTTCTATATCCCCAGGTTGTATATGAGAAGCTGGTTAAAGTGCCAGCTTCTTTAGAGGTTCCACTGCCATGGATAAAGCGTGACCCATTTCTCGTTACCAGAGACGTTGTGAGACGGCCTGGCTTTGGAAGGCGCTGTCGGAAAATAAGGCAGATCCTTGGTTCTGCTGGCAGACAGAATAGACAGACATAGAGGAACACATGCAGAGAGACAGAATAGACAGACATAGAGACACACAGGCAGGCAGACAGAATAAACAGACATAGAGACCCACAAGCAGGCAGACAGAATAGATAGACATAGAGACACACAGGCAGGCAGACAGAATAAACAGACATAGAGACCCACAAGCAGGCAGACAGAATAGACAGACAGAGAGACACACAGGCAGGCAGACAGAATGGACAGACAGAGAGACGCAGGCAGGCAGATAGAATAGACAGACAGAGAGACACACAGGCAGATAGAATAGACAGACAGAGAGACACACAGGCAGACAGACAGAAGAAACAAGCAGAGAGACACACAGGCAGGCAGACAGAATAAACAGACATAGAGGCACACAGGCAGGCAGACAGAATAAACAGACAGAGAGACACACAGGCAGGCAGACAGAATAGACAGACAGAGAGACACACAGGCAGGCAGACAAAATTGGCAGACAGAGAGACACACAGGCCAGTAGACAGAATCGACAGACAGACACACACACAGGCAGGCAGACAGAATAGACAGACAGACAGACAGACAGACAGACAAACACACAGGCAGGCAGGCAGAATAGACAGGCAGACAGACAGACATACAAAAATATAGATAGATAGATAGATAGATAGATAGATAGATAGATAGATAGATAGATAGATAGATAGATAGATAGATAGATAGATAGATAGATAGATAGATAGATAGATAGATAGATAGATAGATAGATAGATAGTCCTTTCAAACAGTCACAGATCCTAGACATTCTTAGTAACTGTTTCTCTTAACACGAACATGCCAAAGAGGAAGTACAGCCAGCAAAAAGCTATATTTACATTATGCAAGTGGTCCTGAGCATTGTAGTTCAGTGGTTCCCAGCCTGTGGTCAGCGGCGCATTGTCGAGTGTTCCTTGATTGTGCTTAGATCTGGTATCAAGTGCCATCTGTTGTTTAAATGCTATGATGGTTTTATTAACTGCGACATTACATATAAGACGTTTGTCTGCAGCTTATATTGTGGTTGCAAAAGTAGTCCATGGATGCGAAAAGGCTGGAAACCACAGCTGTGATCGATGATGAACTCCTGTTTCAAAGAACTGAATACACGCCCAGCATCTGCCTCATGACCTGACTCGGCCGTAGGTTTAGATGCCTGATGTCAAGTGTTTGGAGAAATGCCGTGAAAAACAACCAAACTCCAGAGCGAAGAACACAAGGCTACGTTGCACGCACGCACACACACACACACACAAAGAAAAAGAGGAAGAAGAACAGGAGGAGGAGGTGGTAAAATAAGAACTTTTTTTACCACGTAGACCGCACCACAGAAATGTCGCCCTGATTAGCCATGCCAGTAAACCTCTGGTAAAAATCATAATGGGTAGACTTCGTAAGAAAAGAGAAGAAGAAGTCAATATGGTCCAAGCTGGTTTCAGGCAAGGAAGAGGATCAAGAGATTATATATTCAATATAAGATTTATAATAGAGAAATGCAGAGAGTTTAATGTGAATCTATACTTAGCCTTTATAGACTACTCAAAGGCATTTGATTGTGTACAACACCAGAAACTTTGGGAAATAATGTGTGAAGTTTGGTGGCTGCTTACATTGAGCAGTTACCAGGGAGGGGCGCAGGCTGGATCATTAACTTTGACCCTGAGTGACCATTGCTTCCCCCCCCCCACCCCCCATAAAAGAAATCTTACGGTGATTCAAAGCCAGTATTTCCCGGATGAGTACCGACACTCAAACCGCACGACCACATATACAGAATATTTAGTTTGTCACGACCGAAACTATGAGCTTGTTGATATATAGCAGTGTTGCAGGAACGTCAGTTAGAAATATTATACCCACGAAGGGCTCTGGTAAGATATTAGAAGTGCCAGTTTATTGCTTACATTTACTGTTGACTGGCAGAAAAGCAACTATCAATCAATTCCAGCTCTCACGTTAGGAGAACGCTCACGGATATGTCACTGGGGGACTTAAGTGCGACTGACAGACAAGACATGTTCGTCAACTGTTGATGGCGAATAGAGCTGGCTGTTTGCACAAGCGATCCCACGTGACCCACTGGGGTGGTCTAATCATAAATGAGGTTTATGTCTTCTAAAAATAAGGCCACGCCTTTTTGGGCCGTGCCTTTTTTTAATAACGACGCCCATTTCGGACGCAAGGGAGACAACATGAAGATATTGATTACTCGTTTTGTGGTGATCTCCCTTCGGCGATGATTTTCAGCGATGCTGCTATGCATACAACAACATATGCAACATATTTCACAACACATACAATAACACACGCAACAACACATACCACAACACATACAACAACCCATACCACAACACATACAACAACACATGCACAACAAAGTTACTGTTTCCCTCTCCCTCCCCGTCTGCGAGATCTATTTCTGTAACAGCGAACTAGCATTCATTTCAGCCGATGCAATATTTAACATCCTGAAAAACGAGCATAGAGTCGGATAAGGAGTTGCTGACAGTAGATGTCTTTAATTTCTATCTTAGACACAAGGAGCTGATTTTTTCGATTGACTCAACTTTGACCTTACTGAATTTTTTTTTATGCCCGCATGGGCTCGCTAGATAACTTTACCACTTGTGTGGTGAGGGTTTGTAGATTAAAATCTACTGAACCTGAGTAGAAAGACCACTTTTTTCTTTTATTTATTTCATGGTGCCTTCCGTGCGAGTTCACAAAATCTGACTCATGCCCTGAACTTTTTTTCTTTAACACCTCATTAAAGCTTTAGCCAGGTTAGGTAAGCTAATGTAACAGTCAGATCACGGAGGGCAGGGAGGAGGCTGTGGAGGGAGAGAGCAGCGAGGCTGGAGAGAGAGAGGGCAGGGAGGCTGTGGAGGGAGAGAGCAGCGAGGCTGGAGAGAGAGAGGCCAGGGAGGCTGTGAAGAGAAACGACAGCTAGGCTATGAAAGGAGAGAGCAGGGAGGCTATGAAAGGAGAGAGCAGGGAGGCTATGAAAGGAGAGAGCAGGGAGGCTATGAAAGGAGAGAGCAGGGAGGCTGTGAAGAGAAACGCCAGGGAGGCTATGAAAGGAGAGAGCAGGGAGGCTGTGAAGAGAAACGCCAGGGAGGCTATGAAAGGAGAGAGCAGGGAGGCTATGAAAGGAGAGAGCAGAGAGGCTGTGAAGAGAAACGCCAGGGAGGCTGTGAAAGGAGAGAGCAGAAAGGCTATGAAAGGAGAGAGCAGGGAGGCTGTGGAGGGAAACGACAGGGAGGCTGTGGAGGCAGAGGACAGAAGGAAACAGGGAGCGAGAATAAGATGCTGATAAATTTTTGATTTGATGATCTGGATGATTTAATGCTCGTTCTATCCCAGAGATCCTCAGCGAGATAGCTGCAGCTATCCTCCCCCACCCCCAGCTCTATAGCTAGTTCGCGTGGCCGCACCCGGGGGCTGCGTCCTTTAAACTTTGAAAACAGAGGTCAACCAAAAGATGACAACAGCTAACATGGACATGCAAGGTCAAGAGCTCCAGTTATTCCAGGCCTTGGTTGTCTTCTTTCAGACAAGTGCTCCTGAACTACAACAATCACAAGCAACATTACTACTACAACTACAGCTAAAACTGCAACTACTCTACAACTACAGCTAAAACTGCAACTACTCTACAACTACAGCTAAAACTGCAACTACTCTACAACTACAGCTAAAACTGCAACTACTCTACAACTACAGCTAAAACTGCAACTACTCTACAACTACAACTAAAACTGCAACTACTCTACAACTACAGCTAAAACTGCAACTACTCTACAACTACAGCTAAAACTGCAGCTACTCTACAACTACAGCTAAAACTGCAACTACTCTACAACTACAGCTAAAACTGCAACTACTCTACAACTACAGCTAAAACTGCAACTACTCTACAACTACAACTAAAACTGCAACTACTCTACAACTACAGCTAAAACTGCAACTACTCTACAACTACAGCTAAAACTGCAGCTACTCTACAACTACAGCTAAAACTGCAACTACTCTACAACTACAACTAAAACAGCAGTTGCTCTACAACAAATAAAACGGCAGTTATTCTACACTTTATCTTCTGGCGGATCTCCTTGTTTACATTTCTGTCTCTGCTTACGTTGTTTTGTTTACATTTCTGTCTCTACTTACGTTGTTTTGTTTACATTTCTGTCTCTACTTACGTTCTTTTATTTACATTTCGGTCTCTATTTACTTTGTTTTATTTACATTTCTGCCCCAGATTATGTTGTTTTGTTTACGTTTCTGTCTCTAATTACGTTATTTTGTTTACATTTCTGTCTTTGTTTACCTTGTTTTGTTTACATTTCTGTCTTTACTAATGTTGTTTTCTTTACGATTTCTCGTCACTACAATCTTCCACAACGGCCCAGACTTAGAACTTGTTTTCTCTCTACCATATCGCTGGAGGTCTACGCTGTCTAGTGACCTGACTTTAATCGTTGGCTTACGTTAGAACTATTACTTACTTTGTTCTATCTATCTATCTATCTATCTATCTATCTATCTATCTATCTATCTATCTATCTATCTATCTATCTGTCTATCTGTCTGTCTGTCTGTCTGTCTGTCTGTCTGCCTGCCTGCCTGCCTGTCTGTCTATCTATCTATCTATCTATCTATCTATCTATCTATCTATCTATCTGTCTGTCTGTCTGTCTGTCTGTCTATCTATCTATCTATCTATCTATCTATCTGTCTGCCTGTCTGTTTATCTATCTATCTATCTATCTATCTATCTATCTATCTATCTATCTATCTGTCTATCTGTCTATCTGTCTGTCTGTCTGTCTGTCTGTCCGTCTGTCTAACCAAGACTGAGATTTTACGCGGCACATTTTGATCTGCTTGTCCCCCCTTGACACTGGTGACGACATGATACACAAGAAATGTTTACAGCCAACAAAAAAACATGTGACAGTTAGTGTGACGGAAAAGTCATGAAAATAAACCGAAGATATGTTACTGTTTTGGTTATTATAAAGAATTTATAGTTTGAAAATATGTTACATATTTAGTTAGAAGACACTTTACATCTTTAGTTTGAAGATATGTTATATTTTTAGCTTGAAGACACTTTACATTTTTAGTTTAAAGACAAGACACTTTACATGTTTATTTTGAGGACATTTTATATTTTTATTTTGTTGACACTTCACATTTTTAGTTTGAAGACAAGACACTTTATATTTTTAGTTTGAAGACACTTTATATTTTTAGTTTAAAGACAAGACACTTTACATGTTTATTTTGAGGACATTTTATATTTTTATTTTGTTGACACTTCACATTTTTAGTTTGAAGACAAGACACTTTATATTTTCAGTTTGACGACAAAACACTTTATATTTTTAGATTGAGGATTCCTTACATTTTTAGTTTGTGGACAAACACTTTACATTTTTAGTTTGTGGGCAAACACTTTACATTTTTAGTTTGTGGACAAACACTTTACATTTTTAGTTTGTGGACAAACACTTTACATTTTTAGTTTGAAGATATGTTACATTTTTATTTGATGAAACTTTACATTTTTAGTTTGAGGACATTTTACATTTTTAGTTTGAGTATATGTTAGATTTTTAGTTTGAAGACAAGACACTTTATATTTTTTGTTTGAAGTCAAGTTACATTTTTAGTTTTAAAATAAAATGATTAAAATCAATATGTCATACTGCACTGTGATTAATTTTGAAAAAAAGACAAAAAATAAACCAAGTAATATTTCAGCCATTTAGTTTTTTCAAACACATGTACATCTTCACGTATAATAACAGAAACATTAATGAGTTAAAATAATATGTACACAACAAAATATAAACAATGTGAAAGTGTATTATGAAACATATTTGTGTGATCTTCTATTTTATAAACTTCCAGACATTTGGAAGCGTGATCTACACACTCTGTAGAAACAAAATGTAATTGTATCAGCGCATCTTTGGTCATGCCATATTAGAACCGCTATCGTCCTGTCATATTAGGACAGCTGTGCTCTTGTTATATGACAACAGCTGTGATCCTGCCATATATTAACTGCGGTGCTCCTGTCATATTAGGACAGCTGTGGCTCTTGTTATATGACAACAGCTGTGATCCTGCCATATATTAACTGCGGTGCTCCTGTCATATTAGGACAGCTGTGGCTCTTGTTATATGACAACAGCTGTGATCCTGCCATATATTAACTGCGGTGCTCCTGTCATATTAGGACAGCTGTGCTCTTGTTATATGACAACAGCTGTGATCCTGCCATATATTAACTGCGGTGCTCCTGTCATATTAGGACAGCTGTGCTCTTGTTATATGACAACAGCTGTGATCCTGCCATATATTAACTGCGGTGCTCCTGTCATATTAGGACAGCTGTGCTCTTGTTATATGACAACAGCTGTGATCCTGCCATATATTAACTGCGGTGCTCCTGTCATATTAGATCAGCTGTGCTCTTGTTATATGACAACAGCTGTGATCCTGCCATATATTAACTGCGGTGCTCCTGTCATATTAGGACAGCTGTGCTCTTGTTATATGACAACAGCTGTGATCCTGCCATATATTAACTGCGGTGCTCCTGTCATATTAGATCAGCTGTGCTCTTGTTATATGACAACAGCTGTGATCCTGCCATATATTAACTGCGGTGCTCCTGTCATATTAGGACAGCTGTGCTCTTGTTATATGACAACAGCTGTGATCCTGCCATATATTAACTGCGGTGCTCCTGTCATATTAGGACAGCTGTGCTCTTGTTATATGACAACAGCTGTGATCCTGCCATATATTAACTGCGGTGCTCCTGTCATATTAGATCAGCTGTGGCTCTTGTTATATGACAACAGCTGTGATCCTGCCATATATTAACTGCGGTGCTCCTGTCATATTAGGACAGCTGTGCTCTTGTTATATGACAACAGCTGTGATCCTGCCATATATTAACTGCGGTGCTCCTGTCATATTAGATCAGCTGTGCTCTTGTTATATGACAACAGCTGTGATCCTGCCATATATTAACTGCGGTGCTCCTGTCATATTAGGACAGCTGTGCTCTTGTTATATGACAACAGCTGTGATCCTGCCACATATTAACTGCGGTGCTCCTGTCATATTAGGACAGCTGTGGCTCTGTCATATCGGAGAATTTTGGTCCTGTCATATTAGGACAACTGTAGTCGTTTCATATTAGAACAGCTGCGGTCTTGTCATATGACAACAGCTGTGATCCTGTCATATCAGAACAGCTGAAGTCTTGTCATATTAGATCTTCTGTGGTCCTGTCGTATCAGATTATCTGTGGTCCTGTTATATTAGAACATATATGGTCCTGTCGTATCAGATTATCTGTGGTCCTGTTATATTAGAACATATATGGTCCTGTCGTATCAGATTATCTGTGGTCCTGTTATATTAGAACATCTGTGGTCTTATAAATATAGCTTTCCGATGTATTGCTTCAGAACATATGTAGTCCTCAGACATCAAAATATATGTCGTTTGATTAAATCAGAACATATGTGGTCCTGAAACGTCAAAAGATATGTCTTTTGATAAAATCAGAACATATATTTGGGCACTTTGATCTTATATTAGAAAACTTTGGCTTTATCATTTCAGAACATCTGTTCCTTTTCATATTATAACAGCTTTGGATTTATCAGAACATAATTTCTCCTTTCAAGCTAGAGCATTTCTTTCCTTTTTGTTTTTACATTGTTTCAAGGTCTCTATATTTCACTATTTTCCCGTAGCCGTCGCCGTAAACAGCCATGTGAGATCTGTATAGTTTCAGTTAATTTCCCCTGGAAAATATATCCATATAAGCCATTATTGTACACACTAGACTACCAGTGACAGAATTTCTGGGTCATAGCCTCGTTTCCTTTCACAGTAAATTCTGTTCTAAAAGAACATATATCTTAATGTAACTTGTGTGGAAATGACCTTAACAAATGTGAAAGATTGTGATGTCAGAAGTGATTTGAAGATGTATTTGTATGTATGTTTGTGAGAGTGTGTGCCTACGTACGCTATGTCTTGTTGCAATAGTTACCTCTTATGTAGCTAATTATCTGATATTTGCAGATTTAATAGTTTCATGTTACATTCTTAGATATGATTTTTAATGTAAATTGTATGCCTGCATTAAATCAAATGTGTGGTAAGAATGAAAGATGAGAGATGAAAGGAAGAATATACAATGGGCCTGTGTGCCCAATTCTTCGCTCTTCGAAAATAAAGATCGCTCGTTCGTGTGCTCCACATGTCTCAGTCTGAGACAGGCATTAAAACTAGGCATGTCCCAGGCTCAGACAAGCCTAAGACCAGGCATGTTGAGTGTCTCTGTTAGGGATGTTTAGTGGCCGAACTGACAGAGCGTTCTACTGTTGTGGCTGGGCGGTTGTTGTCATGCTGGAGTCCATGGCTCAATTCTGAGGTCTCTCTCGTGCTATTCTTATTTCTGTCACGTGTACAATGTCGTGTTTACAAGTTTTGGAGGCCGGTTGTACATACTTTGCTCCATCACTTTGCTTCATCGCTTCACTTCACCACTTTGCTTCATCACTTCACTACATCACTTTGCTCCATCACTTTGCTTCATCGCTTCACTTCACCACTTTGCTTCATCACTTCATTACATCACTTTTCTCCATCACTTTGCTTCATCGCTTCACTTCATCACTTTGCTTCATCACTTCATTACATCACTTTGCTCCATCACTATAAGCTGTGTATTGAGAACATACAACCGATAATATACACACAAACAACCTTAGACTGTTCCCCTTTGGCTAAAGCGCTATCTCACAAGGAAGCCATGCTTACACCGAGGATACTAAAAATAGACATTCTTCCATGTGTCTCACCTTCTACCGATTTTCTAACTACAATATTTCCAGCGTTTACTATTCTTTGTCGCCTCATCAGAAAGGTGTTCTAAATAACGCTTTATTTAGAGCAGATTAAACTTTAAAACAAAGAAACATAACTGAAGCCAGGAGTTAGTCACACGTATTTTGTGGCGGAAGTTGTATGACTCCAGCTACAACCAGCGTGGAGAAGACTGAAGCTGTGGTGACTGTCAGACATCACGATGAGGTGAAGATCTTCTTCTTCGTTTCGTCGTCCACATTTTCAGTCGTCGTAATAATTCGCAGCCTGTACTCTAGAAACACAATGTCGGTGTCAGTTCTCTGAAAAATAAAATAAAAAAATTAACAAGTTAATTAGTATTACAGTTACACAGCAGGCCAGAATAAATGAGCACAAGATATTTAGAGTATGGAAAATAAGAGAAAAAAGTTATCGAGCTCAGTGACTGAACATTCCTAATATTGTCATTAGCTCTTAAAATCATAAACATTCGTAATATTGTTCTTAGCTCTGAAAGTCATGAACATTACTAATATTGTTCTTAGCTCTGAAAGTCATGAGCATTACTAATATTGTTCTTAGCTCTGAAGGTCATGAACATTCCTAATCTTTTTATCTTGGCCCTGAGAGATATGCGCATCCTTAATCTTGTTATCTGAGCTCTGAAAGATAGGGGACCAGCGTGGTGGCTAGAGCACTCGTCTAGCAACGGAATGGTCCAGGGTTCGAATCCCCAGCTGAGTGGCATTTTTTTTTCCGACCAATACGGCCCCGATGTCGACCCAGCCTTGTAAAATGGGTACCAGAGAAAATCTGGGGAGGAAAGGCAGCGAGGAAAAGAACTGGCCACCCTACCTCATACGCTGACGGCCCAGCATAATGAGGTCTCTAACGCTTCATCCCCTACGGCATTTGCTATGTGACTATCTTATCTTATCTGAAAGATATGAATATCCATAATCTTATTATCCGAACTCTAAAAGATATGAGCATCCCTAATATTATTATCCGAACTCTAAAAGATATGAGCATCCCTAATATTATTATCTGACCTCTAAAAGATATAAGCATCCCTAATCTTATTATCTGAAGTTTGAAAGATGCAAGCATGTATAACCTTGTCCTAGGACATGAATGCACACAACCAGCAAGTTTAGGAAGAGCTGATGAAAGTTTAGAAAGCTGTTAAGAAATCAACACAACCAGCAAGTTTAGAAAGAGCTGATGAAAGTTTAGAAAGCTGTTAAGCAATCAACACAACCAGCAAGTTTAGGAAGAGCTGATGAAAGTTATGAAGCTGTTAAGAAATCAACACAACCAGCAAGTTTAGGAAGAGCTGATGGAAGTTTAGAAAGCTGTTAAGCAATCAACACAAGGCAAACCTTACAATGTTCATAGCTGCTTTCTTGAAAATAATTATCTTCCTGGAATGAAACTTACACACAAAATATGTTAAATCTATGGCCGCGTTGTGAGATCTTTGGTCGCGTTGTGAGATTGTTGGTCATGTTGTGAGAACTTTGGCCGCGTTGTGAGATCTTTGGTCATGTTGTGATATCTTTGAGAACTAAAGAAGAACTATTACGGAGGCAGGAAAAAATGTACCAAAAACAAGAAACTGATGACAAGACTACAATTAAAGTTCCGAAAAAAAAGTAGATGAATTCACGCAACATGCTGATGATGGTTATAATAATGGTGAGATACGGAAATTAAATGTATTTTTCGTGACTTTACAAGTCGATTAATATAACAGTTGCAATGAGAAATTTCGATGATCAGTTTTAAGACGAGGAAATGTCGACTGTCGAATAACTGTATTTTTTCCTGTTGACGTAAGACTGAAAGTGGCTCCAATATTGACGAGCCCGACTTAATACGTGATAACCCATATTCCCTTCATACACTGACAGCCTTAGATATGTAGTGACATCGATTGTACTCGACCTACAAGAAAGCATGTCTCATTTGTCATAGAAATTCACCCCAATATTTTATGTCAGATGGCTGCTCCTATTGCCGAATCGTCAAGAGACAGGAGATAGACTTGTCTTAAATGACATATTTCCTCTGTGAAGTGATAGCCCACCACTGACTACATTATTCACGACATATACGACGGACATTCAGGAAGTAATGCACCACATCGTTTTCTTTTTCAGCTAATAATGAAGATAGAAGCATGAAATTTTACACACTTTAAATATGGCATGTGTCGATTGTGTGAACCAAATTGCACAGCAACTGGCCAAAGAATATGGCTGCCCTAACACTTGAAATGGATCGTATTAGCAACTTGCGATGTATGTAAGAAGTGAATTGTGATAGAATTTCTCGTTGCAGAGAAGGAAACTGTTGTGAACATTCACAAGCATCTATGTGATGTGTATTGAAGTTTTGCAGTCGACAGAAGTATAGTCAGTCTCTGGGTTCAAGGAATCAAAGAATAAATAAGTGGAGATAAGGAGTTGCATGATCGGCAGCGCTGTGGACGTCCTGCCACAGCCACCAAGGCAGAAATGTTGAAATGCACTGAGGGCATTATTCTTACTGATAGGCATATCACTACTCAACAGTTGGCCTTAAAGATGTCAGTCAGCAATGGTAGTGCAAATGCAGTTGCTAAAGCTCTCGGATTTTCTAAGGTTTGCGCAAGATGGGTTCCTCGAAGTTCCACAAAAGACCATCGACTGCAAAGGAAAGCAATTTCTTCTGAATTGTTGGAGCGTTTCAATGCTGAAGGAGAGAACCTTTTGGCTAAGATCGTAACAGGTGACGAAACCTGGGCACATCATTTTGAACCTGAGATAAAAAGACAGTCAATGGAGTGGCATCATCCACAATCACCACGAAGAAAGAAATTCAAGACAACTCCTTCAGGTGGAAAGGTCATGATTACTGTCTTTTGGGACATTGAAGGTGTGATTCTTGTGGATGTTATGCTAAGAGGAGAGACAATCAATTCCCAAGCTTACATTAAGACACTGAAAAAAACTCAATTAACTTTTTCACAGAGTTCGGCAGCACACGAATCCAGCAGACCTGCTTCTCCTTAACGACAATGCGCCCCCTCACACAAGTCTGGCAACACGGGAAGCAATCACCAAATTGGGTTAGACTGTACTACTCCATCCACCTTATAGTCCCGATTTGGCACCCTCTGATTTCCATCTGTTTGGTCTATTTAAGGATGCACTCCGAGGGATAAGATTTGAAGATGACGAAGGAGTGATTCATGCAGCGAGGAAATGGCTACATAATCAAGAGAAAATCTGGTACGGGCTAGGAATACATGCACTTGTTTCACGCTAGCGTAAACACGTACATATTTTAGGGATTACGTTGAATAATACCAATGTTCATATGACATATCCATGTATATTGTGTATAGATTTCATGCTTTTTGAATAAACAGCTCCTGAGAAAAACGATGTGGTGCATACTTTCTGAACGCCCTTCGTATGTTGGTCTTACTCGCAATCACTTATATGTTGGTCATTACTCGCGACCACTTATATGTTGGTCTTACTCGCAACCACTTATATGTTGGTCATTACTCGCGACCACTTACATGTTGGTAATTACTCGCGACCACTTATATGTTGGCCCTTACCCGTGACCACTTATATGTTGGTCTTTACTCGTGACCACTTATATGTTGGTCCTTACTCACAATCACTTATTTGTTGGTCATTACTCGCGACCACTTATATGTTGGCCCTTACCCGCGACCACTTATATGTTGGTCTTTACTCGCGACCATTCCTATGTTCATTCTACTCACGACCATTCATATGTTGATCCTACTCCCGACCACTTATATGTTGGTCCTTTCTCGCGACCACTTATATGTAGATCCTACTCGTGACCAGATATATGTTGATCCTACTCGTGACCACATATATGTTGATCCTACTCGTGACCACATATATGTTGATCCAACTCGTGACCACATATATGTTGATCCAACTCGTGACCAGATATATGTTGATCCTACTCGTGACCACATATATGTTGATCCAACTCGTGACCACATATATGTTGATCCTACTCGTGACCAGATATATGTTGATCCTACTCGTGACCACATATATGTTGATCCTGCTTTACCACCACATATATGTTGATCCTACTCGTATGCTGGCCCTACTTAATAACTCTTCAACATGCTCATATGTACTCAAGTGTCAAAAATAACTGGGACTGTCCAAAACCCAGTATGCTGATAAAAAAGATAGGAAATACCTACTTGACGGCCAGCAAAAAAAAAAAAAAATGAACAAGTTCTCAGGGAAGTTTTAGAACAGTCAACCAACAAGGTCTATGACGAAAAGATAATCAAATTTTGTCCAACGTGTCATGAGAAGACAGAAGCAACTGACAATCACTAGAAAAACTCAAACCAAAAGTAAAACAAGAGGACAGAGATCAAGAGAGCAAAAACCGACGGACTGGACAATTTGGGAAGGACAAGGAATCTAATCTGGAACTCTGAGAAAAATGTGGAAAGGCGGTGCAGGATTTTTCGGGACCTCTAGCATAGTGTGCGCTTTATCTCTGGGCTCTTTATTTCCCCTCCGAGCAGTTCTTCCCTCTGTAAGCCCCAGACTAGCTGCAAGCACTCCTTTTTTTCTCATTATACCTGCTACAAGGATCACGCAACACTGAGAATCATGACATCAGCTATCGCAGGCACATGATGATGATGATGATGATGATGATGATGAGGAGGAGGAGGAGGAGGATGAGGATGATGATGATTTAGTGTTGCATAAATCCTTACAAATAAAAGGAAATACAACGGAACTCTGGGAACTAAGCACGGACAACATGGACAGATAACTCTTGCTGACATTCGTGGGAACTTACCAAGCTAGAAACATGAACAACAATAAATGACAATGCCTGATCTCACAGCAGCAATCAACAATCACATCAGTAACTGCTGAAAACACGCTGTCTTTGTTTTAAGCAGGGGTTCCAAAACTGTGACTAGCGTGCCCCACATTAAGGCTGTATGAATCTGAATGCTTACTTTTGTTCCAGCGCTGGACGCAGTCTACAAAGTCACGTGTAATCTTTATATCAGTCACTGTCAGTCTTCTGCTATCACAGGCTCCACACCGAGCAAGACACAAAACACAAAACATTGACAAGTTTCGCCATCCTTTTTTTTAATTAAATATTTAAAACAATAAACAAAAGGCTATCGACTGCAAAGGAAAGCAATTTCTTCTGAATTGTCGGAGCATTTCAGTGCTGAGGGAGAGAACTTTTTGGCTAAGATCGTAACAGGTGAATTACTTTGCCAGCCCTGTGTGACGTTTAACGGCACGGGAAGGATATAAGATAAGAAGATTTAAAACAACATAAAATCGCCTGTTGTTTCTGACCCTTTTACACAGGTCCACCACCCAACTGCCGATGTTTCTTCATCCACGGATTGGCATTCTCTTCTTTGGATTATTAAGTTAGAATAAAACATTTATTTAGAAAATGAATTAAATCTCTTTACTTAAAATTACTCTATCTGAGCGCAGGTGTAGCAAAACTGATAGAGAAGCGTATTGTCAAGCAAAGACAAAAGACTGCAGCTCCATTTCCGCTATGCGCAAATCAACTCAGTTTTGAAAAAGGGTATAAAACAAAGTGTTAACTAGCGAAAACGGTTATGTTCATTTGCAAGGCGAGCAACACCGGCTATCAGCGCAAGAATGTCAGTACAAGAGTATCAGTGCAAGAGTATCAGCGCAAGAGTATCAGTGCAAGAGTATCAGCGCAAGAGTATCAGTGCAAGAGTATCAGCGCAAGAGTATCAGTGCAAGAGTATCAGCGCAAGAGTATCAGTGCAAGAGTATCAGCGCAAGAGTATCAGTGCAAGAGTATCAGTGCAAGAGTATCAGCGCAAGAGTATCAGTGCAAGAGTATCAGTGCAAGAGTGATAAAAACGAACAATACCTGTGCAAGAGTATCAGCGCAAGAGTATCAGTGCAAGAGTGATAAAAACGAACAATCACTCGAATATATAGCCCCCCCCCCCCCACTTGGATCCACCTTTAACTAAAAAGTGAGTAAACTGAAAAATTGAAAACAACATCTCAAACAAATTTTATAAAGAAATAAACGTATGACTCATCATTTTTATCCACGAAGTAGAGTCACGCAACTGTTAACATCTTTGATACAAATTTCATGAAGTTTATAGAGAATCACATTTGTTTTAAAGTTATTTTTTGTACTTATTTAGTACTGAGGAAAATGTTTGTAACGTTGGTTTTTTAAAGTCTTGTACGTTTACGTCTTGCTATGAGATTACCTTTTCACTTTTAGTTCTTGCTGTGGGATGACCTTTTTACGTTTACGTCTTGTTGTGGGACTACCTTTTTACCTTTACGTCTTGCTGTGGGACTACTTTTTTACGTTTACATTTATCTGTTTATTTTCGACGAAGAGTCTTTGAGAAACCCATTAAAATTATCAGAAAATTAGAGGGCCCATTAGAATTATCAGAGTCTCACCAGAAAATTATTTCTTCATAACTATCCACAAACAGTTACAGGGGTCCATGAGTTTTGTTGCCAATTAGTAGAGCCCAGAAGCTTTATAATAATATGATCAGGAGTTTGTAAGTATCACAAGAAAGATTGAGAGGGGGGCATCACAAAAATTGTGAGAATCATCGGTCTAAAGTTCAGCTTATCAAGATAGTGCAATCCAAAAACATACACGATTGTTTTGCACTGAGATTATTCCAAGCAGCTTTCCACTTACGTAAGGTTGGTGAGAGATAAAGAGAGGATTAGGTGGGCTGCGAGACTTGGGAGAGGGCTGCTAGAGCGTGGGAGTCCGTGTGTGATGAGACAAGATGTTTGAACAGGCGGCTGGAGTTGAACATACGATATCAGGTCCTAGTCAGTCGTGGAGGGTGCTCTCTGCTCAGTGGGACGTCTAGGCTGGGTGCGTGAACCAGGAGTGGAGAGTAATATCACAGCTTCGTACAGTAGATAGAGATGTGAGAATAAATGAGAATAAAGATGTAACAAAGAATGAATGAGTAAAGAACATGATGAAAAATGATGAGAGAAATAAAAAGATAAAAAGCTGAATTTAAGACAAGTTATAAATAAGCAAAACTATACACTAAGGTGATACATAAGTCATAAAAGAGGACAGACCAAGCGATAGGCTTAGACAATGATGGCGAGACAATGTATAAGAAGATATACACACTCTTAGAATCGACAAATGGCAAGAGATGATCAAGAACAGAGAGGAATGGAGACGTGGCTTGTCTTTAGCTGTGAGCCTCAGTGTTTCGGAAAGTTGTAGAATTCTGCAGCTGCTCTAAGAAGAAGAAGAATACACTAAGTCTGATAAAATGTAGCTCTCCAAAACCCTGTCACAACTGCCTGTGTAATATAGGTAAAGGTAAAATTCCCGTTTCTGTGCCATATTCCAGGCATATTGGGGAATACGATGTTAGGTCCGTATTTTCCATGACCTTCAGCACATGAAAGTGTGATATGGTCAGTATCACGCCTGGCCGCTTTACCTTCCCAGATTTCTCTGGTACCCATTTTCCAAGGCCGGGTGAACCCCGGGGCCGTATTGGTCAGAAAAGAAATCCCGCTCAGCTGGGGATTCAAACCCTCACCCATTCGGTTGCTAGACGAGTGCTTTAACCACTACGCTAGCTGGTCATCTTGTGTAACAAAGTGCTTTGTATATTAGGATGGTATCATAATTATTATTATTATTATAACTACTATTAGCATTATTATTATTATAGTTATGATTGATAAGTAGAAAGTAAATCAACAATATTAAATCAAGTTTTCCATCGTTATCCCGAAGTCCAATCAATATGTAGTCAACCAGCTGACCAATAGAAAGATCTAGAGGAATGTACTCTTGAACAACTGACTTATTATATATAAGCCAGGCATGCAGTTTTGAAAAGGAAGACAGAGGACAGAAAAGAAGATTAGAAAGATAGATAGGAGAGCAAGGACAGATAGAACAGATGGAAAAATAAAGCCAACAGATATTCAGGAAATAGAGAAGCAGTTTAGAACCAGAACTAGTTTAGGACAGACAGAAGATAGGATTTCAAATTAGAAAATGATTACTAGTACTGCGTGAGAAATGCAGAAGATCTGATATTTTTAGAACTTTGTGTTAAATGCTTTCGGAGATATCTCAGTCTGTTGCTTGTGGATTTCGTTTCAATTCAAGTGCCGTGCCGCGTGGCGTAGGCGATCATTTCTATCTACAATTCCCTGTCTTTAGACTTGATTATAAGATCGGCCGATGATAGCCCATCCAGTAACTTCTCTCTGACTCTTCCTCTGTCTTTTCTTCTGTCAATTTTTTCCAGTTCCCATAATGTGTTCCAATTTTCCTCTTCTCAGGAAATGTCCTACAAATCTCGCTTATCTGCCTCCGATCTTTGCTGTAATTTGCTTTTTAACTCAAGCCTCTTCTTCGTTGGTTTTCTTAGCTTTTCTTTGTTGGGTTTTGTTTAGTGAACATTAAAAAGGTGAACTATAATTTGATTGTGGAGCGAACCATCTGAATTGTATAATGACCTTGTGTGTTAAGATTTTAGTCTTGTGGTGAACCATATAGTATCATCTGTAGTGACATTCTGACATGTCGAAGCGATCAAAAAGAAGACGTTGTAATGCATTCGTAAATAAAAAGTGACAATGAAGAAAGACAATGTAACCGCTGTCACAAAATAGTAACAATGCTTATGAAAGTGCCTTAATTGTCGGGATCACAAAATGTTAACAATGCTGTATGAAAGTGCCTTAATTGTCGGAATCACAAAATGTTAACAATGCTGTGAAAGTGCCTTAATTGTCGCAGTCACAATATGTTAACAATGCTGTATATAAGTGCCTTAACTGTCGCAGTCACAATATGTTAACAATGCTGTATGAAAGTGCCTTAATTGTCGCAGTCACAATATGTTAACAATGCTGTATCTCTCTCTCTCTGAACCTTAAGTGCCCAGGGCACATGGGGCTTCCGCAAGGGTTTTCCACAAATGCCTGTCCTTCGCCTTTTTTTCTGCTCTTGCCCAGGTGAGCCCTCTATTGCTCAACATCCTTTCTGTTGTTCTTCTCCATGTCTCTTTTGGTCTACCCTTACTTCTGTTCCCCTGTGGTGTCCATCTTAGTGCTATTTTTGGTAGTGAGTTGTCAGTCATTCGGAGCACGTGTCCCAACGATCGCCAGCGTCTTTCCTCAATAATTGTTGTCAGTGACTTCATCTGCATTTCTGCTAATAAGATGTTATTTCTTATGGTGTTTGGCCAAAATATTTTTCTAATTCTTCGTAAACATTTAGTCTGGAAAGAATTCAATGCTGTATGAAAGTGCCTTAATTGAGAGAAAGTCAATCTAACGATCACATAAAAGAACAATAAATACTATATTGTAAATACAACAGCAATATAATTGATACATGAAACTTAACTGTCTCCTCGCTCTTGGTCGACTGCATTGATTTAATCATTCAGTTTAGTCGTGTCAGGATTATTATCATCTTGGTGTGTCTCTTTAATCTGTCTTTCCCCCAGCGTCACATGTCTAGTATTTGTGTTTATCTACTCAATTCTGTCGTATTACTACTAATACCGCGGGAGTGTTCCTCTCAAACAGGTTCTTAAATTGTTCATCTTTTCTTACCTACTTTCTACTTATTAATCATAACTATAATAAAAATGCTAATAGTTATAGTAATAATAACACTAATAATAATAATTAATGTACTATCCTAGGCACTATGTTACACCTGATGTTGATGATGATGTGTTACATATGATGATGATGATGATGATGATGATGATTTGTTACACCTGATAAAAGAACTAAAAGTCAAACGTAGTGGAGCGACCTATTTGTGAGAGCTTGGAAACATAAAAGCTAGGAAACTCTCATGTTAAACCAAGATGATTATCTCACTTCCCAGAACCAACAAATAGCTCAGGCCACAGTATTTGGAATAAGATCATGAAGCTGATTAACACTAGATCTATAAGCACAACTTAGCCACGTGTAGATTTATGAGCACAATTTAGCCATGTGTAGATTTATGAGCACAATTTAGCCATGTGTAAATCCATGAACACAGGTTAGCCATGTGTAGATCTATGAGCACACCTTAGCCACGTGTAGATCTATAAGCACAACTTAGCCATGTGTAGATCTACGAGCACAGCTTAGCCAGGTAGAAAATTTATAACTTAAACTAGCTGGATACCGATAAAACGTGACATGAAAGATAAATATATTTAATGAAATATGGACAGTCAACCCTGAATAGAAGATTTCATGAAACTGTTCATGAACGTCACGCTACACAAGTGTGTCTTACAGAGAATAGAATTGTGTTTTGTGTTTTGTTTTTCTGGTGCGAGTTCTTTCCCTTTAAATTGATTATTAATATAAAATATAGGACAAGTTGTAGCACGTCAGTAATGTCGAGGGAAAGAAAACAAAACTAACTGTAAAAATGAGAATGCTCTCATAAAAATAAATGGAAGCCATTTTGATCGGTTTTATGTCTTGTAAAGTGATAACATATCTCACTACAATCTTTAAATAACTCACCAAATCTTTGTAGGATATTGTAATTGTTCTTTATTAGGTAAATGTTGAGTCTGCGACCTGAGTAGATTCATCGGCTCTGTATCTAACTCTAAATGTGTCGGTCAGAAAATCTAAAACTGCAGACGGACCGTGTTGATTATCTTATGTGAGTTTAATTCGCTGCAGGAAAAAAAAAGCAGCGCATAATGTGACACTTTCCAGGAGAACACGTCATCGGAGGTTAAGCTGACCCACAAGACTGTTTAATAACCGCACACAAACAAGTACAGGCAAAGGAAAATTATTGTTACATTTTCATGTCCAGTGCTAGTTTAGCAATATATCACGTGCTAATCTATCAATATATTAAGTGCTTGTCTACCAGTTATATCAAGTGCTACTCTAGCAATATAGCAAGTGCTAGTCTACCATTATATCAAGTGCTAGTCTATCAATATATCAAGTGCTAGTCTACCAATATATCAAGTACTAATCTACCAGTATATCAACTGCTAATCTATCAACATATCAAGCTATAGTCTACAAATATATAAAGTTCTAGTCTACCAATATATCAAGTACTAGTCTACCAATATATCAAGTGCTAGTCTACCAATATATCAAGTGCTAGTCTACCAATATATCAAATGCTAGTCTACCAATATATCACTTGCTAATCCACCAATATATCAAGTGCTACTCTACTAATATATCAAGTGCTAATCTAGCAACTATCATGTGCTAGCCTAGCAATATATCAAGTGCTAGTCTACCAATATATCAAATGCTACTCTAGCAATATATCAAGTGCTATTCTACCAACATATCAAGTGCTAGTCTACCAATATATCAAGTGCTAGTCTACCAATATATCAAGTTCTAATCTACCAATATATCAAGTGCTAATCCACCAATATATCAAGTTCTAATCTACCAATATATCAAGTTCTAATCTACCAATATATCTTTTAAACCAAAAAGACTGAGTCGCCAAAGAGTGACTGAAGAGATTGTAGCTGGTTCATCATTGGTCTGTTGGCATGTTGATTAACTGATTGACTGATTAGCTCATTCAGTGATTACTTGATTGATTGACTAGCTAGATGAGCGTTTGAATGGTACGTCTATCAACTGAATGATTTCTCGGTTCGTTGATCGTCTACCACTAAGGGCGAACTTTATCTGATGGCTGCTGCTGGCGGTGATGAAGAAAGCAGCCATTAAATCAGTTGGGAAGCACAGCTAGGACGCTACAGCCTCTGCATTTGTAGGGACAAATGTCCTTATGGAGTGAGGACAGGGCGAAGACGCTTGTCCGATGAGGCAATCCGCGAGCCACAACTCACCAAGACCCTGTCCCACCTCTCTGTGGCACCCCCAGTAACAGGCCTAGCCTGGCTAACGGGGCAGGGATCGCCATAGTTCCCACGGTGGTGGACTCTGCTAAAGAAGCATTCCACACCCCCCGGTTTTTAGCTACACACCGGGACTGAAAAAGTAGCTGCCAAAACCCGCTCCCACGCCGATACAATGCTGAGCCTCAACATCTCTACAGCGTCGGCTGCAAAGAACAACAACTCGCAGTTACACGGAGTTCATACAAGTACGGAGTGACATATCAGAACAGCCTGTTTTCTAGAGTGACATGGTCTTGATCAGCCACACCACGTGATAATGTCATTTCTCTAACGAAGTCATTTTCGCTACTACTGAAACCACCAGAGACCTGTAAACACGAAAGAAAGATCAGATAACACTGTTTAGCTCGAGTGTCTTCATGACAAATAAAGCTGTTTGGCCGGGGGATCCAAACTCAAACCCAAGACGTACAGGAAAGCACAAACACTATGTTTGCTGGAGATTACCCCCGCTGAGAGAAGCACCGGGTGTATCTATGGAGTTATCTCTCCGCTAACAAAATGGCTTCCTCAAGACGGCACAAGAATGCAAAGAGGTGACATTCCGTGCGGTATCAGCCGTACAGTCGTCTGCTCCGTGCGACCAACTGTGGGCACTGGACGCGTAGAGGCTCAGCTGTGCGGTGATTCTTTTAAACTTTCAAGATTTTGAAGGAATTCACCCAACGAAATCTTGTAATGTAACCAGCAGAGTGACATATCCGTTCAATACAAAACTCAGAAATGGTCTTCGTAAGGAATATCAGGTAACAGCTTATGTGAATTTATTTCGTGGAAACCTGGGACCATTTATGTTACAATGCTTCAAAATAGTCCAACTGTCAATCAGATAATTTGCTACCTGCAGAAGAGCTGAGAAAGTTCTTGCCGTATCCACCCCATAAATGGCAGTACAGGAGGTCACAGCGAAACCTCCAGGGATTCGGCCCGATTATGTGGTCATGTTTGCTCACTAACATAGATCAACCAAACAGTCACCGCGTTATGGCCCTACTTAAGAGGAAAGAATCTACGAGTCCCTGTAGGACCTGCCCCAGTAGAAGCAGACAATCTGTCATCTATTTTTGACACAGGGGCGTGGCTTTACAGAAACATGGATGGTTCCGATATATTGTCAAAATGGAAGTTACAAGATACATCACAAACTAAACACGCCACAGAGTATAAAACTAGACAGGTCACATATGATAAAACTAGACACATCACAGAGTAAAAAAACTAGACAGATCACATAGTATAAAACTAGACACATCACAGAATATTAAACTAGACACATAACAGAGTAAAAAGCTAGACACATCACAGAGTGTAAAACTAGACACATCACAGAGTATAAAACTAGACACATCACAGAGTATAAAACTAGACAGTCCAGTTTATCCATCACTGCTCTACTTTCATGAAGATCAGACTTGTTTAGCGCCGCCAGAATGTTAATTAAAGTTTGGAACTTTTTTCTTGTTCTAGTTAACATATTCATTCTGTTATTGTTCTTCATCCTCTGCCTTTACATCCATTGATTTCTATCTAGCTCGCTCAGTCTCGCTGTGGAAGAGATAACAACTTTCATGACTCTCCGGACTCTAATTTATTTATCATTCTATTAGACAGGTATCTGTGAGCTTTACTCTGTATAAGATGTAGAAGATTCATCTGTTAACGTTCACACAATGCAGAAGATTCATCTGTTAACTTTCACACAATGTAGAAGATTCATCTGTTAACATTCACACAATGCAGAAGATTTATCTGTTAACATTCACACAATGCAGAAGATTCATCTGTTAACGTTCACACAATGCAGAAGATTCATCTGTTAACGTTCACACAATGTAGAAGATTCATCTGTTAACTTTCACACAATGCAGAAGATTCATCTGTTAACGTTCACACAATGTAGAAGATTCATCTGTTAACATTCACACAATGCAGAAGATTTATCTGTTAACATTCACACAATGCAGAAGATTCATCTATTACTTCTGTTACTTTAATACGATGTAGAAGATTCATCTGTTACTTTAATAAAATGTACTCTGAATGGAAAAAGAAACTGAAACGCAACAATGAACTAGATCCAATACACCAACTACACAGATCCTCTTTCGCCTAAGGACAGGCCACTGCAGACTACTGGGCTACCTGCATCAGCTCAAAATGTCTCACACAGACGAGTGTCCATGTGGCAGTGGAGTCCAGACTCCAGAACATATCCTTCAAGAGTGCCCAAACCATGCAGACCTGAGGCGTGAGACATGGACAGAGGACATAAGCCTAGGGGCAAAAGTTTTGGGGCTCCTATCAGGATCTGGAGAGGACTGCGGGCTTTGGCATGTCTATAGGGATCAGGATCTGAAGTGACCAACAATCTCGAACGCAGAAAAAGAATACAATGTAAAAGATTCATCTGTTACTTTAATACAATGTAGAAGATATATCTGTTGCTTTAATACAATGTAGAAGGTTCATCTGTTAATTTTCACACAATGTAGAAGGTTCATCTGTTAACTTTCACAAAGTGTAGACTGTTCATCTGTTAACTTTCATACAGTGTAGAATGTTCAGCTGTTAAACTTTATGCAGTGTAGAATGTTCATCTGTTAACTTTCATATAGTGTAGAATGTTCATCTTTTAACTTTCATACAGTGTAGAATGCTCATCTGTTAACTTTCATACTGTTTAGAATGTTCATCTGTTAACTTTCACACAGTGTAGAATGCTCATCTGTTAAACTTTATGCAGTGTAGAATGTTCATCTGTTAACTTTTACACAATGTAGAATGCTCATCTGTTAACTTTCATACAGTGACCCGAACCAGAACACACAAAGCACTGGACTGAATTCTGTGAGAAAATACTATCCATATGATCCGCTTAAGGGAGGTTTTCATTCATTCATTTGCATGTCCCTTGCGGAATTTTGCCTCCCTAACAGCTCTCCTGTAGGCCTCTCGGTTGTGAGCAAGATGACCTGCTGCTGATGCATCCATTTCCAGATCGTCAACGATGTCTTGCAGCCATCTTTGTTTTGGTCTTCCTCTTTTTCTGTTTCCCATTATGTATCCTTCCAGTACGGTCTTCTCTAGATTATCATGATGTTTAATGTGTCCAAAATATTTAAGTTTTCTCTCTTTAATCCTCTTTACTAGCCAGCCTTCTTCAATATTAAGTTCTTGTAGTATGGATATATTTGTTCTTTTTTGTGACTATGATATTTGAAGAATTCTTCTGTAGCATTTACATTCAAAGGCATTTATGTGTTTCTCAGCTGTTTTGTTAAGTGTCCAGGTCTCATAGGCATATGTTGCGATAGGAAAGATGCATGCCTTTAACAATCTTATTTTTGTAGTTCTGTCTGTTCCTCTCCACAGATTCTTTAAAGAGAGGTTTTGCGCCTTTAAAATTCTCACATGTTAGTTGCTACCTTCAACTGCTTCTCTTCTCCCTCCACGCCCAAACGTAAACTACCAACTCTGACTGACTTAGTTATGATAACAATTTCCATGATGATGTCCCAGTATATGTGGTCAAAGAGACCGACTGATCAATCAATTAGTTCTGTTCTTTGCATTCATAGCTGGACTTGTTTACGTAACGTAATACCAAGATGCTTCGGCAGCAAGTTTAGACCAGTGTTTCTCAAAGTAGGTGATGTACCGGACCAGGAGGGCGATGAAGGAAAAAGGAGCAGTAGGATGGCAGTGGAAGAATAGAGGGCAGTAAGGTGGGGGGGGGGTTGATGGAAAACGAAGCAGCAGACGGTAGCAGTAATACCTTCCTTCTTAGACGGGGGCAGTAATACCTTCCTTCTTAGACGGTAGCAGTAATACCTTCCTTCTTTGAAGGGGGCAGTAATACCTTCCTTCTTAGACGGTAGCAGTAATACCTTCCTTCTTAGACGGTAGCAGTAATACCTTCTTTCTTAGACGGTGGCAGTAATATCTTCCTTCTTAGATGGGGGCAGTAATACCTACCTGCATCAACTCAAAATGTCTCACACAGACGAGTGTCCATGTGGCAGTGGAGTCCAGACTCCAGAACATATCCTTCAAGAGTGCCCAAACCATGCAGACCCGAGGCGTGAGACATGGACAGAGGACATAGGCCTAGGGGCAAAAGTTTTGGGGCTCCTATCAGGATCTGGAGAGGACTGCGGGCTTTGGCATGTCTATAGGGATCAGGATCTGAAGTGACCAACAACCTCGAACGCAGAAAAAGAAGAATACAACGTAAATGATTCATCTGTTACTTTAATACAATGTAGAAGATACATCTGTTGCTTTAATACAATGTAGAAGATACATCTGTTGCTTTAATACAATGTAGAAGATTCATCTGTTAATTTTCACACAATGTAGAAGGTTCATCTGTTAACTTTCATACAATATAGAATGTTCATGTGTTAACTTTCACAAAGTGTAGACTGTTCATACAGTGTAGAATGTTCAGCTGTTAAACTTTATGCAGTGTAGAATGTTCATCTGTTAACTTTCATACAGTGTAGAATGTTCATCTTTTAACTTTCATACAGTGTAGAATGCTCATCTGTTAACTTTCATACAGTGTAGAATGTTCATCTGTTAACTTTCATACAGTGTAGAATGTTCATCTTTTAACTTTCATACAGTGTAGAATGCTCATCTGTTAAACTTTATGCAGTGTAGAATGTTCATCTGTTAACTTTCATACAGTGTAGAATGTTCATCTTTTAACTTTCATACAGTGTAGAATGCTCATCTGTTAACTTTCATACAGTGTAGAATGTTCATCTGTTAACTTTCATACAGTGTAGAATGTTCATCTTTTAACTTTCATACAGTGTAGAATGCTCATCTGTTAAACTTTATGCAGTGTAGAATGTTCATCTGTTAACTTTTACACAATGTAGAATGCTCATCTGTTAACTTTCATACAGTGACCCGAACCAGAACACACAAAGCACTGGACTGAATTCTGTGAGAAAATACTATCCATACGATCCGCTTAAGGGAGGTTTTCATTCATTCATTTGCATGTCCCTTGCGGTACTTTGCCTCCCTAACAGCTCTCCTGTAGGCCTCTCGGTTGTGAGCAAGATGGCCTGCTGCTGATGCATCCATTTGCGGATCGTCAACGATGTCTTGCAGCCATCTTCGTTTTGGTCTTCCTCTTTTTCTGTTTCCCATTATGTATCCTTCCAAGACGGTCTTCTCTAAATTATCATGACGTTTAATGTGTCCAAAATATTTATGTTTTCTCTCTTTAATCCTCTTTACTAGCCAGCCTTCTTCAATATTAAGTTCTTGTAGTATGGATATATTTGTTCTTTTTTGTGTCCATGATATTTGGAGAACTCTTCTGTAGCATTTACATTCAAAGGCATTTATGTGTTTCTCAGCTGTTTTGTTAAGTGTCCAGGTCTCATAGGCATATGTTGCGATGGGAAAGATGCATGCCCTTAACAACTTATTTTTGTAGTTCTGTCTGTTCCTCTCCACAGATTCTTTAAAGAGAGGTTTTGCGCCTTTAAAATTCTCACATGTTAGTTGCTACCTTCAACTGCTTCTCTTCTCCCTCCACGCCCAAACATAAACTACCAACTCTGACTGACTTAGTTATGATAACAATTTCCATGATGATGTCCCAGTATATGTGGTCAAAGAGACCGACTGATCAATCAATCAGTTCTGATCTTTGCATTCATAGCTGGACTTGTTTACGTAACGTAATACCAAGATGCTTCGGCAGCAAGTTTAGACCAGTGTTTCTCAAAGTAGGTGATGTACCGGACCAGGAGGGCGATGAAGGAAAAAGGAGCAGTAGGATGGCAGTGGAAGAATAGAGGGCAGTAAGGTGGGGGGGGGGTTGATGGAAAACGAAGCAGCAGACGGTAGCAGTAATACCTTCCTTCTTTGACGGGGGCAGTAATACCTTCCTTCTTAGACGGTAGCAGTAATACCTTCCTTCTTAGAAGGGGGCAGTAATACCTTCCTTCTTAGACGGTAGCAGTAATACCTTCCTTCTTAGACGGTAGCAGTAATACCTTCTTTCTAGACGGTGGCAGTAATATCTTCCTTCTTAGACGGGGGCAGTAATACCTTCCTTCTTAGACGGGGGCAGTAGTACCTTCCTTCTTAGACGGGGGCAGTAATACCTTCCTTCTTAGACGAGGGCAGTTATAAAACTTAATCAGTGTTAGTTACTTCACGTTGTTAAATAAATGGTTTGCTGACTGAAGCTTTTAGTTGTGTGATGCATGTCCTAGTATAAAAGACTGTATGAACAGTTCATAATAACGAGGAGAAGGGGGGAGGGTGGTTGGAGAAGAGAGGGCGGAATTAAGGATGTGACCTGGGAGAAAAAAGGGGTCGGCAGCGCGGCAAAGCTTGGGAAACACTGGTTTAGACGGAGATCAGATGACACAACAAGGCCTCTGTTTAATACTTTATTAACTAAACTCTGTCTGTCACTCAGTCAATCAGCCTAACTTGTTCCTGGCACTGATAATCGTTCGGCACACACGCTTCTGTTTCCGTGTAAGACTTCCTCAAGAAGTTTGTTCCCATCCTAAAAGTTATTATAAGCTACGACAAGAAAAGAAAATTATTAAGTATATTTTTCCCTTGCTCGTGGTTTAAAGCAGATCTCATGAACTTCACAAGCAACTCACAACAAAAAGACAGTTTATAAATACGTAATCTGTTAGCTAGAAGTGACCCTGCAAAATGATAGGAGTATCAACATCTGTTGGTACGTAATGATTATATATTTAAATAAGGGATGTTTTTTTTCCCTGTAGGAAAGCTATGCCAGCACCTTTTCCTAGAAAATTTCACAGAGCTTGTATTAAATGTGTCTACCTTTCATCTTCCCTTCTCTTTGTGTATGTAGAAAGACGGAACGAGGGGTGGTGATGGCTGGACGAGTGTGTGTGGGGGGTGGGGTGGGGTGGGGTTGCTGGTCCTAGCAGATTTCTCTACAGAAAAATAGTGCATCTACATCAGGCACGTAGAAACTTTTGGATCAAGTAGTAACAATAAACTGTACAAGAAAAACATATCTGAGAGTGAACTTCAGTCTGTTTTATTATCTAACAAAACATTTTAGCATTCCGTGCTCAAGAAGGAGTTTCAGATGTCCCAAGGCTTAGTTTGAAGATTGAAGAAGAAGAAGAAGAAGAAGAAGAAGAAGAAGATGGTAATGATGATGATGATGATGATGACAGGGAAGAAAAATTGTAATAAAAATAGACGGATGAATTGTAATCTGATGGATAGACAGAAAGAAATAATACTATATATTTAGAGAAAATAAGAGCATGACAGAAAGAAATTATAGAAAAATAAAAAAAAAGAAATACAAGGGAGAAAAGTGAACACTAGAAACTCGGTGAAAAAAAGTGGAAAATGGAAATACAGTGGCTAAAAATGACAAGCAGAAATGGAGTGGAAAAAAGAGGAAAATGGAAATACAGTGACTAAAAATAAAAGTCTTCGTTTAGTGACAATAAAAACGTAAAAGAAACAAAGTGAGGGGAACTGGTACAACAAGGAGACTTAACTCTGAGAACATCACTGTCAGCTGCGAACAGTCCCAAGACTCAAATGGGGCTGTCCAGTTCGGACTTGATTACCTGTACCAGGTGAACTTATCACCTTCTATCTCTGACAGGTAGCCTGGTCCTTCGGAAAACAAACAAGACCAGACCAATTTACAGGGTAGGATATCTCAATGTAAATATCATCTGTGGTTGTGACATGTCCGGCTGTGGTCAGATGACAGAAGATCACCCTGATAATGAAAGTCTTCAGCGTCTTAAGACTGTCTGACCCAGACCTTGAGGACCTGGTCATATTTGAATGTTGGTGCAGAAAGAATTTGGGGATGCCAGGAAATTAACGAAACGATTGTCTCCCCTCTAACTTCTAAATGTGTTCTTCGTAGCTTTAAGCGATGATGGTCCTGAAGCACATGATAATGCGGATAAGGAGTGGGTTAAAGTAGTTTGGTGGTATTTCTGGAGCAGCCACAAGCAGCAGATTTTAAGGCAGAAACAACGTTTATAGGTCACCAGTATACTCAGAGACTAGTATACGTACAGTCAGAGACAACCACACCTATAGTAAGAGACAACCACACCTATAGTAAGAGACAACCACACCTATAGTAAGAGACAACCACACCTATAGTAAGAGACAACCACACCTATAGTAAGAGACAAGCATACCTATAGTAAGAGACAACCACACCTATAGTAAGAGACACGCACACCTATAGTAAGAGATAACCACACCTATATTAAGAGACAAGCACACCTATAGTAAGAGACAAGCACACCTATAGTAAGAGACAAGAACACCTATAGTAAGAGACAACCACATCTATAGTAAGAGACAACCACATCTATAGTAAGAGACAAGCACACCTATAGTAAGAGACAAGCACACCTATAGTAAGACACAAGAACACCTATAGTAAGAGACAACCACACCTATAGTAAGAGACAACCACACCTATAGTAAGAGACAACCACACCTATAGTAAGAGACAAGCATACCTAGTAAGAGACAACCACACCTATAGTAGAGACAAGCACACCTATAGTAAGAGACAACCACACCTATATTAAGAGACAACCACACCTATAGTAAGAGACAAGCACACCTATAGTAAGAGACAAGAACACCTATAGTAAGAGACAACCACATCTATAGTAAGAGACAAGCACATCTATAGTAAGAGACAAGCACATCTATAGTAAGAGACAACTACAACTATAGTAAGAGACAAGCACATCTATAGTAAGAGACAACTACAACTATAGTAAGAGACAACCACACCTATAGTAAGAGACAACCACACCTATAGTAAGAGACAACCACACCTATAGTAAGAGACAAGCATACCTATAGTAAGAGACAACCACACCTATAGTAAGAGACAAGCACACCTATAGTAAGAGACAACCACACCTATATTAAGAGACAACCACACCTATAGTAAGAGACAAGCACACCTATAGTAAGAGACAAGAACACCTATAGTAAGAGACAACCACATCTATAGTAAGAGACAAGCACATCTATAGTAAGAGACAAGCACATCTATAGTAAGAGACAACTACAACTATAGTAAGAGACAAGCACATCTATAGTAAGAGACAACTACAACTATAGTAAGAGACAAGCACATCTATAGTAAGAGACAACAACACCTATAGTAAGAGTCAACCACACCTATAGTAATAGACAAGCACACCTATAGTAAGAGACAACCACACCTATAGTTAGAGACAAGCGCACCTATAGTAAGAGACAACCACGCCTATAGTAAGATACAACCACACCGATAGTAAGAGACAAGCACAGCTATAGTAAGAGACAAGCACACCTATAGTAAGAGACAACTACACCTATAGTAAGAGACAAGCGGATCTATAATAAGAGACAAGCACACCTATAGTAAGAGACAACCACGCCTATAGAAAGAGACAATCATGTCTATAGTAAGAGACAACCACACCTATAGTAAGTGTTAGGCGCACCTATATTTAGAGACAAGCACACCTATAGTTATAAACAAGCACACCTATAATAAGAGTCAAGCGCACCTATAGTTAGAGACAAGCACACCTATAATAAGAGTCAACCACACCTATAGTAAGAGACAAGCACCCCTATAGTAAGAGACAAGCACACCTATAGTAAGCGCACCTATAGTTAGAGACAAGCACACCTATAATAAGAGTCAACCACACCTATAGTAAGAGACAAGCACCCCTATAGTAAGAGACAAGCACACCTATAGTAAGAGATAAGCACACTTATAGTAAGAGACAAGCACACCTATAGTAAGAGACAAGCACACCTATATTAAGAGACAAGCACACCTATTGTTAGAGACAACCACACCTATAGTTAGAGACAACAACACCTATAGTTAGAGACAAGCACACCTAT
The DNA here is from genome assembly GCA_009760885.1 of Achatina immaculata. NCBI lineage: Eukaryota > Metazoa > Mollusca > Gastropoda > Stylommatophora > Achatinidae > Lissachatina > Lissachatina immaculata. The sequence continues at coordinate 10,819,688 of CM019699.1, forward strand.
AGTTAGAGACAATCAGACCAATAGTTAGAGACAATCACACCTATAGTAAAAGTCAAGCGCACCTATATTAATAGACAAGCACACCTATAGTAATAGTCAAGCGCACCTATAGTCAGAGACACGCACACCAATAATTAGAGACAAGCGCACCTATAGTTAGAGACAACCACACCTATAGTAAGAGTCAAGCGCACCTATAGTCAAAGACACGCACACCAATAATTAGAGACAAGCACATTTATAGCTAGAGAGAAGTACACCGATAATTAGAGAGAAGCACACCTATTATTAGAGACATGCACACTTATAGTCGGAGACAAGCACACCTATAATTAGAGACAAGCACTCCTATAGTCAGAGAGAAGCACCCCTTTTGGTTAGAGAAAAGCACACCTTTTGTTTAGAGACAAGCACACCTACAGTTAGAGACAAGCACACCTATATTAAAAGACAAACGCACCAAAGTCAGAGACAAGCACACCTATAATTAGAGACAAGCACACCTATAGTAAGAGACAATCACACCTATAATTAGAGACAAGCACACATATAGTCAGAGACAAGCACTCCTATAGTTAGAGACAAGCACACCTATAGTTAGACACAAGCACACCTATAGTAAGAGACAAGCACACCTATAGTTAGAGATAAGCACACCTATAATTAGAGACAAGCACACCTATAGTTAGAGACAATCACTCCTATAGTTAGAGACAAGCACACCTATAGTTAGAGACAATCACTCCTATAGTAAGAGACAAGCACACCTATAGTTAGAGATAAGCACACCTATAATTAGAGATAAGCACAACTATAGTTAGAGACAATCACTCCTATAGTTAGAGACAAGCACACCTATAATTAGAGATAAGCACACCTATAGTTAGAGACAAGCACACCTATAATTACAGACAAGCACACCTACAGTCAGAGACAACCACTCCTATAGTTACAAACAAGCACACCTATAATTACAGACAAGCACACCTATAGTTAGAGACAAGCAATTCTATAGGTAGAGACAACCACTCCTATAGTCAGAGACAACCACTCCTATAGTTAGAGACAACCACTCCTATAGTTAGAGACAAGCACACCTATAGTTAGAGACAATCACACCTATATTAAGAGACAACCACTCCTATAGTTAGAGACAAGCACACCTATAGTTAGAGACAACCACTTCTATAGTTAGAGACAAGCACTCCTCTAGTTAGAGACAAGCACGCCTATAGTCAGAGACAACCACTCCTATAGTTAGAGACAAGCACACCTATAGTTAGAGACAATCACACCTATAGTAAGAGACAAGCACACCTATAGTAAGAGACAAGCACTCCTATAGTCAGAGACAACCACTCGTATAGTCAGAGACAAGCACTCCTGTAGTTAGAGACAAGCACTCCTATAGTTAGAGACAACCACTCCTATAGTTAGAGACAACCACTCCTATAGTTAGATACAGCCACTCCTATAGTTAGAGACAAGCACTCTTATAGTTAGAGACAAGCACACCTATAGTTAGAGACAACCACTCCTATAGGTAGAGACAATCACTCCTATAGTTAGAGACAACCACCTCTATAGTTAGAGACAGCCACTTCTATAGTTAGAGACAACCACTCCTGTAGTTAGAGAGAAGCACTCCTATAGTTAGAGACAAGCACTCCTATAGTTAGAGACAACCACTCCTATAGTCAGAGACACTTAGTCATACTGAAAGAGTGGAATAGCCAGTTACAAGATGTTTGGGACAGGATCTGGACCAACTTTCTTGTCCTACTCTTAGAACTTAAATAAATGTCTAATCAACGTTCTCAGAGCTGTGTGTGTTTTTGAGACTGTTTTGTTAAAATTAATAGCCTTGCTATCTTAGTTTGAACAAAAAAAAAATATTCATCGTCATCATCATGAATATAGGAAAGAAAATTTATTTCTAATGTTTGCTACTTCTGCCACCGCTAGAAGCAAGGTCAAGTGTTTGTTTTTATTCTGCGCGCGCGCACACACATACACACACATATTATACAAGTCTGCCAGTTTTAATAATGAAAAGTCATATTTATAAAACATAATAAATGAACAGACAATCATTAGTAAAGAAAGTAAGACCTAAACTGTCACATAGAGCTCGCATGGCAGTTTGTCAAGTTTTCCTGTTTTCGGCGGGTTTTTCAGCCTCATCAAGAGATTGTATGCCCACTAGACTGGCTTCTCTTAACAATGTCCTCCTTAAAGTTTCACGTGGTCGACCTATTTTTCTTCGGCCTGTTGTGTTTTCCACTTGATAGCTTGTTTTGGGATTCTCTGACTGTCTCTTCTCATTATATGACCGATATTTGTCCATCTTCTTTTTCTGATCGCCCAAGAGACAGGTTGTTGTTGCAAGAATAGGTAACAGCAAGTAAAAAACAGGAAATGTCAAATGTTGGTAATAACGTAAACATTAATGACAACTCCAAAGTTAATGGTATAGTTCCCACTTACCGTACGGATGCGTGTTCGAAAGCCTTGCTAACAACACAGACTAAATGAAAAAAATATCGGGACACTTCGGATTAATTTCGCTAAGTGATATTTTCAAGATGTAAAACATACAAGAAAGTTCACTTCTACCTTTTCTGTGCATGTCTGCGCTCTGTAATGGTAAACTTCAAAATTGGGAATATTCCTTGTTATAGAAACTATCGCGAGTAATGAACGTTGGATAGAGTTAAACTCGCTGTTTAGCTACACGTAACATTCTCTTCAATCATTATAGTACCTCTCCACTAAGTCCACCCCTTCTTACTTTTCAAACTTCCTCATAGCATCACTCTGCAACCCCTCTTCCCCAATCATCTGTTTCAACTTCTCCTAGCTAGGTCAATATTGTATCACTCTCTCTCCCCTCCCCGGTTCCCCATCCACCACCCCCAGTTACAACCCACCGGCCACATGTCACAGGTCTCTATTTAAACAGTCTCCACGTTCTACTAAATCCATTCCTGATACACACCGCCGGACAAGTCACTCCTTACAATTTACAGCTAAGTACTCTTTAAAAAAAAAATTTTTTAATAGTATTCATGTCACTCTATACTTTATCTCCTCTCTCTGTTTCTTCGTCCTGTATGTTTTTGCATGATTAAGGCTCACGCCGAAACGTCACAACTTTGTAATCGTTAAGTAATAAAGCTGCTCCTACTTTTTTCCTATTTTATACATTCTGGTATCACAGCTTTACTGCAGTGCTTCGTGTATAGTTGTATACTTATACACCAATTATTGTTGGATGGAGCTGTGTAGATAAGCTCAGATAACGAAAGTAGAAAGAGTGAGGAAAGTGGGCAGCAGAAAGAATGGCAGAAAGTGAGATGAGCATGTATAAAGGAAGAACTTTCATTCATTCATTCATTCATTCATTTCTTCATTCATTAGCATGTCTCTTGTGGAACTTTGCCTCCTTAACAGTTCTCTTCTAGGCCGTTAGAGACAACCACTCCTATAGTTAGAGAGAAGCACTCCTATAGTTAGAGACAACCACTCCTATAGTTAGAGACAGGCACTCCTATAGTTAGAGACAACCACTCCTATAGTTAGAGACAACCACTCCTATAGTTAGAGACAACCACTCCTATAGTTAGAGACAGGCACTCCTATAGTTAGAGACAACCACTCCTATAGTTAGAGACAACCACTCCTATAGTTAGAGACAACCAATCCTATAGTTAGAGACAACCACTCCTATAGTCAGAGACACTTAGTCATACTGAAAGAGTGGAATAGCCAGTTACAAGATGTTTGGGACAGGATCTGGACCAACTTTCTTGTCCTACTCTTAGAACTTAAATAAATGTCTAATCAACGTTCTCAGAGCTGTGTGTGTTTTTGAGACTGTTTTGTTAAAATTAATAGCCTTGCTATCTTAGTTTGAACAAAAAAAAAATATTCATCGTCATCATCATGAATATAGGAAAGAAAATTTATTTCTAATGTTTGCTACTTCTGCCACCGCTAGAAGCAAGGTCAAGTGTTTGTTTTTATTCTGCGCGCGCGCACACACATACACACACATATTATACAAGTCTGCCAGTTTTAATAATGAAAAGTCATATTTATAAAACATAATAAATGAACAGACAATCATTAGTAAAGAAAGTAAGACCTAAACTGTCACATAGAGCTCGCATGGCAGTTTGTCAAGTTTTCCTGTTTTCGGCGGGTTTTTCAGCCTCATCAAGAGATTGTATGCCCACTAGACTGGCTTCTCTTAACAATGTCCTCCTTAAAGTTTCACGTGGTCGACCTATTTTTCTTCGGCCTGTTGTGTTTTCCACTTGATAGCTTGTTTTGGGATTCTCTGACTGTCTCTTCTCATTATATGACCGATATTTGTCCATCTTCTTTTTCTGATCGCCCAAGAGACAGGTTGTTGTTGCAAGAATAGGTAACAGCAAGTAAAAAACAGGAAATGTCAAATGTTGGTAATAACGTAAACATTAATGACAACTCCAAAGTTAATGGTATAGTTCCCACTTACCGTACGGATGCGTGTTCGAAAGCCTTGCTAACAACACAGACTAAATGAAAAAAATATCGGGACACTTCGGATTAATTTCGCTAAGTGATATTTTCAAGATGTAAAACATACAAGAAAGTTCACTTCTACCTTTTCTGTGCATGTCTGCGCTCTGTAATGGTAAACTTCAAAATTGGGAATATTCCTTGTTATAGAAACTATCGCGAGTAATGAACGTTGGATAGAGTTAAACTCGCTGTTTAGCTACACGTAACATTCTCTTCAATCATTATAGTACCTCTCCACTAAGTCCACCCCTTCTTACTTTTCAAACTTCCTCATAGCATCACTCTGCAACCCCTCTTCCCCAATCATCTGTTTCAACTTCTCCTAGCTAGGTCAATATTGTATCACTCTCTCTCCCCTCCCCGGTTCCCCATCCACCACCCCCAGTTACAACCCACCGGCCACATGTCACAGGTCTCTATTTAAACAGTCTCCACGTTCTACTAAATCCATTCCTGATACACACCGCCGGACAAGTCACTCCTTACAATTTACAGCTAAGTACTCTTTAAAAAAATTTTTTAATAGTATTCATGTCACTCTATACTTTATCTCCTCTCTCTGTTTCTTCGTCCTGTATGTTTTTGCATGATTAAGGCTCACGCCGAAACGTCACAACTTTGTAATCGTTAAGTAATAAAGCTGCTCCTACTTTTTTCCTAGTTTATACATTCTGGTATCACAGCTTTACTGCAGTGCTTCGTGTATAGTTGTATACTTATACACTAGTTATTGTTGGATGGAGCTGTGTAGATAAGCTCAGATAACGAAAGTAGAAAGAGTGAGGAAAGTGGGCAGCAGAAAGAATGGCAGAAAGTGAGATGAGCATGTATAAAGGAAGAACTTTCATTCATTCATTCATTCATTCATTTCTTCATTCATTAGCATGTCTCTTGTGGGACTTTGCCTCCTTAACAGTTCTCTTCTAGGCCTCTCGGTTGTAAATAAGATGCCCTGCTACTGATGCATCCATTCGCAGATCATCAACAATGTCCTCCTTAAAGTTTCACGTGGTCGACCTATTTTTCTTCGGCCTGTTGTGTTTTCCACTTGATAGCTTGTTTTGGGATTCTCTGACTGTCTCTTCTCATTATATGACCGATATTTGTCCATCTTCTTTTTCTGATCGCCCAAGAGACAGGTTGTTGTTGCAAGAATAGGTAACAGCAAGTAAAAAACAGGAAATGTCAAATGTTGGTAATAACGTAAACATTAATGACAACTCCAAAGTTAATGGTATAGTTCCCACTTACCGTACGGATGCGTGTTCGAAAGCCTTGCTAACAACACAGACTAAATGAAAAAAATATCGGGACACTTCGGATTAATTTCGCTAAGTGATATTTTCAAGATGTAAAACATACAAGAAAGTTCACTTCTACCTTTTCTGTGCATGTCTGCGCTCTGTAATGGTAAACTTCAAAATTGGGAATATTCCTTGTTATAGAAACTATCGCGAGTAATGAACGTTGGATAGAGTTAAACTCGCTGTTTAGCTACACGTAACATTCTCTTCAATCATTATAGTACCTCTCCACTAAGTCCACCCCTTCTTACTTTTCAAACTTCCTCATAGCATCACTCTGCAACCCCTCTTCCCCAATCATCTGTTTCAACTTCTCCTAGCTAGGTCAATATTGTATCACTCTCTCTCCCCTCCCCGGTTCCCCATCCACCACCCCCAGTTACAACCCACCGGCCACATGTCACAGGTCTCTATTTAAACAGTCTCCACGTTCTACTAAATCCATTCCTGATACACACCGCCGGACAAGTCACTCCTTACAATTTACAGCTAAGTACTCTTTAAAAAAAATTTTTTTAATAGTATTCATGTCACTCTATACTTTATCTCCTCTCTCTGTTTCTTCGTCCTGTATGTTTTTGCATGATTAAGGCTCACGCCGAAACGTCACAACTTTGTAATCGTTAAGTAATAAAGCTGCTCCTACTTTTTTCCTAGTTTATACATTCTGGTATCACAGCTTTACTGCAGTGCTTCGTGTATAGTTGTATACTTATACACTAGTTATTGTTGGATGGAGCTGTGTAGATAAGCTCAGATAACGAAAGTAGAAAGAGTGAGGAAAGTGGGCAGCAGAAAGAATGGCAGAAAGTGAGATGAGCATGTATAAAGGAAGAACTTTCATTCATTCATTCATTCATTCATTTCTTCATTCATTAGCATGTCTCTTGTGGGACTTTGCCTCCTTAACAGTTCTCTTCTAGGCCTCTCGGTTGTAAATAAGATGCCCTGCTACTGATGCATCCATTCGCAGATCATCAACAATGTCTTGTTGCCGTCTTCGCCTTGGTCTTCCTCTCTTTCTTTTTCCTATTATGTACCTTTCCAAGGCTATCTTCTCCAAACTCTCATGTTGTTTAATATGCCTGAAATACTTCAGTTTTCTCTGTTTAATCTTCTTTACTAACAAATCTTCACTATTAAAGAGCATACACCAATCCAATATTTCGGCAAATGGATTTTTACAAGGATCACATAACAAAAAACATCTCAACAGATTTTAAAAAACACAACAAATATGTAAAAAAAATAACATAATTCATCTTTTCTGCATGAACTAACGTATATCATCTTCTCTTCATGGAACAATTATTGAGGAAAGACGCTGGCAATGGTTGCGACATGTGCTCCGAATGACTGACAACTCACTACCAAAAATAGCACTAAGATGGACACCACAGGGGAGCAGAAGTAAGGGTAGACCAAAAGAGACATGGAGAAGAACAACAGAAAGGATGTTGAGCAATAGAGGGCTCACCTAGGCAAGAGCAGAAAAAAAGGCGAAGGACAGGCATTTGTGAAAAACCCTTGCGGAAGCCCCATGTGCCCTGGGCACTTAAGGTTCAGAGAGAGAGAGATGAAGTAACTTATATCATCTTCTCTGCATGCACTAACTTATATCACCTTCTCTTTATACACTAGCTTACATCATTTTCTTTTTATACAGTAACTTATATCATCTTATCTTCATACACTATCATCTTCTCTTGATGGCAGGGAACTGTGTTATGGTTATTATCATAGTAAATTATGTAATCTCTCAGGTGATATTTTACTGATGGTCAATTCTCGTGGTAAGATACCAGATGTCCCAACAGTTAGTTTAGTGATGGTCTATTCTCGTGGTAAGTTACAAGATGTCCCAATAGTTATTTTAGTGATGGTCTATTCTGGTGGTAAGTTACAAGATGTCCCAATAGTTAGTTTAGTGATGGTCTATTCTCGTGGTAAGTTACAAGATGTCCCAATAGTTATTTTAGTGATGGTCTATTTTCATGGTAAGTTACAAGATGTCCCAATAGTTATTTTAGTGATGGTCTATTTTCATGGTAAGTTACAAGATGTCCCAATAGTTATTTTAGTGATGGTCTATTTTCATGGTAAGTTACAAGATGTCCCAATAGTTATTTTAGTGATGGTCTATTTTCATGGTAAGTTACAAGATGTCCCAATAGTTATTTTAGTGATGGTCTATTCTCGTGGTAAGTTGCAAGATGTCCCAATAGTTAGTTTAGTGATGGTCTATTCTCGTGGTAAGTTACAAGATGTCCCAATAGTTAGTTTAGTGATGGTCTATTCTCGTGGTAAGTTGCAAGATGTCCCAATAGTTAGTTTAGTGATGGTCTATTCTCGTGGTAAGTTACAAGATGTCCCAATAGTTAGTTTAGTGATGGTCTATTCTCGTGGTAAGTTACAAGATGTCCCAATAGTTAGTTTAGTGATGGTCTATTCTCGTGGTAAGATACCAGATGTCTCAAATGATAGTTTACTGATGGTCAGTGGGTGCAGGTAAACAGTGTGGGATAACATTTCAATTAAAAGGAAAGATGTGAATGTCTGACATGAGATGACATCTTCTAGCCATGTCACATCTGTAGCAACGATCTGAAAGGGAAGTTTATTTTCCTCTGACATAGCTTTAGATGATTCAAAGTTCAAGGACAGAGTTTAAACACGGAAAATTCATGATTTACTTACGAGTATAAATACAACTTTTACCAGCGGAAAACCCTGTATGTATGTTTCTTCCTGTTTGGTGAACTGTTGACTAATCTAAAGCTCCCACGACTAGTAAACTGTTAGAGACTGTAGCATTCAGACACTGACTCTAATACCGTCTTGAAAACTCTTCAACAGCCCAGTTTTTATAAAGGTTTCACGCCGCAACTTTGACAAGGCGAGGCGCACAAATAGCAAAATGTGATGCGACGAAATAGCCACTAATCCAACAAAATCTGGAGCGCTGAACTTTGATGCAGATTTCCTGACATTTTTGACAAAATTCTGACATTTATATGCGTCACTTCTTTTTTGGTTAAGACACAATTTAAATGTTAGACACCGACGAAATATTTCAGGTTCTATAAATTTTACATTATCTAAACCACTGACAGATGAATGGGCATCAGATTACTATAACTTTTACATTATCTAAACCACTGACAGATGAATGGGCATCAGATTACTATAAATTTTACATTATCTAAACCACTGACAGATGAATGGGCATCAGATTACTATAAATTTTACATTATCTAAACCACTGACAGATGAATGGGCATCAGATTACTATAAATTTTACATTATCTAAAACACTGACAGATGAATGGGCATCAGGTTATTCTAAATCTTACATTATCTAAACCACTGACACATGAATGGGCATCAGATGTCTCTAACACATTGTTGCTATTTGCAAGGAAGGGTTTTGTGCCAAACAGTCAAAATCTTTATTTAACCCAGTCCTTATATATCACTGATCATATGGACTGCCCTTTGTGTACTGTGCCACTTGGTCAGCCTGCGTAGAAACTTCTGTCCTTTTCTTTGTTATCTTTCTTTTATTTCTGCGGTGCTGTAGAGTGAGACCCCCAGCAATGGCGCACCTCTAAATCCAAGGGGCATAACTAATCCTACAATAGCACAGACACTCGCCTGTTGACTGCAAGGTCCTGGGTTCGACTACTCCTTTGGAACGGTGTTTTTCTCGGACCATCCGGCGCTGGAATGATACAGCCTTAAGAAATGGCTGCCAGGTCTTTCTCTGGGAAACTAATGATAGCAAGGACACGTGGTGGCCTACCTCACAACGCTGCACCACCGACTCACTATCCTGCTCCACGTCACGACTCATTAAAAAAAAAAGACTATTAAAATAATTTAAATGTTTTTAAAAAGCAATCCCAAAATATTATTTTGCAGATTTTCGGAAAGGAAGATGGCTGAAATTGATAAATTGATGGCGAATATGTGCATGCGTGTGTATGTGCTTTAATTTATTTTCATTCTCCAAACTTTAACAGACTTGACGACAGAGTAGATGTTAGTGCTAAATGACGACAGAGTAGATGTTAGTTCTAGATGACGACATAGTAGATGTTAGTTCTAGATGACGACAAAGTAGATGTTAGTTCTAGATGACGACAGAGTAGATGTTAGTTCTAGATGACGACAGAGTAGATGTTAGTTCTAGATGACGACAAAGTAGATGTTAGTTCTAGATGACGACAGAGTAGATGTTAGTTCTAGATGACGACAGAGTAGATGTTAGTTCTAGATGACGACAGAGTAGATGTTAGTTCTAGATGACGACAAAGTAGATGTTAGTGCTAGATGACGACATAGTAGATGTTAGTGCTAGATGATTCTTGTCTTAGAAGGACAAAACATGACCATGATCAAAGTCGTCCTAGTGGTGGAGTCAAATGAGAAGCGTGGAATGTCGTATGGCTCCAGGATAGAAAGATTACTGAAAAACCGCTGCAAACCATTCCTCATTGGACACGATGTATATACTGCAAGGTCTTCAACACCCAAAGAGCTTCATGTTCATATTAACAGGAAAATACAACAACAACAATAAATTAACTTCATCATCATTGCTGTACTGTTGCTGTACTGTTGCTTTCAAGTGTATAAAACATAAACTGTTGTAACTTTTAAACTACAAAATTGCATTTCTCCAAAGTTACTTACATCTGCAGACCCTGCTTCTCGGGCCCCATCTAGCCAAGTTCTTTGCACTTCTCTGTGTTGGCAATAGCCAGTGATGATAATGATGATGATGATGATGATAATGATGATGATGATGATGATGATTTTCCTCGAATCCCGTAACGTACGCAAGAAGCCGTGACCACGCCATCCCTGCCAGCTACAATGCCAGGATTCTCACTACGCTCCACCACCACAGAGTGCATCTATTTGCCAAATTTTTACAAGAATAATTGTTTATGTAGGAGTCACATCGAGGAAAAAAATATTTGAAGGTCGCACATAAAAAAGATGTGTCTTAATGATAGGAAGTTTAATTTATTCCCAGAAACAGTTGCTTATAATGCTTAATTTTCATTTTTATTTTAAAAAGAGCAAAGAAAAATCAGAACCGACTGATTGTCCTTTCCAAAGATCTGTAAAAAAGAAGATGTTTTCTGATCGCCTATAGCAAATATCGCCCACACTAAAAGTCCAACCAAACATTTCATCATGGTTCTCTCAATATCCAAAGTTTCATAACATTCGATTTCACCTGAATTCGATTACCTGAAGTGTTTGTCCGCTATCGATTATTGCTTGTTTTTCCCCTGTTCATCTTCAGCAACACAAACAGTTTTGTGTGACATGTTGTGTCCCACTCAAAAACTCGATTACTGTTCCGAATCTTGCGAACGCGTCGCCAGTCTGTTGTAGATGTAGTTTTGTAGTTGTACTTGTAGCTGTGTACAGCTAGTTGTACTTGTAGCTGTGTACAGCTTCATTGCACCATGTTAGACTGGTCAAACACGCGTAGGGCTAGTGCAGCAGCAGATGGTCTTTTCATCGGTTTGTTCAGTGTATAGTTTCCTTTTGTTTGTGCCTCTAGAAAGTGAAGATCATTGGGCAGGACGATGGTAAACATCTTGTGGTGGTCTCAGTTCAATCAGCGGTAATTCATCTACTTGAGTTAGCCGAACTTAACCGGCCACCGCATGACAGTGGAGGGCGCTACTAGCCTGTGCCACACGCTGCCTTCCTGACGGCACGGGAAGGACAGAAATGGAGGAGTAAGTCTGGAGAGAAATATGGGAGTGAGTCTGGGGAGAAATAGAGGAGTGAGTCTGGAGAGAAATAGAGGAGTAAGTCTGGGGAGAAACAGAGGAGTAAATCTGGGGAAAAAAGAGGAGTAAATCTGGGGAGAAATAGAGGAGTAAATCTGGGGAGAAATATAGGAGTAAATCTGGGGAGAAATAGAAGAGTAAATCTGGGGAGAAATAGAGGAGTAAATCTGGGGAGAAATAGAGGAGTAAGTCTGGGGAGACTAGGGAGAAATAGAGGAGGAAGAAATAGAGGAGTAAGTCTGGGAAGAAATAGAGGAGTAAGTCTGGGGAGACTAGGACGAAATAGAGGAGTAAGTCTTGGAAGAAATAGAGGAGTAAGTCTGGGGAGAAATAGAGGGGTAAGTCTGGGAAGAAAAAGAGGAGTAAGTCTGGGGAGAAATAGAGGAGTAAGTCTGGGGAGAAATAGAGGAGTAAGTCTGGGAAGAAATAGAGGAGTAAGTCTGGGGAGAAATAGAGGAGTAAGTCTGGGGAGATATAGAGGAGTAAGTCTGGGGAGATATAGAGGAGTAAGTCTGTGGAGACATAGAGGAGTAAGTCTGGGGAGAAATAGTCTGAGAATAAGAAGGACTTTTTTATACCCATCTTCTGGCATAGCCTTCTCATCTGTTGCACTTCCAAACTTCTGGACTTTTTTCAGCAAGTTAACCAGAGGAGCACAATGTGGTTTAACGCATCCCTGGCCAAGTGAAGATATAACGCACCAGACGTAAAGTGAAGATATAACGCACCACAAGTCAAGTGAAGATATAACGCACCACAAATCAAGTGAAGATATAACGCACCACAAGTCAAGTGAAGATATAACGCACCACAAGTCAAGTGAAGATATAACGCACCACAAGTCAAGTGAAGATATAACGCACCACAAGTCAAGTGAACATATAACGCACCACAAGTCAAGTGAAGATATAACGCACCACAAGTCAAGTGAAGATATAAAGCACCACAAGCTAAGTAAATCTGTAACGCACCACAAGTCAAGTGAACATATAACGCATCACAAGTCAAGTTAATATATAACGCACCACAAGTCAAGTGAAGATATAACGCACCACAAGATAAGTGAATCTATAACGCACCATAAGCCAAGTGCAGATATAACGCACCATAAGCCAAGTGAAGATATAACACACCATAAGCCAAGTGGAGATATAACGCACCATAAGCCAGGTGAAGATATAACGCACCATAAGCCAGGTGAAGATATAACGCACCATAAGCCAGGTGAAGATATAACGCACCATAAGCCAGGTGAAGATATAACGCACTGTAAGCCAGGTGAAGATATAACGCACCATAAGCCAGGTGAAGATATAACGCACCATAAGCCAGGTGAAGATATAACGCACCATAAGCCAGGTGAAGATATAACGCACTGTAAGCCAGGTGAAGATATAACTCACTGTAAGCCAGGTGAAGATATAACGCAGCAGAAATAAGGCACTTCCTCTCTATCAACAGCACTCACGAAAAAAGTGCTACTGGAGTTAGTTTTCTGTACTCACGACTGGCTCTTACTTGAGGGGAGACTCTACAGCCACAGGTTAGGAATAAAATGAGAAGATATAGTTTTTCTAAATGTCCAGTGATGAGACAGAGAGAAAATATAGTTTTTTTTTTCAAATGTACAGTCATGAGACAGAGAGACAACGAAAAGAGAGAAGATATAGTTTGTTCAAATGTACAGTGATGAGACAGAGAGATAATGAAAAGAGAGAAGATATAGTTTTTTCAAATGTCCAGTGATGAGACAGAGAAACGATGAAAAGAGAGAGGATATAGTTTTTCCAAATGTCCAGTGATGAGACAGAGAGACAACGAAAAGACGGAAGATATAGATTTTAGAAATGTCCAGTGATGAAAACAGAAACAAGTATTTGGAAGCTTACGACCTAGTTTTAGTTCAGAAAGTATAAACTAGGAACAAAGTTTGTTTCCCTAGTTTATACATTTTGGTTTCACAGCTTTACCTATACACTAATTATTGTGTATTTTTAATTCAAAGAATAATAACTGACTCAGAAAGTAAGGGAATGATGGTTACATCATTTTATCTAGCAAAGAATGATGGTAACATCATTTTATCTAGCAAAGAATGATGGTTACATCATTTTATCTAGCAAATATTGATGGTTACATCATTTTATATAGCAAAGATGTACAAAATGTGGAGATATTCAAGGAGGTTTTCCATCCAAACAGGAAAACTGAAGGACCTGATTTACATCCATACTTTCACAGACAGGGCAACGTTTACCAGCTGGAACTCATCTTTTGATAAGTAAACGAGAGCCAACAGTAAAGACAGTAAACACAACATACAGTAGGCACAACAGTAAAGACAATAAACACAACATACAGTAGGCACAACAGTAAAGACAGTAAACACAACATACAGTAGGCACAGCAGTAAAGACAGTAAACACAACATACAGTAGGCACAACAGTAAAGACAATAAACACAACATATAGTAGGCACAACAGTAAAGACAATAAACACAACATATAGTAGGCACAACAGTAAAGACAATAAACACAACAAATAGTAGGCACAACAGTAAAGACAATAAACACAACATATAGTAGGCACAACAGTAAAGACAATAAACACAACAAATAGTAGGCACAACAGTAAAGACAATAAACACAACAAATAGTAGGCACAACAGTAAAGACAGTAAACACAACATACAGTAGGCACAACAGTAAAGACAATAAACACAACAATAGTAGGCACAACAGTAAAGACAGTAAACACAACATACAGTAGGCACAACAGTAAAGACAATAAACACAACAAATAGTAGGCACAACAGTAAAGACAGTAAACACAACATATAGTAGGCACAACAGTAAAGACAATAAACACAACATACAGTAGGCATAACAGTAAAGACAGTAAACACAACAAATAGTAGGCATAACAAAAACACTAGACATAAGTAGACATAGACTGAAGTTAGAACATAAAGGCAAACGTTATTATATACCAGCTATCCTAGCAGCTTTCTCACTCTAACATACCAGCTTTCCTAGCAGCTTTATCACCATAACATACCAGCTATCCTAGCAGCTTTATCACCATAACATACCAGCTATCCTAGCAACTTTATCACCCTAACATACCAGCTGTCCTAGCAGCTTTATCACCCTAACATACCAGCTATCCTAGCAGCTTTATCGGCCTAACATAGCAGCTATCCTAGCAGCTTTATCACCCTAACATACCAGCTATCCTAGCACCTTTATCACCCTAACATACCAGCTATCCATGCAAATTTCTCACCCTAACATACCAGCTATCCTAGCAGCTTTCTCACCCTAACATACCAGCTATCCTAGCAGCTTTCTCACCCTAACATACCAGCTATCCTAGCAGCTTTCTCACCCTAACATACCAGCTATCCTAGCAGCTTTCTCACCCTAACATACCAGCTATCCTAGCAGCTTTCTCACCCTAACATACCACTCGAAACCAAGAGACAACTATTTAATAGTATATTTATACTACCATTGTGCTATCAATCCCGAACATGGACACTAACGAAGGAACACCAAAATAAAGTATGTACATGTGAAATGAGATGCCAAAGAAAAAGCAACAAACCTCACCAGGTAGGACAAGACAAGAAATGACGACGTAGCACAAGTGGTAGGAACTATACTATGCTTGCAATACATAAACAAAGAATTAAGTGACTTGGCTACTTAATGAGAACGACATATACACAACAAGCCACGAAGGCCTTCAACCAAAGAACTACAGGTCACAGTTCAAGAGAAAGACACCGAAAAAGACGGACAGATCGTGTTTCAGTAAAACGAAAATCACTGAGGCCACTCATATGGGGCATAAACCGTCATCTTCTCCTCGCCTCAACATATCACGGCACAAGAGGAAGGATAAAGTAAAGTAAAGTAAAGTAAAGTAAAGTAACGTGACAGATGAAGAGGAACAAGTATATCCATCTTCTTTATATATAGAATGAAAACAGCTTTCATTATGTCAGCAGAGACGGGGACTTACCTATCTTGGGAAGGTGGAGTTGAATGTTGGATACATCGTTTGGTTGTTTGTGTCGGAATATGTCTGCGACCACTGTACGGGGGCGGAGCTTGGATAAGATCCTGTACTGCAGGCTGCAGGCGGTGTTGTGGGCACTCCGTATCCTGAAGTTGTTACTCCCTGCTGGTACCACTTAACAAATGGGCTGCTGATGCTCTGTCGTAGGAGAGCTTCGTCCAGTCTGTAGGCTCTGAAATGATCGTTTGGTCACAGAAAAAGCTTAGCTTTATGTCAGGAAATACTACAGTCTTACCATAGAAATATTGGATGTTGAATCCAGACAAAAAAAAACACAATGATAACATGGGACAATACAAAGTTAGAACAATCTCTTTGTGTGTTCTCATATAAACGAAACAAAGTTGAGTTTTGCTGTTTTTCACGTGTCACGTTGTTGTTCTTGTCGAGTTTTCCCACAAAATTCTTTCACATTTTTGTAGCCTTAGACTTGTGCAAGATGTTTATAAGATCATCACACTTTACTAAATTCTGTCACACTTTCTCTTCTTTCTTCTCTTAGATTTGATTTCCTTGTTAACACTTTTTCTCTTATTATGCTTCTCTCCTCCTTGCTTGAGGTTTTCAGTGATTACCAAGTGTTCTAATCTTTATCTTCTCATCATCATCAGTCCTCTTTACTATCAGAGGAGCACAACGCATTCTATGACTCAGGAAAATAGCTGTCTTTTATTTCTAATGACTGTATCTAGTTCTGGCAGTTTTGTGGGCGCTTTGGCTGTCTTCTATTTCTAATGATTGTATCTAGTTCTGGCAGTTTTGTGGGCGCTTTGGCTGTCTTCTATTTCTAATGATTGTATCTAGTTCTGGCAGTTTTGTGGGCGCTTTGGCTGTCTTCTATTTCTAATGATTGTATCTAGTTCTGGCAGTTTTGTGGGCGCTTTGGCTGTCTTCTATTTCTAATGATTGTATCTAGTTCTGGCAGTTTTGTGGGCGCTTTGGCTGTCTTCTATTTCTAATGATTGTATCTAGTTCTAGCAGTTTTGTGGACGCTTTGGCTGTCTTCTATTTCTAATGATTGTATCTAGTTCTGGCAGTTTTGTGGGCGCTTTGGCTGTCTTCTATTTCTAATGATTGTATCTAGTTCTGGCAGTTTTGTGGGCGCTTTGGCTGTCTTCTATTTCTAGTGATTGTATCTAGTTCTAGCAGTCTGGTGGATCAAGGTATGAGCTGCATCTTTATCTAAAACCACAGTCTCTGTTGCCTCAAATGTATCTTTCGTCTGGTTACTGTTACTATGTTCCCTTTAAATTCCAGAATATTCTCATGTATCTGCTTGTGATCTGTTTGCCTCTACGAGTTGTTTTGATATTGAGAGCGTGGAGTCTCAGTGGATGAGGATGTTTACAATTTTTCATCCAACACAAGAGGTAGGGATGAAGACTGTGTCTGCCATGGCGGTCAGCCAACCATAGCTGATATGCTAGCGTTAGGGTTGGCCAACCATAGCTGACTTACTAGCGTCAGGGTTGGCCAACCATAGCTGAATTGCTAGCGCCAGGGTTGGCCAGCCATAGCTAACCAAGACTCTGTCTCAACTTTCCGTTGGTGCACCCAGTAACATAGTCCCCAGGGTGGTGGAGTCTGCTGAAGAAGCACCTGACGGCCCCTCCTTTTTAGCTCCACGCAGAGGCTGAAAAAAATAGCCGTCGTAACCCGCTCCCAATCCGACACGATGAGTGTGCCTCAACATCCTCACCACATCGGCTGCAAAGAATCCCAGATCGCGGTTCCAGGGAGACAGAAGAAGAAGAAGAATGCAGGGGGTGTCCAATCTCAACGCGCCCCAGAGATACACTTATATTCATGAATCTGTTTGCGTGGGACATCTAAATCAAGCAGTTTTTGTGCTGAATTACGTGGGACACTTTTTCCAATGTTACTCTGGACAGCTAAATCAGGCAGTTTTTGTGCTGAATTACACGGGACGCTTCTTACAATGTTACTCTGGACAGCTAAATCAAGCAGTTTTTGTGCTGAAATACATGGGATGCTTCTTCCATTGTTACTCTGGACAGCTAAATCAAGCAGTTTTTGTGCTGAATTACATGGGACGCTTCTTACAATGTTACTCTGGACAGCTAAATCAAGCAGTTTTTGTGGTGAATTACATGGGACGCTTCTTCCAATGTTACTCTGGACAACTAAAACAGTTGGAGCTGAAACGATTTCTTCCTTTCCTTCGCGCCATCAAAGTAAAACGCATTGTTTACTGGTTAACAATATTCATTTTAAAAATCAACTTTTCATAATAACCTCGGGGTCACGTCCCCGGGGCTACTAGGTAGAAACCTGTGATCCAGTGGCTTAAACAATGTGGAAAACATCTTCTATCTATTTCCAGTAATTAATGGTGAAAGCGTCTTCTATCTATTTCCAATAATTAATGGTGAAAGCGTCTTCTATTTATTTCCAGTAATTAATGGTGAAAACATATTCTATTTATTTCCAGTAATTAATGGTGAAAACATATTCTATTTATTTTCAGTAATTAATATTGAAAACACCTTCTATCTATTTCCAATAATTAATATTGAAATCGTCTTCTATCTATTTCCAGTAATTAATATTTAAAACCTATTCTATCTTTTTCTAGTAATTAATATTGAAAACAAAATGTATCTGCCACATTAAGGCCAACTTGTTCTGTGAACAGTCGGCAGACAGACACGAAGATGGCTAGATGCAAGAGAGATGTGGCCCTTTAGAAGAAGGCTAAAAGTACCTTAATATGTTGAACAAAATCACTGGAGAATGCTTGGAGAGGTCAATGAAAAAAACTGACTTGATTAAAGTTACAAAAGAGATAATCAACATCTATTCTACATCCAGTAATCTGTAGGAAAGACAATGAAACATCATGACAAAGGAATAGAGAGAGAGAGAGAGAGAAGAAAAGAGATGAAGGGACAGTGAAAGAGATGAAGGGACAATGAAAGAGATGACGGACAGGGAAAGATATGAAGGGACAATTAAAGAGATTATAGTTGATAAAAAGGCTACATTAGAGATATTCACTAAACAATATAGTGAAGCCATAAATATGGAAAATTCTGAGCGATCATCAAACTCATTTTTCTGAAACAAACCCGAGGTTTCTAGAGTATCATATTATTACTTGTGGAGAACACGTGCTCACATTTAAAACAGGACTAACGTAGAACAAAGGAAGAAAGAAAGAAAGACCATATTTGCCATATGCCCAGATTATCTTAGACATATGACAGCTGATAAAAACAAAATTCTCCTAAACACTTGGAACGAAAGGAAGAGTTTATTGTGACTAGCTCAAGTCTTAGTTGATGTTTAAATGACCGTAGCAGAGAACAGGCTGTTATATTTCACATCCAGTTCCAGACTCGGGTAACACTTCAATCAGTTTTCATGGGACTGTCACAGACAGAAGGAAGAAAGAATGTGAACAGTCCTAGTGCAACTTCTGACTTACATAAACATTCGAGAAGTTTCAATGAAGAAAGTAATAAAATAACAAGGAGACCGTCGTATCGGGTTCTACAGGATAAAGCATAAACCATAATGGCATAGTATCAAATAGAAACCATAATAGCATAGTAAAAAACAGAAACAATAATAGCATAGTATAAAATAAAAATCATAATAGCATAGGATAAAACAGAAACCATAATAGCATAGTCTAAAACAGAAACCATAATACCATAGTACAAAACTGAAATCATAATAGCATAGTATAAAACAGGAACTCTAGATGACATATTCGTCTTGGCTAGAAGGCAGTTCACGGAGTAAATTTATCATTCATTCATTCGCATGTCCCTTGCGGAACTTTGCCTCCCTAACAGCTCTCCTACAGGCATCTGGGTTGTGAGCAAGATGACCTGCTGCTGATACACCCATTTGCAGATCATCAACGATGTCTTGCAGCCATCTTCGCTTTGGTCTTCCTCTCTTTCTTTTTCCCATTATGTAAGCTTCCAAAACGGTCTTCTCTAGATTATCGTGCCGTTTAACGCGTCCAAAATATTTAAGTTTTCTCTCTTTAATCCTCTTTACTAGCCAGCCTTCTTCATTATTAAGTTCTTGCAGTATGGATAAATTTGTTCTTTTTTGTGTTCATGATATTTGAAGAACTCTTCTGTAGCATTTACATTCAAAGACATGTATGCGTTTCTCAGCTGTTTTGTTAAGTGTCCAGGTCTCACAGGCATATGTTGTGATGGGACAGATGCATGCCCTTAAAAATCTTATTTTTGTAGTTCTGTCTGTTCCTCTCCACAGATTCTTTAGTTGTTTTACTTTCTGAAGACCGATAGATGTCCTCCATTTAATTTCCCTCATTGTATCTCCATTATTAGTTAGTAGTGATCCAAGATATTCAAAACTCTCCACTTCTTCCAGTTTTTCCTCATTGATTCATATTTCAGCTGCCTTATTTGTTTTGCCAGTTGTCATCAATTTAGTTTTCTTAGCATTAAGATAGAGGTTTTGCTCTTCAATATTCTCACGGAATGACATAATTAGTTTTTCCATTCTTTTTTTTGTGTTGTGGACAGTAATACTGTGTCATCAGCATATCTAATCTCTGGTATTTCATAACCTCCAATTGTTATGGCATCGTAATATTCTTTGTCTACATCTTCTCTAACATTCCTCATTATATTTTCAGTATACAAGTTAAATAAGTAAGGCGACAATATGCACCCCTGACGGACCCCTTGTTTTATGTCAAACCAATTTGTTGTTTCACCATTTATTCTTACTGCTGCTTGTTGGTCTAGATACAGCAGTGATGTTAACTGTATCAGATGTGTTGGAAATCCCATTTTTTCCATTATTTTCCAACGTTTCTGGTGTTGTACACAATCAAATGTATTACATTTATCAGCACATATCAATAACTGGAAAACGAACAGTTATATTCAGTTATATTAAATGGGCAAGATGGAAGATTCGAAACGGAAATAAAGAGCAAAACAGCCCAGGCTAAGTCAGCATTTATGACAATGAAAAATCTGCTGTGTAAAAATGCTGTGTCGACGGATACCTACAAGAGAGTTGTTCAGTGTTACATCAAATCTCTGTTGTTATATAGATGCCAGACAGGGGCAGTAACCAAGAGCACTCAGAATCTACTGGAAGCAGCGGAGTTGTGGTTCCTAAGAAGAACGACAAGAATACCGTGGACAGCCAAGAAAACAAATGAAGAGGTTCTAAGTGAAGCTGGACAAAAGAGAGAAATTATGGCAGAATTTAGAACAGGACAGTCCTGATTTGTAGGACATGTTTTGAGAAGACGCAGACTGGAACACCTAGAGACAACAGGAAAACTGGAGGGACAAAGGGAAAGATGATGACAAAGAAACAAGATACTTGACGGACTAAAAGAGTGGCACAGCGAACAGCCCAGCACACATCTTACAGATCGAGCACATGACAGATGGTTGTGGAAGTTAATGACGACCCACGGCTGATTTGCACGGACCCGAGACAGATATTAAACGGATGAGCATCTTATATGAAATGACTGGGATTTTTATCAATAAGTAGGGTCTTGGGCAACCGTGGAAAGAAGCTCTCAGTGCTGTGTATTTACGGTATATTGCTTCACGCTTTCGAGAGATGGAATATACATAAACTGATAGAATATGTATGAGAGATGGAATATACATAAACTGATAGAATATGTATGAGAGATGGAATATACATAAACTGATAGAATATGTATTAGAGATGGAATATACATAAACTGATAGAATATGTATGACAGATGGAATATACATAAACTGATAGAATATGTATGACAGATGGAATATACATAAACTGATAGAATATGTATGACAGATGGAATACACATAAACTGATAGAATATGTATGACAGATGGAATACACATAAACTGATAGAATATGTATGAGAGATGGAATATACATAAACTGATAGAATATGTATGAGAGATGGAATACACATAAACTGATAGAACATGTATGAGAGATGGAATATACATAAACTGATAGAACATGTATTATAGGCAACATAGAAGTGCTTCCATTGACACGTATCATGGAAGTTCAGAGAAGCTAACGACAAATACTTATCACAGGAGTTCAGCCATTTTGTCAAATAATCAACACTTTGTCGTCAAATAATTAACACTTAGTCGTCAAATAATTAACACAGTCCAGCAGTTCTTAATCTTTTCTTAAGAGCGCCCAAGCAAGCAAGGACACGTGACCTGCAACCACTGAAACAGACAAATGTTGAACCTCAACAACAAAATTATAACATATTTTCATGACTCTTCCCTATACTCCCTGCCACTTTTATTTGAGTCGAGCCCACTTGAAGTTGGGACCTGCTCAGTTCAATCTTTGATTAGACAATCCTGTTTCAGATTTCAATTTTCTTCACAATTTTCGTTCTATTCAAGTTTAGTAAAATATAATTACAGTAATGCCTCGACTTACGGCAGGCCGACTTACAACTGTTCCTAGTTATGTTCGAGATCCCTCAGGCATATTTTGTTAAAGAAATAATAAAATAGCCACATCGACTTATGGTCAGATGGTAGGTTCCATACGCGGCCGTAAGTCTACGCATGACTGTATATTTTTTAAAAATCATTATCTTATTTTGTTATCTGATCCTGTGGAATATAATGGTACTTTTCTTGTCTTTTGATACCGGCTTTGAAGCAGACAAATAATAGGTCTTAGAAATTTATCAGGCATCATTTGTTCACAAACTTCTGTCGTATCTGATTTTGTCAAAGCTGGACTCTTATACAACCATCTACAGTAAAGGCAAGCAATGATGAGTTGATGGCAAGCAATGATGAGTTGATGGCAAGAGAGAGTTGCGGGTCAGGTCCTGTATTCATTCATAAACTTCGGCCACTAATCAAAATGTGAGGATGACGTTTGGGAAAAATCCAAGTGAAATAAAAGAAGAAAAACATATTGCAAATACAGCCATCTTTGAGTTATCTTCACATACAGAAAAGGCAGAAAAATTCATGGGATGATGGAGTTCTTTGAAAAGCAGAGACTATAAAATATCTAATATGACCGTATAAAACTCAATGCAAACAAAGAATAAGGAAAAGCACAGGTTGTAATTTGGTTGTATAAAATTTTTAAAAAGAAATATGAAAGAAGACAACGGTTATAAAACTTGTAATTTGCTTGTATAAAATTAAAAAGAAAAGAAAATTAAAGAAGACAAAGGTTATAAAACTTGTAATTTGCTTGTATAAAACTAAGAACAAAAGAAGATGACGGAGGACAAAAATTATAAAACTTGAATTTGCTTATATAAAACTAGAAAGAAAAGAGAATTACTGAAGATTATAAAACCTGTAATTTGCTTTTATAAATATGAAAAAAAAGATGAAGGAAGACAAAGGTTAAGGAACTTGTAATTTGCTTTTATAAAACACAAGATGAAAAAAAAAGATAAAAGAAGACGGAGATTATAAAACCTGTAATTTCCTGTTATAAATCTAAGAAGAGAAGAACATGAGGGTAGACAAAGGTTATAAAACTTGTAATTTGCTTTTATTAAACTCAAGATTATTAAACTAAAGACGAAAAAAAAACAAAGATGAAGAAAGACAAAGATTATAAAACCTGTAATTTGCTTTAATAAAACTCAAGATGGAAAAAAAAAGATGAAGGAAGACAAAGATTGACATAGTGAATAATTCTGTCCCGAGGGTGGGGACACCACAGAAGAAGTTACTGGAGACAATAAATACGATAGAAATTAAGTATCATCTTCCCGCCGTTGATGATGTGCTATCTGGCTACATTTGTTGCTAATTCTAGTATTTGTTGTTAATTCCAGTATTTGCTGCTAATTCTAGTACTTGTTGTTAATTCCAGTATTTGCTGCTAATTCTAGTATTTGTTGCTAATTCTAGTATTTGTTGCTAATTCCAGTATTTGTTGCTAATTCTAGTATTTGTTGCTAATTCTAGTATTTGTTGCTAATTCTAATATTTGTTGCTAATTCCAGTATTTGTTGCTAATTCTAGTATTTGTTGCTAATTCTAGTATTTATTGCTTTTGCTAGTATTTGTTTCTAATTCCAGTCTCCGTTGCTAATTCTAGTATTACTTTGTTAAAAGCACATGAAACAGGTTGTTTTCAGTCTAAGTTAATTATTTTTAAAATTTACTTTGTAGACTTAAAGTATCAAAACACTGTGTTATGAAAATAATCTTCATAATTTTTTGCTCCAGTTTACAACATTATAAGTCTGTTAATCCTAATATTTGAAAATTGTGTAGCAGGACTACTTATAATCGCGTAGGAAATTAGTTGGCTTTCCCCTTCAAACTCTTAAAACGCGAAATGATTTAGCTACTGCGTCTGACATAATGGTTACCGACGTTTTGTTTTAATCTACACAAAAAAAATTCTTGGATCAAATTTATTCAGTTCTTTAAAAAGACAAGTTTGCAAGTTTTTACGTTTTTTTTCCGGGGAAGGAGTTAAGATACAACATCAATTCTGAATTTTTTTTTTCTACCGGAACTGATTATGAAACCTTTAGGAATTAAAATATGTTTCTTTCAACATACTTCATAATTATATTATATCTATGTAACAAACCTATAATTATAGACATACCAAACCCATAATTACAGTATATTAATGTAACATATCCATTAATTATACTATTTGGATGTAATATATCCAATAAGTATAGTATATCAAGGGTAATATATACCACAATTATAGCATATCGCTTTAACAGTTCCGATAATTATAGCATATCGCTTTAAAATATCCCATAATTATAGTATATCACGAGTAACATATCTCATAATTATAGCATACCGATGTAACATATCTCATAATTATATCATATCAATATAACACGTACCGTAATTATAGTGTATGGAAAGTAACATATCCCATAATTATAGCCTGTCAATGTAAAAATAATTATCGTTTATACGTATCTTAATATACACGTCATATGATCAAAATACAAATGTTGATATGTGATTTTGTTCTTGCAAACTGTACATTGTTAAGCATATCATCCATCACGTACACATGTTATTGCTTCTCTTCTCCAGTACTGCTCATTGCACCTTATCATTTGTAAATTCTTGTGTATATATAATTTTCTAGATCTGTGAGTCTATGTTTCTAAATATCCTTGTAGACATAAGTTTCTAGATCTGTGAGTCTGTTTTTAAATATCGTTGATGACATAATTTTCTAGATCTGTGAGTTTATGTTTCTAAATATCCTTGTAGACATAAGTTTCTAGATCTGTCCGAGTATATTTCTAAATGCCTTAATTTACTACGCTTCTTCCACACACGTCTGTTTTCAGTATCTTACTAAAAAACTGTTCACTGACAACGTGAAAACAGCTTGCTCTTTCAATGACAGATCCCTACTTTCGGTTCAAAGAAACTTTTATGCAAACATCATATAGAGTCTAATCTTTTTTTTTTTGCATTCATCTTGTACTATTTGTTACACACAACTTTTGAGTGACATTTAGTCCACCATTTAGGGAAAGATAGATCTACTTAGAGAGTACACCACAACATAGTATTACAGATTCTGTTTTTACTTGTATTATGGCTTACAAATTACGTTTTCATTTCATTTTCCCTCGTTTGGCACTGATTACATTTAGTTTAGCTCTTAAACTTCATTTCAGATGTGGGTTCATTTGAACTAATTTTGTTTTCCTGTTCACGAATCCAACAGAAGCAGCAGAAAACATAATATCTGAGTTGTGCTATTTCTACTTGTATTTACTTTTCAAACAGAACATTCTCTGTTTAGTTAGTCTGTCACGCCAGCACACTACTGCTAGGACACTGCTGTCAGGACACTACTGTCAGGACACTCCTGCCAGGATACTACTGTCAGGACACTACTGTCAGGACACTACTGCCAGGACACTACTGTCAGGACACTACTGTCAGGACACTACTGCCAGGACACTACTACCAGGACACTACTGTCAGGTCACTCCTGCCAGGACACTACTGTCAGGACACTACTGCCAGGACACTCCTGCCAGGACACTACTACCAGGACACTACTGTCAGGACACTACTGTCAGGATACTACTACCAGGACACTACTGTCAGGATACTACTGTCAGGACACTACTGCCAGGACACTAATGTCAGGACACTACTACCAGGACACTACTGCCAGGACACTACTGCCAGGATACTACTGTCAGGACACTACTGCCAGGACACTACTGCCAGGACACTACTGTCAGGATACTACTGTCAGGACACTACTGCCAGGACACTACTGCCAGGACACTATTGCCAGGACACTACTGCCAGGATACTACTGTCAGGATACTACTGTCAGGACACTACTGCCAGGACACTACTGCCAGGACACTACTGTCAGGACACTACTGCCAGGACACTACTACCAGGACACTACTACCAGGATACTACTACCAGGACACTACTGTCAGGATACTACTGTCAGGACACTACTGCCAGGACACTACTACCAGGACACTACTACCAGGACACTACTGTCAGGACACTACTGTCAGGACACTCCTGCCAGGATACTACTGTCAGGACACTACTGCCAGGACACTAATGTCAGGACACTACTGCCAGGACACTCCTGCCAGGACACTACTACCAGGACACTACTGCCTTGTGAAGCAAGAGCTCAGAGAGCACACAGGCAAAGTCTAAAGAAAGTTAACAACGTAGCAAATTTATGACCAAACTCAAATTTTTAAGTTATAGAGTAATTTCTTTCCAGTTTTCTTCTACCAAAATATTTCATCAAGGTTTATTCCGCCACTGCGTGGAAATTAATTCAGGAGTTAAAGATCTGAAAATGAAAACAATGCACAGAACTTCTGCCAACTACAATACAGCTTCTGCCAACTGCAGTAAAGCATAGGTCACCTTTCTTATTTAACTTGTATACTGAAAATATAATGAGGAATATTAGAGAAGATGTAGACAAAGAATATTACGATGCCATAACAATTTGAGGTTATGAAATACCAGACATTAGATATGCTAATGACACAGTATTACTGTCCACAACACAAAAAGGAATGAAAAAAAAACTAATTATGTCAGTCCGTACGAATAGTGAAGAGCAAAACCTCTATTTTAATGCGAAGAAAACTATATTGATAACAACTGACAAAACAAATATGGCAGCTGAAATATGTATCAATGAGGAAAAATTGGAAGAAGTAGATAGTTTTTAATATCTTGGATCACTACTAACTAATAATTAAGATACAATGAGGGAAATTAAAAGGAGGGCAGCTATCGCTTTTCAGAAAGTAAAACTACTAAAGAAGTTGTGGAGAGAAACAAACAGAACTACAAAAATAAAATTTTTAAGGGCATGCATCTTTCCCATCGCAACATATGCCTGTGAGACCTGGACACTTAACAAAACAATGAGAAACACATAAATTCCTTTGAATGTGAATGCTACAGAAGAGTTCTTCAAATATCATGGAGACAAAAAAGAAAAAAAATATATGCATACTACAAGAACTTACTATTGAAGAAGGTTGGCTAGTAAAGAAGATTAAACAAAGAAAACTTAAATATTTTGGACACATTAAACGTCATGATAATCTAGACAAGATGTCTTGGAAGGATACATAATGGGAAAAAGAAAGAGAGGAAGATCAAGGCGAAGATGGCTGCAAGACATCGTTGATGATCTGCAGATGGATTCATTAGCAGAAGGCCATCTTGCTCACAACCGAGAGGCCAACAGGAGAGCTGTTAGAGAGGCAAAGTTCCGCAAGGGACATGCAAATGAATGACTGACTGACAGCACAGCTTGTAAAAACGTAAGTTATTTTCTGTCTTGCCATGTCACAGAAGAACCTACGGGATACAGTATAAGTATCAATGTTTCCATCAGCTACCTACACATCAGAGTCACATGGTCAGCGTCAGGCCTGGTCGTCTGTCCTTCCACAACTCCAGAAGAAGCCAGGTTCCTATTTCTACAGCTGGATGATTTGAGAGCCTCCGTCCAGATTCAAATATTACATATCTTTATCATGAGAGACGAGTTTACCAGCAACTGCACTACTCCTACGCTCAGCGTATTGTAAGATGGGGAACACAGTGTGATGTAGGCTACGAAATGTCTGATGATTCATTCATTCATTCATTCATTCATTCATTCATTCATTTGCATGTCCCTTGCGGAACTTTGCCTCCCAAACAGCACTCCTGTAGGCCTCTCGGTTGTGAGCAAGATGGCCTGCTGCTGTTACGTCTGACGATTAGGAAGTTAGATATGAAATAACATATCACTGAAAAAAGCGCTACAATGTCTCATCACAAATTGACACGCTAAACAAAACGCTAAGTAATATAAAACGTATTTGTTTACTCAGAAAAGTAGCACACAAAATGGTAAACGAGTCACGGCTAAAATAATTGTAGAATCACATGCATACTAATCTGTAAAAAAAAAGGGTTCACTTTGAATCAAATCGGCAACAGCACTTGGAGAAAAAGATGACGAATAGGTTCTAAGGGCTGTTATAGCCGGAGGTTGGGTGGGGGATACACTCTCCACTCCAATAAAATGTCTCCGAGGCGTGCGCCTCAAATAGCCTCTGACAGTCAAGTCCAGCTCGTGGCGTTCTTGTGGCAGAGCTGTTCAAACTGACAGGGGAAGGGGAGAAGGCGAATATCTGGCGCCTCAAAACCAGACGCTTCGGGTAGATGAGAGTCCTGTTTGGTAGCTCGTTTAGGAGAAGGAAAACTCCGAAAACCCGCTGCTAGCGAGATTCTTCAGCTGCCGTGCGTGGGGGAAACTCCTCCCCGCCAATGAAGAAAAATGCGACTAGGGTTACCGCACAGAGTCGCCGTGGAAATGGTGAAAGAAAGGATTAAGTGAAGTAACCAGTAGTATTGAGGTCAGTAACACTCAAATCACGGCATCTCTGTTCTAGAGGCCGGCCACGTCCTATACCCATACTGGGGCATATTGCCTAATCGGTTTAACCCAGGGGTTAAACTAAGACACTACTGACGAGGTTCTTCGGATGCCGAGCGTGGAGTGAAACTCCTCCCGGTCAATGAAGAAAATGTGAAAAAGCAATTAAGGTTGCCGTGCGGCCCGATGTGAAAAGGTGATAGAAAGGATAAAGTGAAGCTTAATCGATATATCCAGTAGTCTCGCGGCGAGAGCTACTCATACCACGGTACCTCTGCTCTAGAGGCCGGCCACGTCCTAAACACACCCATACTGGGATAATACGCCTAAACCGGCTCAACCCAGGGGTAAAACTTACTAGTGGCGAGGATTCGTCCTTCTGGACAAAAGCTCCGTCCTGGTCACAACTAGGAAGGGTAGCGGCCACGACCAAAAAATGCTGAAGTCGGAGACACTGGACCAGGGCAGTCTAGATTAGCAGAAGGCCATCTTGCTCACAACCGAGAGGCCTACAGGAGAGCTGTTAGAGAGGCAAAGTTCCGCAAGGGACTTGCAAATGAATGACTGACTGACAGCACAGCTTGTAAAAACGTAAGTTATTTTCTGTCTTGCCATGTCACAGAAGAACCTACGGGATACAGTATAAGTATCAATGTTTCCATCAGCTACCTACACATCAGAGTCACATGGTCAGCGTCAGGCCTGGTCGTCTGTCCTTCCACAACTCCAGAAGAAGCCAGGTTCCTATTTCTACAGCTGGATGATTTGAAAGCCTCCGTCCAGATTCAAATATTACATATCTTTATCATGAGAGACGAGTTTACCAGCAACTGCACTACTCCTACGCTCAGCGTATTGTAAGATGGGGAACACAGTGTGATGTAGGCTACGAAATGTCTGACGATTCATTCATTCATTCATTTGCATGTCCCTTGCGGAACTTTGCCTCCCAAACAGCACTCCTGTAGGCCTCTCGGTTGTGAGCAAGATGGCCTGCTGCTGTTACGTCTGACGATTAGGAAGTTAGATATGAAATAACATATCACTGAAAAAAGCGCTACAATATCTCATCAAAAATTGACACGCTAAACAAAACGCTAAGTAATATAAAACGTATTTGTTTACTCAGAAAAGTAGCACACAAAATGGTAAACGAGTCACGGCTAAAATAATCGTAGAATCACATGCATACTAATCTGTAAAAAAAACGGTTCACTTTGAATCAAATCGGCAACAGCACTTGGAGAAAAAGATGACGAATAGGTTCTAAGGGCTGTTATAGCCAGAGGTTGGGTGGGGGATACAATCTCCACTCCAATAAAATGTCTCCGAGGCGTGCGTCTCAAATAGCCTGTGACAGTCAAGTCCAGCTCGTGGCGTTCTTGTGGCAGAGCTGTTCAAACTGACAGGGGAAGGGGAGAAGGCGAATATCTGGCGCCTGAAAACCAGACGCTTCGGGTAGATGAGAGTCTTGTTTGGTAGCTCGTTTAGGAGAAGGAAAACTCCGGAAACCCGCTGCTAGCGAGATTCTTCAGCTGCCGTGCGTGGGGGAAACTCCTCCCCGCCAATGAAGAAAAATGCGACTAGGGTTACCGCACAGAGTCGCCGTGGAAATGGTGAAAGAAAGGATTAAGTGAAGTAACCTGTAATATTGAGGTCAGTAATACTCAAATCACGGCATCTCTGTTCTAGAGGCCGGCCACGTCCTATACCCATACTGGGGCATATTGCCTAATCGGTTTAACCCAGGGGTTAAACTAAGACACTACTGACGAGGTTCTTCGGATGCCGAGCGTGGAGTGAAACTCCTCCCGGTCAATGAAGAAAATGCGAAAAAGCAATTAAGGTTGCCGTGCGGCCCGATGTGAAAAGGTGATAGAAAGGATAACGTGAAGCTTAATCGATATATCCAGTAGTCTCGCGGCGAGAGCTACTCATACCACGGTACCTCAGCTCTAGAGGCCGGCCACGTCCTAAACACACCCATACTGGGATAATACGCCTAAACCGGCTCAACCCAGGGGTAAAACTTACTAGTGGCGAGGATTCGTCCTTCTGGACAAAAGCTCCGTCCTGGTCACAACTAGGAAGGGTAGCGGCCACGACCACAAAATGCTGAAGTCGGAGACACTGGACCAGGGCAGTCTATATAAGCAACCATCTCTCACCCGGCGTGGATGTATGCGTATCCTAATCACGCTGAAGTTTTCCGGTGAGAAAGTCCAACTCTAGATTAAACTGGTGCAACGAAAACCACGGTGTCACGCAATCCCTCTTCTGCGACCCACCAAGAATTCAGGCCCAAGCCCCGCGATGCTCTTAACCCCTTGTGATCCTCTCGGGGATTTCTTGTAGGCCTCTCAGAGACCACAGGGGGACCACGGGACACATCGAAGACCACAGGAGTAAATTCAGCAGGACCACTGGGCGATCTTTGTGGTAGAAGCGAACCAAGAAGAAAAAGAGGATTGATGATGATGATGATGATGATGAATACAGTCAAGATTAGAATGGAAAGAAAAAAAATTGATAAAATTGATCATATTTCTTCTTCTTCGTACGTATTTAGCGATAATGTGCGGTACCCTGATTTCTGCGATGTGCCTTCTGGCTGGGTACCTGTGACTTCCGCACCTTTCCTTGCTAGGGCAGACTGTGATCTTGCTGGGACTGCCATGAAGACAGTGATTTTCTCCTGCCTCTGGTGGCTGTACAAGCCCCTTCTTCAGGGCAGGCCCAATGGCTCTGGGACAGTTCCACAGAGACACTTCGACTTTGGAATGTTGATTCCGATGAGTGCTACAGCGATATCCATTCCCCGCCACCTATGGTCAACTGGTTCTGTTTTATTTACATCATTCTGATAGCCATTGTTGTAAAGACCCATAGGATTGTCACGTCCTGGATTCATTCGTTTCACACCAGACTTCCCTCATCCCCGCCGGCGATCTCCTAATGCCCATCGGTCCACCATCCTGACATTACATTTTACAAAAATAACAGTTACAATTAATGTTAATTGTTACAGGTTTCTGGTCTACAGAAGTAGGTAGAGTCTTTAATCAAACGGATCTATGTTCCCCGTCTCACAAAAAACTATGTTAAGATAAGTGTGATCTATGTTCCCCGTCTCACAAAGACTATGATAAGATAAGTGTGATCTATGTTCCCCGTGTCACAAAGAATATGTTAAGATAAGTGTGATCTATATTCCCTGTCTCATAAAGACTATGTTACGATAAGTGTGTTTTTAACACAGGTGATCCCAGCGGGAAACTGACAGAATCAGATATAAAAGAATTGCTTATATAAATGAAAAAAAAAAGAAATGAATAAACTTTAGAACAAGGAAAACTAGTTAAATGATAAAAAAGAGAGTCAAAATTTCTTGGACATGTATCTAATCTAAGCCTTGTATCATTTGTATGCAGTAGCGGAGTGTGAAGTGTTAGTGCCTTCACATTTCTAGGCCACTACAGCAGTTTAGCTAGGGATGCCAGCACCTGTCCTTGCTGCCTTTGTTTTCCTAGGGAAGCCTCGGGTACCTATTTTTTGAGGCTTGGTTGACCCTGGTGCCAGTCCGTCGAAAGAAATTCCGCCCGAGTGCGAAATCTAACCAGGGACCTCTGATTAGCAGGCCAAAGCACTAACCACTACACCACCGCGCCACCCAACACCAAACATGTCATCAGAAGATAGAATTTAGTTATCTTGGTAATGGTTGGAAAATTAGAGAGAGAAAACGATGAAGAAGAAGAAGAAGAAGAAGAAGAATTATGAGTGGACTGATGAAATGGAGAAATAAAACCATGTGAATTCATTGGAAATACCAAGGATCGAGCAAGATGGAGAAGCATGATGGTCAAGGCTAACCGGCATGGCATGAAATGAATGAATGACTGAATGAAAGAATGAAGGAAGGAAGAAAGAAATGGTTAATCGGAAAAGGATGAGTACGCAATTTTTGAAAGAATACGAGCACAACTAAATAAATAAAATTTTTAAAAATACAATTTTTTTAAAGTAACAAAACAGGGAGAGAAAATGTAAGAACACAATATGCTGACACATAAAACATTCAAAATCTGCTCTACTAATTCACAAGAAACACCATTAATTTGCGCCATTTTATACGGGCTAAGAGACTGGTGAGTACAGCCATAGAGGGCACTCTCTGAGGACAACAGAAGATCTGTGCTGCCTCAACTTACCTCCTCTCTGCCTCTGTATAAGGTGAGTATATTGAACTCAACGCTGAAGGGGTGAAGGTCATGGCTGAGGTCAAGGATGAACTGGGAGGAGGGAGATATCCGTTTGGGACCTGGTACATGCTGAGATCGCACTCTTTCTTTCTTCCTCTTCGCCGGGATCGGCGTCTTTGGCGAAAATCGCCTCGCAGAAAATCTTGAATGTTGGCGGGATGTATAGCCCAGTAGTTTCCCTTGCCGTCTTCACATCTGCCAGCCTGGAACATTGATAATAATGTTGATGATTTTGATTATGCCGATGATAAATGGCACATATGAATTATCGAGTCATTTTGTTCTACTTTTGTTGAAGTATTGAATTGTTGTATGTTCTTGATTTACACGTGCTCATTTTACTTTCTGCCACACTTGTTTATGCTCACTTTCGTCTGCCCTTCTACCTTTAGCTTACCTCTACACCTTCATCTACTTTGTTAACATTTCTGTGATGGTAATAATCGTTATTCGGGTTTTTTTGTTTACACAAGGACATACATTGTGACAACAGGAAAGATAGAAGGCAAAAAAGACCGAGTTAGACCCAGAGAGAAAATTCTGGACGGACTAACTAGATGGCGCGGACAAAGAACACCACAACTCGGTGCAGGGGGTTGTGGGAAAGCATGATGGCCGACGCCAGCAGACAGGGCAACAGATAGACTCAAGGACATCGTGCATTTAGTAATTACGGGGAGAATAAAAGACTTTTTGTTACACTGATAAATATCATCTTTTAATATGACTATAAATATCATGTTTTCGATACCATAAAGATAAAAAATCATTAACTACTTCCTCGTTTTTTGTATTTTACTGTAAAAAGAAATACGCAAATAATAATAATAATAATAATAATAATTTTTGTAGCGTCATCTAATCTAAGCCTTGTATCATTTGTATGCAGTAGCGGAGTGTGAAGTGTTAGTGCCTTCACATTTCTAGGCCACTACAGCATTTTAGCTAGGGATGCCAGCATCTGTCCTTGCTGCCTTTGTTTTCCTAGGGAAGCCTCGGGTACATATTTTTTTAGGCTTGGTTGACCCTGGTGCCAGTCCGTCGAAAGAAATTCCGCCCGAGTGCGAAATCTAACCAGGGACCTCTGATTAGCAGGCCAAAGCA
The DNA here is from genome assembly GCA_009760885.1 of Achatina immaculata. Taxonomy (NCBI): domain Eukaryota; kingdom Metazoa; phylum Mollusca; class Gastropoda; order Stylommatophora; family Achatinidae; genus Lissachatina; species Lissachatina immaculata. The sequence goes on from CM019699.1 coordinate 10,853,754, forward strand.
CTAACCACTACACCACCGCGCCACCCAACACCAAACATGTCATCAGAAGACAGAATTTAGTTATCTTGGTAATGGTTGGAAAATTAGAGAGAGAAAACGAAGAAGAAGAAGAAGAAGAATTATGAGTGGACTGATCAAATGGAGAAATAAAACCATGTGAATTCATTGGAAATACCAAGGATCGAGCAAAATGGAGAAGCATGATGGTCAAGGCTAACCGGCACGGCATGAAATGAATGAATGACTGAATGAAAGAATGAAGGAAGGAAGAAAGAAATGGTTAATCGGAAAAGGATGAGGCACAAAATTTTTGAAAGAATACGAGCAAAACTAAATAAATAAAATTTTAAAAAATGCAATTTTTTTAAAGTAACAAAACAGGGAGAGAAAATGTAAGAACACAATATGCTGACACATAAAACATTCAAATCTGCTCTACTAATTCACAAGAAACACCATCAATTTGCGCCATTTTATACGGGCTAAGAGACTGGTGAGTACAGCCATAGAGGGCACTCTCTGAGGACAACAGAAGATCTGTGCTGCCTCAACTTACCTCCTCTCTGCCTCTGTATAAGGTGAGTATATTGAACTCAACGCTGAAGGGGTGAAGGTCATGGCTGAGGTCAAGGATGAACTGGGAGGAGGGAGATATCCGTTTGGGACCTGGTACATGCTGAGATCGCACTCTTTCTTTCTTCCTCTTCGCCGGGATCGGCGTCTTTGGCGAAAATCGCCTCGCAGAAAATCTTGAATGTTGGCGGGATGTATAGCCCAGTAGTTTCCCTTGCCGTCTTCACATCTGCCAGCCTGGAACATTGATAATAATGTTGATGATTTTGATTATGCCGATGATAAATGGCACATATGAATTATCGAGTCATTTTGTTCTACTTTTGTTGAAGTATTGAATTGTTGTATGTTCTTGATTTACACGTGCTCATTTTACTTTCTACCACCCTTATTTATGCTCACTTTCGTCTGCCCTTCTACCTTTAGCTTACCTCTACACCTTCATCTACTTTGTTAACATTTCTGTGATGGTAATAATCGTTATTCGGGTTTTTTTGTTTACACAAGGACACACATTGTGACAACAGGAAAGATAGAAGGCAAAAAAGACCGAGTTAGACCCAGAGAGAAAATGCTGGACGGACTAACTAGATGGCGCGGACAAAGAACACCAGCACTCGGTGCAGGGGGTTGTGGGAAAGCATGATGGCTGACACCAGCAGACAGGGCAACAGATAGACAGACTCAAGGACATTGTGCATTTAGTAATTACGGGGAGAATAAAAGACTTTTTGTTACACTGATAAATATCATCTTTTAATATGACTATAAATATCATGTTTTCGATACCATAAAGATAAAAAATCATTAACTACTTCCTCGTTTTTTGTATTTTACTGTAAAAATAAATACGCAAATAATAATAATAATAATAATAATAATAATTTTTGTAGCGTTATTTATTTTGACTTGTAAAACTCACTGTTTTGGTTCTGGACCTTATTTCAAACTTCTGATGACTTTCTAAACATTTCTATCAGGAGAGATGTGTGAACCACAATAAGATGTGCACGTATTCATGTATAAAATAAGTTTACATGATAATCTCTATGCAAGAGAACAATGTACGCCATTAAGATCTACGGCGTCATTTATGCCTATCAAAAATTGATGTCTTAAAATTAGGTGGTCCTTCCTAAAGTATTACCTTCACAAAAATTGTGCTGTTCATTTCTCAAGGTAGATACAACATGTGGGAGGTTTTAGATTCACTTTTCTGTTCTCGTGCCAGGTGATATAAGGTCTAGGGCCCTTCCCGTGAACATAATTGTGAGTTCTTACTGCAGCCTTGTAGCTGTTGTCCCACTGTTTTGTAGCTACTGTCCCACTGTCTTGTAGCTCTTGTCCCAATGTCTTGTAGCAGCTGTTCCACTGTCGTGTGGGTCTTGTAACTTGTCTCATTGTCTTATAGGTTTTATCTTGTGAGTTTTGTACGTTCTGTCTCATTATCCTGTGGCTTCTGTTTTGTGATTCTTGCTGGTTTTGTCTTATTGGCCTTCAAGCTTCTGTCTTACTGGCCTTGTAGCTTCTGTCTTATTGGCCTTCTAGCTTCTGTCTTATTGGCCTTCTAACTTCTGTCTTACTGGCCTTGTAGCTTCTGTCTTATTGGCCTTCTAGCTTCTGTCTTACTGGCCTTGTAGCTTCTGTCTTACTGGTCTTGTAGCTTCTGTCTTACTGGTCTTCTAGCTTCTGTCTTACTGGTCTTCTAGCTTCTGTCTTATTGGCCTTCTAGCTTCTGTCTTACTGGTCTTCTAGCTTCTGTCTTATTGGCCTTCTAGCTTCTGTCTTACTGGCCTTGTAGCTTCTGTCTTACTGGTCTTCTAGCTTCTGTCTTATTGGCCTTGTAGCTTCTGTCTTACTGGGCTTCTAGCTTCTGTCTTATTGGCCTTCTAGTGTCTGTCTTACTGCCCTTGTAACTTGTCTCCTGTAGCTCTTGTTTAACAGATTCTTGTGATAGGTTCTGCTGAATAAACCGACATCAGTGTAGCAGACGACTGTTTCTCTCGAGGTGACTATACTGCTGCATAAGAATATTGTTCCCTCCAGGTGACTATACTTCTACACAAGAATATAGTTTCACTCGAAGTGATACAAGAATATTCACTACTCCATGTCTAAAGTACTGACTTATGGCCGAATCGTACTCTAACTCAGTGAACTGAAACAAAAAAAATCATGTTCTGTATGCTACAAATGTGCAGAACTAACAGCCCAGGAATTAAAACGACGAATTAACAATGAATCAAACATTTGGAATGCATCCAATGTTGAACTGATAAACCTTTAATACCGCGCAACAGATGATGATGTTCCATGAAAACTTGATGTAACGTATCAAAACTGTTCACTTTTAGGAACATGGACTGCGTGCAGCGACTGACTTCTTCGGCATCTTTTGAACGGCGGTTTTAGCAAGCACGCTTTATTTTCATTCATTTGCATGTCCCTTGCGGAACTTTGCCTCCCTAACAGCTCTCCTGTAGGCCTCTCGGTTCTGAGCAAGATGGCCTGCTGCTGATGCATCCATTTGCAGATCATCAACGATGTCTTGCAGCCATCTTCGCTTTGGTCTTCCTCTCTTTCTTTTTTCCACTTATGTACTCTTCCAAGACGGTCTTCTCTAGATTATCATGACGTTTAATGTGTTCAAAATTATTAAGTTTTCTCTCTTTAATCTTCTTTACTAGCCAGCCTTCTTCAATATTAAGTTCTAGTTGTATGGATATATTTGTTCTTTTTTGTTCATGATATTTGAAGAACTCTTCTGTAACATTTACATTCAAAGACATTTATGTGTTTCTCAGCTGTTTTATTAAGCATCCAGGTCTCACAGGCATATATTGCAATGGGAAAGATGCATGCCCTTAAAAATCTTATTTTTGTAGTTCTGTCTGTTCCTCTCCACAGATTCTTTAGTTGTTTTACTTTCTGAAGAGCGACAGATATCATCCTTTTAATTTCATTCATTGTATCTCCATTATTAGTTAGTAGTGATCCAAGATATTCAAAACTCTCCACTTCTTCCAATTTTTCCTCATTGATACATATTTCAGCTGCCTTGTTTGTTTTGTCAGTTGTCATCAATTTAGTTTTCTTTGCATTAAGATAGAGGTTTTGCTCTTCGCTGTTCTTACGGACTAACATAATTAGTTTTTCCATTCCTTTTTGTGTTGTGGACAGTAACACTGTGTCATCAGCATATCTAATGTCTGGTATTTCATAACCTCCAATTGTTATGGCATCGTAATATTCTTTGTCTACATCTTCTCTAACATTCCTCATTATATTTTCAGTATACAAATTAAATAAGTAAGGGGACAATATGCACCCCTGACAGACCCCTTGTTTTATGTTAAACCAAGTTGTTGTTTCACCATTTATTCTTACTGCTGCTTGTTGGTCTACATATAACAGTGATGTTAATTGTATCAAATGTGTTGGAAGTCCCACTTTTTTCCATTATTTCCCAAAGTTTCTGGTGTTGTACACAATCAAATGCCTTTGAGTAGTCTATAAAGACTAAATATAGATTCACGTTAAACTCTCTGCATTTCTCTATTATTAATCTTATATTAAATACATGATCTGTTGATCCTCTTCCCTGCTTGAAACCAGCTTGGACCATAGTGACTTCTTCTATTTTCAACGCTTTATTTACATATAAAAAAGGTAGCGTTTGTTTTATGGCCTGCGGATCTAAATGTTATATTATTGTATGATTGAATATATGTTTATCTGCATTCAACATGGTTGTGTCACACACATACAAGCTCACAATTACTTTGCCTATGAAGTTCAGCATTTCTCTCTGATAATCTTCAGCGGCTTCACGACATTATCTTTAGCGGCTTCATGATCAAAATAATAGAAACACAAGCTACAGAAAACACCAGTAACTTGGCAACAAAAGCCTCATTCAGATTCTGAGTAACGAAACAAACCTCACAAGTATACACTTCAAAACTTCACAGTCCACTTCCCTCTCACCAGCTGACCCACACAAGGATGCAAGTGTCTCTCTTTGTATCCCCCAACTTATCTAGTATTATTGTTTCACGGTCACAACCACATTTCTCATACGTTTCTTATTTAATCTACTGAACTTTGAACTATCTTTATTTTCTGTTTAACAGCTGCTACCTTACCTTCCCCTTGTATGCTGTTTAAAGTGTATTAGTAATAAAATCTGCCGTTAACTGATTTACTTGTAGAAAAAAAAAACAGTGACGTTCCTACAAGACACAAAGATAAGATGTCAGTGCTCATACTTTCACCTGTCAGCGGAACCTCACCCCCACCCCCAGGTACTTTTTTCATCCAGTCCAGACCCCCCCCCCCCCCACCTCTAGCCCTCTGGGTCCACCCTTAAAACAGACACAACCAGGGATATCGTTAACCGGGCAAGTACCGTAAACTACCGATTAGAAACGAGAAAAACCGAAAGTTTTAGAGACCACCGGTTAAAATAACCAGTTTATATAAACTAAAGATTATCATATGCTTGTACACACACTAGTAGAAGCAACCAGTGGAATCAGTCGAAGGACAACAAGACCAGTAGAGTGATGATGATGATGACAGTTTTCGCGGATAAGAACCAGCCAGTTTTTACTTTGGTTCAGCACGTGAATATTCTGTCAAGATTAATTCTCGCTATAAATAAGATAAAATAAAATAAAATAAAATCACACTTTCCGCTGATTTTGTAAAGTGGGTTAATTTTACATTTAGAAAAGTATTTTTTTAAAAAACGGAATGCTGTATTTAGAAAACCGGTAGTTTGGAAAGTACTCTGCGCAAGGTGAAAGAAAAAGGTAAAAGATAAAGATAGTTCCACAGCTTCCGCAGGGGATGAAGTACCAGAGACCTCATTATGTCTGGGCCGTCCACCCTCTGAGGTTCGGTGGCCAGTTTTTTCTTCGCTGTTCTTACGGACTAACATAATTAGTTTTTCCATTCCTTTTTGTGTTGTGGACAGTAACACTGTGTCATCAGCATATCTAATGTCTGGTATTTCATAACCTCCAATTGTTATGGCATCGTAATATCCTTTGTCTACATCTTCTCTAACATTCCTCATTATATTTTCAGTATACAAATTAAATAAGTAAGGGGACAATATGCACCCCTGACAGACCCCTTGTTTTATGTTAAACCAAGTTGTTGTTTCACCATTTATTCTTACTGCTGCTTGTTGGTCTACATATAACAGTGATGTTAATTGTATCAAATGTGTTGGAAGTCCCACTTTTTTCCATTATTTCCCAAAGTTTCTGGTGTTGTACACAATCAAATGCCTTTGAGTAGTCTATAAAGACTAAATATAGATTCACGTTAAACTCTCTGCATTTCTCTATTATTAATCTTATATTAAATACATGATCTGTTGATCCTCTTCCCTGCTTGAAACCAGCTTGGACCATAGTGACTTCTTCTATTTTCAACGCTTTATTTACATATAAAAAAGGTAGCGTTTGTTTTATGGCCTGCGGATCTAAATGTTATTATTATTGTATGATTGAATATATGTTTATCTGCATTCAACATGGTTGTGTCACACACATACAAGCTCACAATTACTTTGCCTATGAAGTTCAGCATTTCTCTCTGATAATCTTCAGCGGCTTCACGACATTATCTTTAGCGGCTTCATGATCAAAATAATAGAAACACAAGCTACAGAAAACACCAGTAACTTGGCAACAAAAGCCTCATTCAGATTCTGAGTAACGAAACAAACCTCACAAGTATACACTTCAAAACTTCACAGTCCACTTCCCTCTCACCAGCTGGCCCACACAAGGATGCGAGTGTCTCTCTTTGTATCCCCCAACTTATCTAGTATTATTGTTTCACGGTCACAACCACATTTCTCATACGTTTCTTATTTAATCTACTGAACTTTGAACTATCTTTATTTTCTGTTTAACAGCTGCTACCTTACCTTCCCCTTGTATGCTGTTTAAAGTGTATTAGTAATAAAATCTGCTGTTAACTGATTTACTTGTAGAAAAAAAAAACAGTGACGTTCCTACAAGACACAAAGATAAGATGTCAGTGCTCATACTTTCACCTGTCAGGGGAACCTCACCCCCACCCCCAGGTACTTTTTTCATCCAGTCCAGACCCTCCCCCCCCCCACCTCTAGCCCTCTGGGTCCACCCTTAAAACAGACACAACCAGGGATATCGTTAACCGGGCAAGTACCGTAAACTACCGATTAGAAACGAGAAAAACCGAAAGTTTTAGAGACCACCGGTTAAAATAACCAGTTTATATAAACTAAAGATTATCATATGCTTGTACACACACTAGTAGAAGCAACCAGTGGAATCAGTCGAAGGACAACAAGACCAGTAGAGTGATGATGATGATGATCAGTTTTCGCGGATAAGAACCAGCCAGTTTTTACTTTGGTTCAGCACGTAAATATTCTGTCAAGATTAATTCTCGCTATAAATAAGATAAAATAAAATAAAATAAAATCACACTTTCCGCTGATTTTTGTAAAGTGTGGTTAATTTTACATTTAGAAAAGTATTTTTAAAAAAACGGAATGCTGTATTTAGAAAACCGGTAGTTTGGAAAGTATTCCGCGCAAGGTGAAAGAAAAAGGTAAAAAGATAAAGATAGTTCCACAGCTTCCGCAGGGGATGAAGTACCAGAGACCTCATTATGTCTGGGCCGTCCACCCTCTGAGGTTCGGTGGCCAGTTTCTTTCCTCGCTGCCTTTCCTCCCCATATTTTCTCTCAAGGTGAAGGACAAGTACTAGTGCCATCACTGGGCAAAATCCTCAAGGCGAAGAAAAAATGCGAGGGGTGGACCCCTCCTACCCCACTCCACCCCAGACCCCGTCTTGGAGCTGCCTGTCACTACACTAGAAGATAATGTGATCAGCTCATTGGCCCTGCCTGTCACTACACTAGAAGATAATGTGATCAGCTCATTGGCCCTGCCTGTCACTACACTAGAAGATAATGTGATCAGCATCATTGACCCTGTCTGTCACTACACTAGAAGATAATGTGATCAGCTCATTGGCCCTGCCTGTCAGTGTACTAGAAGATAATGTGATCAGCATCATTGGCCCTGCCTGTCAGTGTACTAGAAGATAATGTGATCAGCATCATTGGCCCTGCCTGTCACTACATTAGAAGATAATGTGATCAGCATCATTGGCCCTGCCTGTCAGTGTACTAGAAGATAATGTGATCAGCATCATTGGCTCTGCCTGTCAGTGTACTAGAAGATAATGTGATCAGCATCATTGGCTCTGCCTGTCAGTGTACTAGAAGATAATGTGATCAGCATCATTGGCCCTGCCTGTCAGTGTACTAGAAGATAATGTGATCAGCATCATTGGCCCTGCCTGTCAGTGTACTAGAAGATAATGTGATCAGCATCATTGGCCCTACCTGTCACTACACTAGAAGATAATGTGATCAGCATCATTGGCCCTGCTGTCAGTGTACTAGAAGATAATGTGATCAGCATCATTGGCCCTGTCTGTCAGTGTACTAGAAGATAATGTGATCAGCATCATTGGCCCTGTCTGTCACTACACTAGAAGATAATGTGATCAGCATCATTGGCCCTGCCTGTCACTACACTAGAAGATAATGTGATCAACATCATTGGCCCTATCTGTCACTACACTAGAAGATAATGTGATCAGCATCATTGACCCTGTCTGTCACTACACTAGAAGATAATGTGATCAACATCATTGGCCCTACCTGTCACTACACTAGAAGATAATGTGATCAGCATCATTGGCCCTGCCTGTCAGTGTACTAGAAGATAATGTGATCAGCATCATTGGCCCTGCCTGTCAGTGTACTAGAAGATAATGTGATCAGCATCATTGGCCCTACCTGTCACTACACTAGAAGATAATGTGATCAGCATCATTGGCCCTGCCTGTCAGTGTACTAGAAGATAATGTGATCATCATCATTGGCCCTGCCTGTCAGTGTACTAGAAGATAATGTGATCAGCATCATTGGCCCTGCCTGTCACTACACTAGAAGATAATGTGATCAGCATCATTGGCCCTGTCTGTCACTACACTAGAAGATAATGTGATCAGCATCATTGGCTCTGCCTGTCACTACACTAGAAGATAATGTGATCAGCATCATTGGCCCTGCCTGTCACTACACTAGAAGATAATGTGATCAGCATCATTGGCCCTGTCTGTCACTACACTAGAAGATAATGTGATCAGCATCATTGGCCCTGCCTGTCACTACACTAGAAGATAATGTGATCAGCATCATTGGCCCTGCCTGTCACTACACTAGAAGATAATGTGATCAGCATCATTGGCCCTGTCTGTCACTACATTAGAAGATAATGCGGTCAGTCATGTCTGCTCATATTTCCTTCTCCAGCTCCACAAAGAACCAAGTACCAGTCTGAACTACTGAGTGACCGGAGCGTCTCCTACTAGACTTGAATCTCAGACCTCGACGAGAAAGATGAACGCAAACAAAACAGCAACGACATTTCTGCTAATATAAATATATATATATATATATATCTGTATACTTCAACTGAACTGAACAGTGTTATCTCAATCCCAACAAATTATAAATGTCTTAAAATTGAACAGACTACGCTCGTTGGGCCATGTGGAAAGAATGGAAGAGTAAAATCACACGAAAAATTATGTATGCACAAGAGATGAGGGAAACAAGACGAACGGGTAGACCAACACAGAGATGGAAAGACAACATCAGTCAGTGATTTGCATGTCCCTTGCTGGACTTGGCCTCCCTAACAGCTCTCCTGTAGGCCTCTCGGATGCACGCAAGATGCCCTGCTGCTGATGCATCAATTCACAGATTATCAATGATGTCCTACAGCCATCATCGCCTTGGTCTTCCTCTCTTTCTTTTTCCCATTACGTTACCCTTTCAAGACGATCTTGTCTAGATTATCATGACGTTTAATGTGTCCAAAATATTTACGTTTTCTCTGTTTAATCCTCTTTATTAGCCAACCTTACTCAATATTAGTTCTTGTAGTATGGATATATTTGCTCTTTTTTGTGTCCATGATATTTGAAGGACTCTACTGTAGCATTTACATTCAAAGGCATTCATGTGTTTCTCAGCTGTTTTTGTTAAGTGTCCAGGTCTCACAGGCATATGTTGCGATGGGAAAGAAGCATGCCCTTAAAAAATCTTATTTTTGTAGTTCTGTCTGTTCCTCTCCACAGATTCTTTAGTTGTTTTAACTTCTGAAGAGCGATAGATGTCCTTCTTTTAATTTCCCTCATTGTATCTCCATTATTAGTTAGTAGTGATCCAATATATTCACAACTCTCCACTTCTTCCAATTTTTCCTCTTTGATACATATTTCAGCTGCCTTGTTTGTTTTGTCAGTTGTCATCAATTTAGTTTTCTTGCATTAAGATAGAGGTTTTGCTCTTCACTATTCTTACGGACTGACATAATTAGTTTTTCCATTTCTTTTTGTGTTGTGGACAGTAACACTGTGTCATCAGCATTTCTAATCTCTGGTATTTCATAACCTCCATTTGTTATGGCAACATAGAAGAAGATATAAAATAAATTGGTGTCACCAACTGGAGAGAGAAGACTAGGAGTGGAGAGGAATGGATGCGAACTTTAACTGCAGCAATGAGCCTTATGGCTGGGGAAGCTGAAGAAGAAGAAGAAGAAGAAGAAAAGAAGAAGAAGAAGAAGAAGAAAAAGAAAAAGAAGATACTTCAGTTTTATGTTCCAGCTGAAACATTGTTGTATGACTTACAAGATACATAGAATTATTTGTCACTGTAGTAAGACCGAGACATTGACGTTCATCTTTGTCTCTTGATTTCTTACCTCCATGTTTATTGTCATATTATGAACCAAGTCGAGCCTCTCTCTTGTAACTAAGCTAATTATTCAGGGTAGATTCGACTCATTGAGACTAGCTTTTACAAGAAGCGCACCACCTAACTTATGAGTATAAACTACTGGGTTTTGTTTGCTTTTCTTTATTTGTTTGTTTCTTTCTTGTTTTTTTTTTCTTAAGGTCCGCCGCTTGTATCGTCACTAGAAACACGATCACCCACCCCAGTTTCATGTTTTCTTGCAGGAACAGATCTTATTTGCTTGCAAGAAAAGACCTTATTTGATTGCAAGAAAAGATCTTATTTTGCGTGCAGGAACATATCTTACATGCTTTGTAGGAAAAGATATTATTTGCTTGCAGGAACAGATCTAATTGCTTGTAGGAAATAAGATCTTGTTCGCCTGTTCTTGTCTCCGCCATGTCACTCCCCGCATTCAACTCTTACATCAGACTGAAACAATTAACTTTTTTTTTTAATCCTTGTGCACTTTACAAAATTAATAATTTCTTTTCCATAGGCGGTAGAAACATTATATGAAATCATTTTTGATGGCACTTTATTATGTTTTGTATGTGAATAAAACTGAATTATTTCTTCAAAGTTTGTTGTTGTAAAGAGAATCAGTTTCGTAGACATATGTCCGTCTGTAGCAGACTGGAAAGACCACACAAAACTGCTGCCCCTAATGTTCTTGGATATGCTCTCATTTCATCTTTAGTTGTTTTAACTTCTGAAGAGCGATAGATGTCCTTCTTTTAATTTCCCTCATTGTATCTCCATTATTAGTTAGTAGTGATCCAATATATTCACAACTCTCCACTTCTTCCAATTTTTCCTCTTTGATACATATTTCAGCTGCCTTGTTTGTTTTGTCAGTTGTCATCAATTTAGTTTTCTTGCATTAAGATAGAGGTTTTGCTCTTCACTATTCTTACGGACTGACATAATTAGTTTTTCCATTTCTTTTTGTGTTGTGGACAGTAACACTGTGTCATCAGCATTTCTAATCTCTGGTATTTCATAACCTCCATTTGTTATGGCAACATAGAAGAAGATATAAAATAAATTGGTGTCACCAACTGGAGAGAGAAGACTAGGAGTGGAGAGGAATGGATGCGAACTTTAACTGCAGCAATGAGCCTTAATGGCTGGGGAAGCTGAAGAAGAAGAAGAAGAAGAAGAAAAGAAGAAGAAGAAGAAAAGAAAAAGAAGATACTTCAGTTTTATGTTCCAGCTGAAACATTGTTGTATGACTTACAAGATACATAGAATTATTTGTCACTGTAGTAAGACCGAGACATTGACGTTCATCTTTGTCTCTTGATTTCTTACCTCCATGTTTATTGTCATATTATGAACCAAGTCGAGCCTCTCTCTTGTAACTAAGCTAATTATTCAGGGTAGATTCGACTCATTGAGACTAGCTTTTACAAGAAGCGCACCACCTAACTTATGAGTATAAACTACTGGGTTTTGTTTGCTTTTCTTTATTTGTTTGTTTCTTTCTTGTTTTTTTTTTCTTAAGGTCCGCCGCTTGTATCGTCACTAGAAACACGATCACCCAGTTTCATGTTTTCTTGCAGGAACAGATCTTATTTGCTTGCAAGAAAAGACCTTATTTGATTGCAAGAAAAGATCTTATTTTGCGTGCAGGAACATATCTTACATGCTTTGTAGGAAAAGATATTATTTGCTTGCAGGAACAGATCTAATTGCTTGTAGGAAATAAGATCTTGTTCGCCTGTTCTTGTCTCCGCCATGTCACTCCCCGCATTCAACTCTTACATCAGACTGAAACAATTAACTTTTTTTTTTAATCCTTGTGCACTTTACAAAATTAATAATTTCTTTTCCATAGGCGGTAGAAACATTATATGAAATCATTTTTGATGGCACTTTATTATGTTTTGTATGTGAATAAAACTGAATTATTTCTTCAAAGTTTGTTGTTGTAAAGAGAATCAGTTTCGTAGACATATGTCCGTCTGTAGCAGACCGGAAAGACCACACAAAACTGCTGCCCCTAATGTTCTTGGATATGCTCTCATTTCATCTTTTCTTCTTCTTCTTCTTTTTCTTCTTCTTCTTCTTCCCTCTCATATTACACGACCCACTGACTCAGCAAAATCTTACTCTTAATATGACTTCAATAACAAGATAAATAATTAACCCCAGTAATGAGGTTGGAGAGTAACAAAGAATGTAGAGTATTTATAAAAGGTAAAGGTAAAACTCCCGTTTCCATGCCAACAAGGCATGTTAGGGATACGGTGTTAGGCCCTTGCCTTCCATGACCTTCGGCACGCGAGATGTGGTCAGTGTCACGCCTGGCCGCTTTATCTTCCCAGATTTCTCTGGTGTCCATTTTCCAAAGGTGGGTAGACCCTGGGGCAATATTGATCAGAAAAAAAAATCCCCCTCATCTTGTGATTCGAACAGAGTATTTGTATAGTTTTATAATAATGTATGTCTAAAACAAAACAAAAGATGGATTTCAGAAAATTTTGAAATGAAATATTCTAAACTTGAAAGAAAAAGTATTCCACTAAAACTCTTAGCAGTTATTTTCCACCGCCCCCCTCCCTCCCTTCCTGTGTTGAGTTTATACTGTTATATTTATTTAACTCAGAAAAATAATTTACCACAAACTAATAATTAACATAAAAATAATTTACCACAAACTAATAATTAACATAAAAATAATTTTAGTGAAAAGAAAACGGTTTCAGAAATAGACAACTTAGTCAATAAGTATATAAATAAAATCATGTAAGACAAGAAGCGGGTCTTGGATGCAGAAACTAGATGGCTTGGGGTCCTGGGACGAAACTAGATGGCTTGGGGTCCTGGAACGAAACTAGATGGCTTGGGGTCCTGATACGAAACTAGATGGCTTGGGGTCCTGGAACGAAACTAGATGGCTTGGGGTTCTGATACGAAACTAGATGGCTTAGGGTCCTGATACGAAACTAGATGGCTTAGGGGTCCTGGTATGAAACTAGAGGGCTTGGGGGTCCTGGTACGAAACTAGATGGCTTGGGGTTCTGATACGAAACTAGATGGCTTAGGGGTCCTGGTATGAAACTAGAGGGCTTGGGGGTCCTGGTACGAAACTAGATGGCTTGGGGGGGGGGCTGGTATGAAACTAGATGGCTTGGGGGGGGCTGGTATGAAACTAGATGGCTTGGGGGGGGCTGGTACGAAACTAGATGGCTTGGGGGGGGCTGGTATGAAACTAGATGGCTTGGGGGGGGGGCTGGTACGAAACTAGATGGCTTGGGGGGGGGGGGCCTGGTACGAAACTAGATGGCTTGGGGGGGTCTGGTACGATTGTTTGATTATTTAAAAAGAAGCTAGAATTTACACAACATAAAAATAGGAGAGTCGTAGGTTATAAATCTTAAATATTATCATCATGCGAAAGAGGCATAATAACATGGGACAGTACTAAATTAGTTCAAGTTCTTTGGTAACACACAATAATTCGTGTATAAGTATACAACTATACACGAAGCACTGCAGTAAAGCTGTGATATCAGAATGTATAAACTAGGAAAAAGTAGGAGCAGCTTTATTACTTAATGATTACAAAGTTGTGACGTTTCGGCGTGAGCCTTAATCATACAAAAAACATACAGGACGAAGAAATAGAGAGAGGAGATAAAGTATAGATTCACATGAATACTATTAAAAGGAAAAAAAAATTTTTTTTCAAAAGAGTACTTAGCTGTAAATTGTAAGGTGTGACTTGTCCGGTGGCAATAATGTGATATTTCGACTTACACCTTCATCAGACTAACACACGGGAGAGAAACATGGAGAAGATGAGGACAAGCCACACCTTACAATTTACAGCTGAGTACTCTTTTGAAAAAAATTTTTTTTTCCTTTTAATAGTATTCATGTGAATCTATACTTTATCTCCTCTCTCTATTTCTTCGTCCTGTATGTTTTTGTATGATTAAGGTTCACGCCGAAACGTCACAACTTTGTAATCGTTAAGTAATAAAGCTGCTCCTACTTTTTCCTAGTTTATACATTCTAGTTCTTCGGTAGTTCTCAGAAGAACGAAACAAAATAAATTATGAATGAAAAATGTCTGGTTCTCATGGCAGGGATCACAGATTTTAGAAGCAAGTTCAGGAAATAATAAATTTTAAGAGATTGTTCCCCACACCAGCTGCCCATTCTCTCAAGGTTCCCCTAGAATATTCTTCATATTCTTTATATCCCCCCCCCCCCACATAAAAAAATCCTGCGAGCAGTCTGTTACCAATTAGTATACCAGTTAGACTTGTAGACAACTCTCTCTCTCTCGCCTCTCTTCTTTGTCTCTCTCTCTCCTCTCTCTCTTCTCTCTCTCTCTCTTCTCTCTCCTTTCTCCTCTCTCTCATTCTCTCCTCTCTCTCTCTCTTTGTGTGTGTGTGTGTTTCCTATTTTAAAAAAAATGACTGTTCGTAATTTGATTTTGGAAGTCACGATTTGAGGGACTCCATATATCACTACAAGCTGTTGGTTACTTTTACATTATCTTGATGCGCTGGTTACTTTTACATTATCTTGATGCGCTGGTTACTTTTACATTATCTTGGTGCGCTGGTTATATTTACATTATCTTGATGCGCTGGTTACTTTTACATTATCTTGATGCGCTGGTTACTTTTACATTATCTTGATGCGCTGGTTACTTTTACATTATCTTGATGCGCTGGTTACTTTTACATTATCTTGATGCGCTGGTTACTTTTACATTATCTTAGTGCGCTGGTTACTTTTACATTATCTTGATGCGCTGGTTACTTTTACATTATCTTGATGCGCTGGTTACTTTTACATTATCTTGTTGCCTTGGGGACATTTGCTCGTGGCACCCCACCTTTTTTTTGTACACCGCATGGTGCTGCAAGATAATTGTACAACGGTGAGGTGGTGAGTGAGGTGGTGAGTGAGGTGGTGAGTGAGGTGGTGAGTGAGTGAGGTGGTTAGTGAGGTGGTGAGTGAAGTGGTAAGTGAGGTGGTGAATGAAGTGGTAAGTGAGGTGGTGAGTGAGGTGGTGAGTGAGTGGTGAGTGAGGTGATAAGTGAGGTGGTGAGTGAGGTGATAAGTGAGGTGGTAAGTGAGGTGGTGAATGAGGTGGTGAGTGAAGTGGTAAGTGAGGTGGTGAGTGAGATGGTGAGTGAGGTGGTGAGTGAGGTGGTAAGTGAGGTGGTGAGTGAGGTGGTGAGTGAGTTGGTGAGTGAAGTGGTGAGTGAGGTGGTGAGTGAGGTGGTAAGTGAGGTGGCGAGTGAGGTGGTAAGTGAGGTGGTGAGTGAGGTGATAAGTGAGGTGGTGAGTGAGGTGGTGAGTGAGGTGGTGGTGAGGGTTTTTAGATTCAAATCTTATCCTGGAACGAAGGACCACCCTGTTGATCATGGTGCCTTCTTGTGAACACTGACATCCCCACCCAAGTCATGTTCTAACTTTAGCAGGCGAGGTTTCTGTTTTGGTGGAAGTTCATGAACTGTAAGATGTTTTATTTGTAGAAAATATAAGCTACATATCTAAGAAGATAATAACAACAAAACCAGGCGCGTCTTTACATTCTGAATTTGGGCGGGGGCGGGGAAGGAGGGGGGGGGGTGAATCAGAGAGAGAGAGAGAGAGGAAAAAAGAGGGCGGGGGGAATGAACTCTGTTGTGATCTCTAATTTTTAGAAACTGATGACCTTCTACCAATTTTGAGACTCCCTGAAAGTTACGTCCCTTGCTCTGGAAACCTTCTCTTGCATATTCTTTCTTTTTTCTTCCTTGTTTTTGCTATGCTATATTTTTTAAATGTAACATTTTGATAGGTACTATTTATATATTTTTTTATATCTTGTTTACATTACCATCTTTAGATAATACTTTTATCTTTTTTTATTTTTGCATCATTCGATAACATTTTAATTTTTTTACATTACCATCTTTAAGATAATATTTTTTATCTTTTTCATATTATAATCAGTAAATAACATTTTTGGACAGTACCACCTTTAGATAATATATTTTTATATTAGCATCATTACATAGTATTCCTATCTTTTTATATTAACATCATTGCATAGTATTCCTATCTTTTTATATTAGCATCATTAGTTATTTTTTATCTTTTTTTATATTAGCATCATTAGATAATATTCCTATCTTTTTATATTAGCATCGTTAGTTATTTCTTATCTTTTTATATTAGCATCATTAGATAATATTCGTATCTTTTTATATTAGCATCATTAGTTATTTTTTATCTTTTTTATATTAGCATCATTAGATAATATTTTTATCTTTTTTATATTAGCATTATTAGATAATATTTTTATCTTTTTATATAAGCATCACTAAATAATATTTCTATCATTTTAAAATTAACATCATTTTACTGCTTTTTAATAATTTTTTTATACTGTAGAACTTTGTACTTTTTTATGTAAACTCATATGGCATCTTCTCCATGTTTCTCTCCCGTGTGTTAGTCTGATGAAGGTGTAAGTCGAAATATCACATTATGCCATGTTACTAAATACAGATTCTGCCACGATATTAACGTTAAAATAGTAAAGTAACTCATTCTTCGCCATCTCTCTGAGCATTAAGGCTCATTGCTGCAGATAAATTTCGCCTCCATTTCTTTCTATTTCTGATCTTCTCTTTCCATTTCATGACATCAGTTCCTTTTATATTCTCTTCTACCCGCGGGGGGGGGGGGGGGGAAATTGATAAGTTCTCGGCATAAGGTACAAATACTTGAAACGCTCAGTTGATATTAGGTGCATGTATAGATCAGGTTAATGTAAGATTAAACATCAAGTTTCAAGAAATTAACTGCAACCAATTTTTTACAGGCTACTGAAGTGGTAATGGGTGGTAGAAATTGAGAAAATGGATAAAATTTCTCACTGAGCAGTCATTCGCTAATTCTGGTTCAAGGGCTTATCATCGAAGAAGATCCATGAGGATATGGTAGAGACTCTAGGGGAGAGTGCCCCTTTTTACAGCACAGTGAAGAAATTGGCAGCTCAATTCAAACATGGAAGGGAGAGTCTGGAAGATGATCCCCGTCCAGGAAGACCAAGAACGATAACCACCGATGAAACCATCGGCAAAATCCATGACTTGATAATGGAGGATCGACGACTAACTGAGCGGTAGTTACTACTGAGTTGGGCATCTCCCAGGAACGTGTTCATGCCATTATTCACAATGATCGTCAAATGACAAAGGTCTCTGCTCGATGGGTCCCAAAACTTGTTAGAGCTGATCACAAACGACAGCGTCTCAGCATGTTAAGAGACAATCTTGGCTATTTTTCTGCAGATCTTGAAAGGTTTCTTCAGCAATTTGTGACTATGGATGAGATTTGGTTTCATCATTTTCAACCAGAAACCAAAGAACAGTCAAAGCAGTGGAAACATCATGGATCCCAACCTCCAAAGAAAGCAAGGATGGTTCTGTCTGCAGGCAAAGTGATGGCTTCCATCTGTTGGGATTCTGAAGGTGTGCTTTTGAAAGACTATCTTTAAAAGGGCAGAACGGTCACCGGCGCCTATTACGCTAATCTTGTGAAGCAACTGCGGGTCAGACTGAAGGTAAAACGTCGAGGGAAATTGACGAGAGGAGTCATCTTTCATCAAGACAATGCTCCAGTTCCCAAGTCGGCGGTGACAATGGCTGCCATTCATGAATGCGGCTTCCAGCTTCTTGAACTTCCTCCTTATTCCCTAGATTTGCCCCTTTAGGACTATTACCTCTTTACCAAACTAAAAAAGGAGCTCAGTGGTCGCAAATTTGCTTCAGATGATGACATCATTCATGCTGTAGACCACTTTCTACTGTCACAAGATGCTGACTTTTACAAAGAAGGGATCCGTATGCTTCAGGATCGCTGGACTAAGTATGTAAACTTGTAAGGGGACTATGTTGAGAAATAACCCAAAAAGTTGTCCACAAATAATCCGTTGTACCTTATGCCCAGAACTTATCAATCAACCTTCCTGTGTTGTCTTTCCATCTTTGTGTTGGTCTACCTCTTGGTCTTGTTTTCTTCATCTCCTGTATATACATCAGTTTCTTTTCTCTGTTCTCTTCCATTCTTTCTACATGCCCCAGCCAGCGTAGTCTGTTCAGTTTCAAGACATTTATAATTTGTTGGGATTTAAATAAGCTGTTCAGCTCAGTGTTTTTTCTAGCTCTCCATTCTCCACTGTTGGTATCCTTTATCGGCCCAAAGATTTTTCTTAGGATCTTGTTTTCAAAGATCTGCAATTGTTGTTGTTTATCTTGCTTTGTTGTACTCCACGTTTCTGATCCATACATGACGACTGGTCTTATTATGGTTTTGTAGATTGTTATTTTGGTGTTTTTGCGAACAGGATTTTGGATTTTAACAGGTGTTGCAAGGCAAAAGTATATTTTATTCCCCATCTGCACTCTGCTTTTAATGTCCTTGCTTACAATGTTGCTTTTATTGAAGACTGTGCCTAGATATTTGTATGTTTCTGTTCTTCTGATGGTTATACCTCCAACATTTATATAATCTGGATCATTCTGCCTCTGGTCTCTTGATATCTTCATATACTCTGTCTTATCTAGGTTAATGGTCAAGTCCACTTTTAGTGCTACAGCTCTCAGGTGTATTATTAATGACTTCTTGCATAGTTTCCCCCACCAGGTCGATGTCATCAGAGTATCCTAGTATTTTAGCTTGTTCTTCTGTACTGCTTTCTTCTTTCACTTTCTGATGATCTTTTCTAGTACTAGGTTGACGAGTAATGGAGATAATGTATCACCTTGTTTTAAACTAGTTCTTATATAGAAGGGTTTTTACTTTCTTCCTTTATATTTTACTATATTTTGTGCATCCTCCATACATATTCTGGTCAGATTGATTAATTTATTAGGTATCTCAAATTCTTTCATAATTTTCCATAAGCTGTTCCTATCTATGCTGCCATAGGCTTTCCTGAAGTCAAAGAAATTACATGTACTTCTTTCCACGTTCTCATCTCTTCTGTATTCTTTGATGTAGATAAAATATTTGGTATACGGTTGGTCTATTTTCACTGAAATCTGCTTGGTTAGTATAGTAACAAATTATGTATTATCTTTGCGTCCCGCACACATATCCAAACATATATGCGTGCGTGGTTGTGAGTTATGGAGTACTTACATAAAGCCACACTAAACACAATACTACGCTACGTTTTGTTTTTCCTTAACTTGATTTAGAATGTGTAATTGTTATAAAGACTATTTATCTGTTCTAGTTTAACATTTCATTTTTAAGGCAGAGTTTTCACCTAGAATGTCCATGTTTTGACTACAGATTCTGCATTTCTGTGTAGAGGATACATGCTATAAAGAATATGAACAGCCGAATAGAACAGAATTCAAAATGTCTTATTTGGCAGACCTTACAAATTATTTTTATCTTTCAGTTTCTTATTTGGTTCTTCAATTATGAAAGCTGAAAAAGGTAAATTATTTCCTTCAGTTCGGATTTTGTCCTAGCAATGCATAATCTTTCGACAGCGAGTCTGTATTAAGGGATGGCTACCATGTGCAACAATCTATCATGCACTATGTAAAAAGATATGGCATTCAGGTATTTGGCCAAAAGAATAGAGAAAAACTGTATTCATACCACTGCCAAAAAAAAGAGTAACCTGAAATTATGCACAAACTACAGAACTGTTGCCTGATTAGTCATGCCAGTAAAATTCTGTTAAAAATCATAATATAGCAGAAGCTAGTTTCAGGCAAGGAAGAGGATCAAGAAATCATATATTCAGTATAAGATTAATAATAAAGAAATGCAGAGATTTTAATGTGATTCTATATTTATCTTTTATAGACTGCTCAAAGGCATTTGATTGTGCACAACACTAGAAACTTTGGGAAATAATGGAAAAAATGATATTTCCAACACATTTGATACATTTAATACCACTGTTGTATCTAGACCAACAGGCAGCAGTAAGAATAAATGGTGAAACAACAACTTGGTTTGACATAAAACAAGGAGCCCTTCAGGGGTGCATATTGTCACCCTACTTATTTAACTTGTATACTGAAAATATAATAAGGAATATTAGAGAAGATGTAGACAAAGAATATTATGATGCCATAACAATAGGTTATGAAATATCAGAGATTAGATATGCTGATGACACAGTGTTACTGTCCACAACACAAAAAAGGAAGGGAAAAACTAATTATGTCGGTCCGTAAGAATAGTGAAGAGCAAAACCTTTATTTTAATGCTAAGAAAACTAAATTGATGACAACTGACAAAACAAACAGGACAGCTTAAATATGTATCAATGAGGAAAAATTAGAATAAATGGAGAGTTTTTAATATCTTGGATCACTACTAACTAATAATGGAGATACAGTAAGGAAAATTAAAAGGAGGACATCTATCGCTCTTCAAAAAGTAAAACATCTAAAGAAGTGTGGAGAGGGACAGACAGAACCACAAAAATAAGATTTTTAAGGGCATGCATCTTTCCCATCTCAACATATGCCTGTGAGACCTGGACACTTAACAAAACAATTGAGAAGCACATAAATACTTTTGAATGTTAATGGTACAGAAGAGTTCTTCAAAAACCATGGACACAAAAAAAACAAAACAATATCCATACTACAAGAACTTAATATTGAAGAAGGCTGGCTAGTGAAGAGGATTAAACAAAGAAAACTTAAATATTTTGGACACATTAAACGTCATGATAATTTAGAGAAGACTGTCTTTGAAGGGTACATAATGGGAAAAAGAAAGAGAGGAAGACCAAAGCGAAGATGGCTGCAAGACATCGTTGATGATCTGCAAATGCATCAGCAGCAGGCTATCTTGCTCACAACCGAGAGGCCTACAGGAGTGCTGTTAGGGAGGCAAAGTTTCGCAGGGACATGCAAATAAATGAATGAATGACCATAATTCTGGTTGTTATGATGACAAAACAGATCATGTGCTATATCAAGGGAACATTGCTATGTGTTTGTTAAACATGGACAGTCAAGAAAAAAGGCGATAAAGAAACTGTAAGCAACAGAAAAGTAGTTTTGGCCAAAGATGCAATAAATACATGACAGGAAAGACAAACGAAGAGGTCCTCAAAGACGTTTAAGAAGATCGAAAGATAGTTAAAATGATAAGAATAAGATAATAAAAAAATTCTTGGACTTGTCATGAGAAGACAGAAGCTAGAGAAACTAGACATGTTATGAGAAGACAGAAGCTAGAGACACTAGACATGTTATGAGAAGACAGAATCTAGAAAAACTAGACATGTTATGAGACGACAGAAGTTGGAGAACTTGGACATGACGAGAAGACAGAAGTTGAAGAACTTGGACATGATGAGAAGACAGAAGTTGAAGAACTTGGACATGATGAGAAGACAGAAGTTGAAGAACTTGGACATGATGAGAAGACAGAAGTTGAAGAACTTGGACATGATGAGAAGACAGAAGTTGAAGAACTTGGACATGATGAGAAGACAGAAGTTGAAGAACTTGGACATGATGAGAAGACAGAAGTTGAAGAACTTGGACATGATGAGAAGACAGAAGTTGAAGAACTTGGTAATGACTGGAAAATTCAGGGGGGAAAGAAGAAGAGGGCGAACAAGAGAAAAATATCTCGGTGGACTGACAAAGTGGCACGGAAGAAGAAAAGCTTCTGAACTAATCAGAAACACCAAGGACGGTGCAAGATGGAGGAGCATGGTCGCCAACACTATCCGGCACGGCACATAATAATAATAATAATAATTTATTACAATATAATACTATATATAACAGTATATACATATATATATTTATACTTTATAATAATAATTATTATGATTCTTACAGTATTATTATAATTATTATTATTATTTCTACTTATTTACTGAATATGTGGATACGAAGGATAACATAAAAGTATTTTTCCTTTCTGACATTATGTATGTAGTAAAATAATCAGTAGAACAATATTCTATGTCTGCATCGGTGTGAGAGTTGTGATAGATGAGCAGAATGTCTGTCTGTATGTGAATTCATTATCCCATAGAAAATAAAGTTCCTGGTTCCTTCGTTCAGTCTCTCTTTCTTATATTCCCCCATCTCTCTCTCTCTCTCTCATTCATTCTCTCTCCCTTCTACCTCAGCTGTTTCCTGTTATACAACGATCACGCACGGATATTTAGAACCCGGTACATCATATCTGTCTTCCACTTTGTACCAAGCACTGCCTGAAAGACCACTTTTCTCAACAGAACATTTGCAACAGTAAAACTAAACATACTTTACAAACATCAGCGGAAAGTAAATGTGTGTGTTAATTGGTTTTTTTTTCTTCTTGTCTTATTAACGGTGACATTTAATCTTTATAAAATGCTGACATGCTGAACAAAGCCACAACTGGCTGATTTCGCTGATTGCTTTTTACTGGGTTTTAATATATAAACCGGTTACAGCAACTGAAGACCTCCAAAACTGTCGGTTTTTCTCCGTTCGAGTGGGCAGTTTACGGCTAATTGCCGGTTAATGCGATCACGGCTGTTACTAACACATTTATTTGTGATATAGTTGCTTACAACTAGAATTTTAGAAAGATTTGAAGGTTTATTATGCTGCAAGTTTTGTTTTTGTTTTCCTCCAGCTAAAATCAGATAACGTTTTGCTTTTGTTTTCCTCCAGCTAAAATCAGATACAATTTTGTTTTTGTATTCCTCTAGCTAAAGTCTGATAAAGTTTTGTTTTTGTATTCCTCCAGCTAAAGTCAGATAAAGTTTTGTTTTTGTATTCCTCCAGCTAAAATCAGATAAAGTTTTGTTTTTGTATTCCTCCAGCTAAAGTCAGATAAAGTTTTGTTTTTGTATTCCTCCAGCTAAAATCAGATAAAGTTTTGTTTTTGTATTCCTCCAGCTAAAGTCAGATACAGTTTTGTTTTTGTATTCCTCTAGCTAAAGTCTGATAAAGTTTTGTTTTTGTATTCCTCCAGCTAAAGTCAGATAAAGTTTTGTTTTTGTATTCCTCCAGCTAAAGTCAGATAAAGTTTTGTTTTTGTATTCCTCCAGCTAAAATCAGATAAAGTTTTGTTTTTGTATTCCTCCAGCTAAAATCAGATAAAGTTTTGTTTTTGTATTCCTTCAGCTAAAGTCAGATAAAGTTTTTTTTTTTTTAAAAATTGGTTCCCTTTCCTCAGCTGAGAATATTACAATGCATTTGTGATACAAAAATGTCAAATTTTGTCAATGTGAAGAATATTATTCTTTATCTCCTGAATACAAAGGATACAATACTGAGATACTATACTGAAATACAATATTGAGGATCCAATACTGATATACAATACTAAGAATACTGAGATACAATACTGAGATACAATGTTGAAGATGCAATACTGAGATGCAATGCTGAGATGTAATTCTGAATACCGCAATCTACGCTTGAAGCACTTAATTCAAAGAAGCAATCTTTAACTACTAGTTGAGAAAATCTGTGAGTGTTAATTATTACATGGACAATTTTTTTTTATTTTCTTAACGAAGACAGTTTTTGATTTATTGGCTACTAAAACAGGAAAGCTTTGATTGTTAAAATACTTAATGTTGCCAGAACTTACCTTTATGAAGCAGTCATTAAGACTTAAGTTATGCCGAACACTGTTCCTCCAACCTTGACCTTTGTTTTTGTAAAACGGGTAATGCTTTTCTATCCAGTTGTATATGGAGCCTAGGTTTAGCCTTCTCTCTTCTGATTCCAGTATAGCCTTGGCTATCAAGGCAATGTAGGACATGGTAGGTTTAGGCTCAAGTAATGTTTCGACGTCCTTTTTCTCGCTGGTGCTGCTGGTGGTGCTGGTGGTGGTGATGGTTAGAGAGGCGTGTGGAGATGCAGGCTGAGTGGGTTTGACGTCTGTCATGCCTGGAGAGGGTTGAGGCCGGATTTGATCGCATGATGCAGTCATGACCTGACTGGAGCTCGGTATATCCTGCTGTCCTGGCCCGGAGTTGACTGACCCTGAAACTGTTGTTGATGAACTTAATGTGTCAAAATTTCCCCTAGAATGTCCCGTTTCCAGTTCTATTTTTCCCGGATTGTTATACAAAACATTGTCTTGTGGGAACTTCGGTGATCCGGCATTTTGAGGCGCCACACCGTACGAGCCGTGGTGCTGGTGGTGGTTGTGGTGGTGCATCTGCTGATGATGATGGAGAAAAGAATGATCCTCGTGCATGTTTGGGTTATTGCTAATATACACTGCACTGGGAGAACTGGCCATTAACGCTGGGTCAAATGGCTTCATGAGAAAGTTGTCTTGTTGTCGAGTCACTCCGGAACTTGTGTAATCTGCTACATCCATTTGCCGAGCTGGAACTTTGTAATAATTAGCGCTGCCAAAATTGGACATTACCCCAGGCGGTGGGAATAATGTCGATATGTCCACGTACGCTGACGGGTCCCTACAGCCGTAGCCTTGAGCGGCATGCACGCCTGGAGTGATATAATTGGCATAGCAGCTGGGATCATTCTCACCGACATACCCTGGGTTGTGAATCTTGATCGCTCCACTTTCAAAACCTGGAGGAGGCTCGTAGATCTGTCCCTGGTAGGCACTCCCGTCGAACTGGGGTGACTGCATGACTTACCTGTTTCTATTAAATATCTTTTCCCAGCAGTCTCCACTGCTGTGATTCTCGGCTGCCTTGGTATACGGAATCTAACAATTCTGGGCCAACTCCCGACCAAATTAAGCCAAATAAACTCAAAACTACAAAGCGGTTGTCACGCTAGCACAAGTTTACCATAAACAGCTTTGAAGAATTTAGAACTAAACAAGAAACAAACGATTGTTTGGTAGCGTGTGCCCAAACTGGCAACATTACGCAAGTTCGCTTAGGTCATCAGCGACCGGCTGTGCCCCGACTGCCAGGAAAGCTGCGGAGAATTGATTCAAACAGAAACATCAACTGTCACAACTACTACAACAAGCCACCGCCTTAATCTGCAAGACCCAGCACAGTTTAAACTCGGAGTTTACTGATCAAACAACCGTTCAGGGAGATTAAACTTAATATAAACCGATATCTCCATTGGTCGCTTTTATCTGATAATTCCTGATTGGTCGGATATTTTAGGACGATATGTTCCGAGGCGTACCTGTGACGGTTCTCACCCGGGGTAGGTGGAGTTATGCCAGGTTGGCGTTCCAAGTGACATGAACTGTAAGAAAGAATCCTGGCACAGCTGATAGCCGCTAACATGACGCGAGATGGCGGAGGTTCTATCGATTCAGCAAGAGTGAAATGAAAAATGAAATAAATGAGCACAGGCCGTAGGGTCTGTGAGTGTGGTCGGGCCTGGTTTTTGTAGGTCTTTTGAGAGTTTAAACTTTGTAGCCAAGTTCATCATCCTCCCGCGTTGTTTGATCAGGCAAACTTAAATGTTTGTGTCAACTTTATCATTAGCCTTCATTAGAAAGCAGCGCTGCAGCGTAGCAAGTGGGCGCGCATATCTTGGCCCTAGACTTCAGCGTAATCTTCATCACTTTAGTCACTTAGTCCGGGAACGTATCAGGGATTTTCTGTCTGATAAACTCTGCATTCAGTCTAGTCCTACTATGTGGCCAAGGCATTGTCTCTTGCTTAAGCTTTGAGTATATCGGATAGGGAACTGGAAATGTCTATCAAAATGTGTCCAGTCTAGCTAAGATAAATTGACACATCGTAAGTTGCATTAAAAAAAAAAACACACAAGAAGACAACCTTTGGTCTTGACTTCCTTCCAGTTCTTGCCCTTGTTGTGAATGGGACAGAAATGAGCGTTACATTCTTCTGTATATAATGGCGCTTGCAACATATGAATGCGTTTGTAAAATATCACGTCTTTCTTCATTTACTGAGACGGGACGATACACTTCTAGATAAGTCCAACTGAGGAGGTCCAGTGAGAAGGTACCCTGCTGGGGCATCGCTCTGGGGCCACTGACCATGTTGTAAAGGGGAGCATGTACTGGAAAATATAACGGCTGATCAACAATGGGAGGGGGGAGGGGGAGAAAGTTTTAGCATTTTACAAAAATTCCTCTCCGAGACTTGCCTCTGAGTAAGCTCCACTACGGCAGAAGCAACATCAGCCCCTGCCTGGAGCGGGAATACATCGTATGCTGTTAGTGTGGGAAGGCTAGAATGTCATATCGGGACTGAGGTCAAGTAGCGCCCGTGTCAATCAAACATCACATGATGGGGGTGGCAAAGACGCCGTCCAGGTAGGCAAGCAACCATCCATAGCTGGCCAAGACCCTGTCCCACCCCTCCGCTTTGATCCCCAGTGACAGGGGTAGCCTGGGGAACGAAGCCAGGACCGCCTATTCCCCGTGGTGGTGGAGTCTGCTGAAGAAGTATTGCACACCCCCTGCCTTTTTAGCGGTACTCAGGGACTAAAAAACTCTGCCATAACCCGCTCCCACGCCGACACGATGCTGTGCCCAACATCTTCACAGCAACGGCTGCCACACCAGCTCGCAGTGCCAGGGAGGTAGAAGAAAGAAAGAAAGAAAGAAAGAAAGAAAGAAAGAAAGAAAGAAAGATTTACATTCGCGTACATTTTCGAGACCATCATCACTTCGACTTTTTTCTAACTTCAAGAAGGGAAGAGAGGCAAGGAGGGAAGAGAGGCAAGGAGGGAAGAGAGGCAAGGAAGGAAGAGAGGCAAGGAAGGAAGAGAGGCAAGGAAGGAAAAGAGGCAAGGAGGGAAGAGAGGCAAGGAGTGATTTCGGGAATAAAAGTAACAGTCATCAGCTTGTGCCATCTCCTCAGAAAAGATTGTCTGCAATGGCTTTCAATAGTCTTTTACTCTGTGACATTCCGCTTTGCATGTGTATTGCCATTCCAACTCCATCATCATCATCATCATCATCATAGGTCATCCCGAAGAAGCTTTACTGGAATAAAGCCCCATTTTTATATGATAAGCTGGAAAGAACTACGGAAAGGTCAACTTTTAACCAATCAAGCAACACTCACAAGTCCGACAACAGAGGAGGAACTTAATTCGTACCTGCCGCGCGAATCATGTCGCTACTGCTTTGTTACATTGGGGGATGGAGATGGTTTCTTTACTTTAATCCGTATTACAGCATGACTGTTCTAAGTGTGTTGTTCAGTAGACTGTTGTCTTGGAATTTTATTTAGTCAGGTAGGTAACAGTAATATGTGTAGCAAGGGATTCCGTAAGATGTTAGCGTGTTCTTGTGAAGATCACCAAGAGATCAACGTGGTGTCTTCGCTTCAGTGCACCATATTGTAGATATTTCATCACCACATCATCTTGTAGATATTTCATCAGTACATTATCTTGTAAATATTTCATCAGTACTTTATCTTGTAGATATTTCATCAGTACATTACTTTGTAGATACTTCATCAGTACTTTATCTTGTAGATATTTCATCAGCACATTATCTTGCAGATATTTCATCAGTACATTATCTTGTAAATATTTCATCAGCACATTATCTTGTAGATATTTCATCAGTACATTATCTTGTAAATATTTCATCAGCACATTATCTTGTAATGAAAATTGGTGTATAGTTAAATTTTTACAAAAAGATAGAAAGAGTTAGGAAAGTGACCAGAAACAAGATGACAGAAAGCAGATATGGGTACATACAAGGACATACAACACTCTAGTATTTAGACAAAAGCCTTTTTCAAAGATCACATACAAAAACAACACAACAGATAAAAACACTAAAAATATATAGACTTAGCCTTTTGGCCTCCTCCTTGTACAATCATCTTCTATCATACATTGACAGTTTTATCGAGAAGCTAACAGTTAGAGTGCTATGATAGATAAAGGGGATGGCGACTGCAGTAAAACTGGTTCCAATAATAATAGTTTCCTACTTTTGGAGGATGGCACGTTAAGATAAGTTTTTCGTTTAGTTATACGTTTTGTACATGGTTAATCAGAATGGAGAAAGATTAATTGAAATATGTTTAACAGAGGGCATGGTCATTGGAGGCACAATATTCCCACACAAAGAGATACATAAAACAACGTGGATATCTCCAGATGATAGAACTAGAAACCAGATAGACCATTTTTGTATTAGAAAGCAATACAGAACATCTCTCATGGATGTAAGGGCTTATAGGGGTGCAGATGTCAACAGTGATCACAACCTGTGCATAGGGAAAATAAAACTAAAATTGAAAAGTCAACACAAGAAATCAGTACACAGAAAGATAAACATCCACAGCCTACAAGAAGAAAATACTAACATTAATTTCAATCAGGAACTTGCCAATCATTCCAAAACACCCAGTGAAGTTGAGGAGATAGGTATAGATGAGTTATGGAATTCTTACAGCACAGCCATAATCACAGCAGCAAAAGTAAGCGCTGGATTGGAAAAACCAAATAGAAAAGCATGGATATCAGATAAAACATGGAAGTATATACATGAAAGACGAGCAGTCAAATTAAACATGTTGAATGCAAAAGCAGATCATGAAAGAGATTCGGCAAAAGCAAAATACAAAGACATAGACAAGAAAGTAAAAAGTTCAGCTAGAAGGGATAAAAGAGAATACATAGACAATATGGCGAAAGAGGCAGAAAAAGCAGCAAAAACAGGAGACAGCAAAACTTTATATAACATACAAAAGAGGCTAACAGGTACTATTACATCTAAAGAAAGACCAATCCTTAGCAAAACTGGAACACTATTAACATCAAATAAAGACCAAAAGCAAAGATGGGCTGAACACTTCCAAGAAATACTCAATCGACCACACCCAACGAATTGTTAAACCTTGAAACTGACTTACCAGCCCCACAACTAAATGTCAATCTAGATGAAATTGAATTGCATGAAATTGAAACAGCAGTGAATTTAATGGCTAACAACAAAGCTGCAGGTGAAGATGAAATAACAGCCGAGATGCTAAAAGCTATCAATAGTGACAACATGAGACAACTACAGAGAATGTTTAACAAGATTTGGAAAGAAGAAAAGGTCCCTTCTAATTGGAAGAAGGGAATCATTGTGAAAATACCAAAAAAGGGCAACCTTAGTGACTGTAACAACTGGAGAGGAGTAACCTTAATATCAGTTGTGTCAAAAGTATTTTGCAAGGTCATTTTGAATAGACTCAAAGATATAGTGGATACTGCAATGAGAGAAGAACAAGCAGGATTTCGAAAAGGGAGAAGCTGTCTCGACCAGATCTTTACTCTCAGAATAATACTTGAAGAACATATTGAAAAGCAGAAACCATTAATACTGAATTTCATAGATTTTAAGAAGGCATTTGATAGCATACACAGAGA
Organism: Achatina immaculata; assembly: GCA_009760885.1. Classification (NCBI taxonomy): domain Eukaryota; kingdom Metazoa; phylum Mollusca; class Gastropoda; order Stylommatophora; family Achatinidae; genus Lissachatina; species Lissachatina immaculata. Next base: position 10,883,546 of record CM019699.1, read on the forward strand.
TTCATTATGGAGAATTTTATGTCTATATGGAATACCATCTAAAATTGTCAACATCATTAAGGACTTATACAATGGATATGGTTGTGCAGTCAAGACAGAAGAAGGGATGAGTGAATGGTTCCAGATTGAAACAGGCGTGAAACAAGGATGTATACTGTCTCCTTTACTTTTTGGGATTACAATAGACTTCATAATGAAAAAATGCTGCACAGGTAACACAGGTATTGACTGGGTACATGGGACCCAACTAGAAGATCTTGATTTTGCTGATGACATAACTCTTATCAGTAATAATGTGAATTCCATGCAAGAAAAAACAGATAGCCTATCTTCACTGGCTAGCAAAATAGGACTTGAAATTAACAAGGACAAAACAAAAATAATGAAAATTCCCATCAATCAAATGGAAAAATACACATAGAAGGGACAGATATTGAAGAAGTCAATCAATTTGCATACCTTGGCAGCTACATAGACCAGGATGGTGACACTAGAAAGGAAGTTAGGATCAGAATTGCAAAAGCAGCATCAATCTTCAAGAATCTTGAGAACATATGGAATTCAAAAGTTATAAGCACAAAAACCAAGTTAAGACTATTCAATTCAAATGTAATATCCACCCTCATTTATGCATGCGAAAGCTGGAAAACACTAAAGAAATAGAAAAGAAATTAGACTCTTTTGAAAACAAATGCCTAAGGAAAATACTCGGCATCAAGTGGAATGAATTCAAGAACAATGCAGAGATAAGACAGATGACTGAACAACAACCAGTCTCACGGGTGATCAGGAAAAGGAGATGGACATATGTTGGCCACTTGATGAGAAGAAATGAGCAGAGAATCCCAAAACAAGCTATCAAGTGGAACACAACAGGCCGAAGAAAAAGGGGCAGACCGCGTGAAACTCTGAAGAGAACATTATTAAGAGAGGCCAAGTTAACAGGCATAAAATCCTTTGATGAGGTTGAAAGACTCGCCGAGGACAGGAAAAATTGGCGAACTACTTTGCGAGCCCTATGTGACGTCTAACGGCACGGGAAGGATATAAGATATAAGATATATAAGATACGTTTTGTCTCTTTTGTGTATGTAATCCTCGATAAAGGCTCAAGCCGAAATATCGGATGTTGTATGTTTTTCATTTATGCATTCTCATCTCACTCTAATACTTTCTATTCGTTTTTTCTCAATTTTCTCACATTACTTACTCTCTCTACCACCTTGTAAAACTGCACCATACACCTCTATCTACCTTGAGTGCTGTAATAAATGTAGAAGAACCAAGGAAAATCGCCAACGACTGCTCGCCATACTACCTCTCACACATAAAATCATGCTTTAGACTTTTTTTTCTAAAGTTGATTTTACGGCTAACTCATCATAAGAGGACACATGTAGGAATTTTGCTAATGTAACCGTAAACATATGGTAATGTTACTACTGTAACAATATGTATGTATTAATTGTGCTAGTTTAAAAGTACACATGTATTAATTATGCTAGGCTAAAAGTACACATGTATTAATCGTGCTAGGCTAAAAGTACACATATGGAAAGGATATTTAGGATAGATTTCTACTCACTCTATGGTCTAACTTCTCCTCCCATACCCCCTCCTCTAAAATGTTTTTCAGCAAAATATGCAAAATGTAACAATAGTTGAATTGTTTATCCTCTGTAGATATAACAATATTGTTTATTATCTGTAGATATAACAATTGTTGAACTGTGTACTCTCAGAAGATATAAAAATAGTTGAACTGTGTATTGTCTGTAGACATAACAATAATTGAACTGTGTATTCTCAGTAGCATTAATGATCTTTATTTGTAAAGGGTAAAGAATTGGGTACGCAGGCCCGTCTTACATTCTGCCCTTCATCACTCCATCATTTATTCTTCTCACCCACTCGATTTAATACAGGTATACAAATTACATTAGGAAAAAAAAACATATTAAAAAAATGTAAGATTAAACTAATCCATTCAAAGTAAAAGAGAAGAAGTAATTAACCTAATAAAATAGCTCTCACACACATACACGCACACACGTAGGCATATACATCAAAATAAATTGTAAATACAGATCTTCTAACATATGTTTTTAACAAACATTAAAATAATTTCTAACAATATCTAACAAGTTGCTTTTCTAACTATGTCATTTTAGTACTTGATGGCTGGCGAGTCATGGTTTGAGAGAGTGCTGGTTATTCTGTGGAGACATATAATTACAAGCAAGTAAATAATGAAATAGGTTTTAGTTAAAGGATGAAGCATTACTAATGGATTTTAAATGGTAGGGGAGGATGTTCCAGAGCTGTACTGCAGAGTATGAAAGGCTTTTCTTGTACAGATCAATCCTGGGTTTAGGAAGATATAACAATAGATGAACTGTGTATTCTCAGTAGATAGACCAATAGTTGAAATATGTATTCTCTGTAGATATAACAGATGTTGAACTGTGTATTCTATGTAGACATAACATCTTCTGAAAACACCAGAATGAAGTGAATTCTCGGCTGAGGTGAAATCAGTTTCTCTCTGAACTTGCGATCATGATACTGAGAAAATCTCTTTGATCCTGCCTATTTCTTGTCAAACGCTGGAAGACGTAAGAACAGATTAGTGCGAGATTCTGACCTGCGACAAGCGATTAGAATTATCAATAATCTTTTCAATCGTTAAATCTGTTCTCTAAAATGTTCAATGTACTAGGATTTTATCAACAGTGTAGACTGTAATGAGTTGAGTTGTAAATACGCATCTATACAAGGCTTCTTTGGGTTCATGCAGAATTTTGAACTATGCACATAAACAGTCTTTGACTTCAATTCCAGAATTGTTACACCTGCAACAAATCTACCTGTAACTCAGAATTGCGATAAACAATAAGAGCAGAAGTTCTTTTCGTCTGCGCCCTAATTATGTCAGCCGGACAATCACTGGAGCAGAACAAAACTATCATAGCAAACACGTAACTACCGGAGCACAGAGATACAGGCTTAGATGAGCTGGCTGAGTGGCACAGGACAAGAAATGCAACTTGTCTGATTATAAATGCACAATTTGGAGAAAGCAGATCATCAACATTTTAAAATACTGAGTTGTCGCACTGCTTTAATACGATGTGTGTACATTATTGTGTGTACATTTTGCGTACACCACTGTGTGTACATTGTGTATACACTATTATTTTAAATCATGCTTACAACGGATACTGCGCAGTTAACAAATTTTTTTCTATGAAACATTCATTAGGAAACTTCAGACACCCTCCCCCCCCTCCTCCTCAAATCAGTCCGACAGATCGAGGGTCATCAGGTTATTCCATGAAGAAGACGGATAGAATGGAAATGAAAACATGCATAAACTAGTCTGAACTGTGGGACAGCATGTATGAGAGAAATATTTACATCCGTTTTTTTTTCTAGGATCAACAGTGATGTTTCCGCTGAAATATGAGACAAGCTTCTTAGTGATAAGTTCCAGCACACACTTGAAACACAGACATCTTACATCTTACATCCTTCCTCTGCCGTTAAACTTCACACAGGGCTCCCATAGTTGTTTGCCAAGTTTTTCTGTTCTCGGCGAGTTTTTCAACTTCATCAAAGGATGTTACGCCGACTAAACTGGCTTCTCTTAATAATGTCCTCTTTAGAGTTTCACGCAGTCGATCTCTTTTTCTTCGGCCTGTTGTATTCCACTTCATAGCTTGTTTTGGTATTCTCTGATTGTTTCTTCTCATCACATGACCTACATATGTCCATCTTCTTTTTCTTATAACCCATGAGACAGGTTGTTGTTTGCTTATCTGTCTTATCTCTGTGCTGTTTTTGAATTCGTTCCACTTTATACCAAGTATTTTCCTTAGGCATTTGTTTTCAAAAGAGTCTAATTTCTTATCTATTTCTTTAATTGATTTCCAGCTTTCACATGCATATATGAGGGTGGATATCACATTTGAATTGAATCATCTTAACTTGGTTTTTGTGCTTATAACTTTTGAATTTCATATGTTCTCATGATTTTTGAAGGTCAATGCTGCTTTTGCAATTCTAATTCTAACTTCCTTACTGGCGTCACCATCCTGATTTATATAGCTGCCGAGATATGTTTACTTCATCAACAACTGTTCCATCTACGTATATTTTTCCTTCTTGATTAATGATAAATTTCATTATTTTTGTTCTGTCTTAGTTAATTTCAAGACCTATTTTGCTAGCCAGTGAAGACAGGGAATCTGTTTTTTCCTGCATCGATTTCATGTTGTCACTGATAAAATTTATGTCACCTGCAAAATCAAGATCTTCTATTTGTTTCCCATGTACCCAATCAATACCGGTGTTACCTCTACAGCATCTTTTCATTATTAAGTCTGTGGCAATTCCAAACAGCAATGGAGATAATATACATCCTTGTTTCACGCCTGCTTCAATATGAAACCATTCGTCTCATTCCTCCTCTGTCTTGACTACACAAACATATCCGTTGTAGAGATCTCTAATGATGTTGACAATTTTAGATGGTATTCCATTTAGTCTTAAAATTCCTCACAAGGAATCTCTGTGTATGCTATCAGATGCTTTTTTAAAGTCTATGAAGTTCAGGATTAACGGTTTCTGCTTTTCGTCAAGTATTATTCTTAGAGTAAAGATCTGGTCGAGACAGTTTCTCCCTTTTCGACATCCTGCCTGTTCTTCTCTCATTGCAGTATCCACTATATCCTTAATTCTATTCAGGATCACTTTACAAAACACCTTTGACACAAATGATAGCAAGGTTACATCCCTCCAGTTGTTTCAGTCACTGAGGTTTGGTTTTTTGTGGTATTTTAACAACGATTCCTATTTTTCAATTTAGAAGGGACCTTTCTTCTTTCCAAATTTTATTAAACATTCTCTGTAGTTGTCTCATGTTGTCACTGTTAATAGCTTCTAACATTTAGACTGTTATTTCATCTTCATCTGTAGCTTTGTTGTTAGCCATTAGATTCACTGCTGTTTCAGTTTCATTAAGTGTAACTTCATCTAAGTTGACATTTAGTTATGGGACTGGTAAATCGGATTTAAGATTTATTAATTCATTTTGGGTGTGGTCGACTAAATATTTCTTGGAAGTGTTTGGCTCAACTTTGCTTTTGGTCTTTACTTGATGTTAATAGGTTGCCTGTTTTGCTAAAGACTGGTCTTTCTCTGGAGTTAATAGCACCTGTTAGCTTCTTCTGTATGTTATATAGAGTTTTACTGTCTCCTGTTTTTGCTGCATTTTCTGCTTCTTTTGCCATATTGTCCATATATTCTCTTTTGAATCTTCTAGCTGAACTTTTTACTTTACTGTCTAGTTCTTTGTATGTTGCTTTTGCCAAAACTTTTCCAAGATCTGTCTTTACATTCACCATGGCTAATTTGGCTGCTCTTCTTTCATGTATGTATGTCCATGTGTTATCTAATATCCGCATACAGCAACAAGAATATAGCCACCACATACTTGACACACACAGAAACAAGATTATAGCCACTACACACTTGACACACACAACAAGAATATAGCCACCACATACTTGACACACACAGAAACAAGATTATAGCCACTACACACTTGACACACACAACAAGAATATAGCCACCACATACTTGACACACACAGAAACAAGATTATAGCCACTACACACTTGACACACAACAAGAATATAGCCACCACATACTTGACACACACAGAAACAATTATAGCCACTACACACTTGACACACACAACAAGAATATAGCCACCACATACTTGACACACACAGAAACAAGAATATAGCCACCACACACATGACACACACAGAAACAAGATTATAGCCACCATACACCTGACACACACAACAAGAATATAGCCACCACACACTTGACACACACAACAAGAATATAGCCACCACATACTTGACACACACAGAAACAAGATTATAGCCACCACACACCTGACACACACAACAAGAATATAGCCACCACACACTTGACACACACAACAAGAATATAGCCACCACACACATGACACACACAGCAACAAGATTATAGCCACCACACACTTGACACACACAGCAACAAGATTATAGCCACCACACACTTGACACACACAACAAGAATACAGCCACCACATACTTGACACACACAGCAACAAGATTATAGCCACCACACACTTGACACACACAGCAACAAGATTATAGCCACCACACACTTGACACACACAGCAACAAGATTATAGCCACCACACACTTGACACACACAGCAACAAGATTATAGCCACCACACACTTGACACACACACAGCAATAAGAATATAGCCACCACACAATTGACACACACAGCAACAAGATTATAGCCACCACACACTTGACACACACAACAAGAATATAGCCACCACATACGTGACACACACAGCAACAAGATTATAGCCACCACACACTTGACACACACAGCAACAAGATTATAGCCACCACACACTTGACACACACAGCAACAAGATTATAGCCACCACACACTTGACACACACAGCAACAAGATTATAGCCACCACACACTTGACACACACAGCAACAAGATTATAGCCACCACACACTTGACACACACAGCAACAAGATTATAGCCACCACACACTTGACACACACAGCAACAAGATTATAGCCACCACACACTTGACACACACAGCAACAAGATTATAGCCGCCACACACTTGACACACACAGGAATAAGAATATAGGCACCACACAATTGAAACACACACACATCAACAATAATATAGCCACGTCATCCTTTAATATATGCAGTACAGACAGGGAAGGTCTTAGCAAGTTCTGAACCTAACTGATGACACAACTTTGGGACAGTTTCATATGTTCGTGTCTGCATATTCTATGTAATAATCAGGGTTACTCTAGCTACAGTATTATTTCTGTTAATTATTTTAAACTGGTAATTCAGTTTTGCTGATCAGTGCCCACAGACGAAGATCTGACAAGTGAGTACACTCCAACTCGTCCATTGTTCTCTGGTGCTGCTCACTGCTTGAGTTGACTTGTGTGCTCGCATGTGCTCACCCGAGCAGGTAAGATCTGCCTCACCTTCCTGCTTCCAGTAACTGTCCAGTCACAGACAAGCATACGGACAAACAGACAGACAGGCAAACATATAGACAAGCATACGGACAAACAGACAGACAGGCAAACATATAGACAAGCATACGGACAAACAGACAGACAGGCAAACATATAGACAAGCATACGGACAAACAGACAGACAGGCAAACATATAGACAAGCATACGGACAAACAGACAGACAGGCAAACATATAGACAAGCATACGGACAAACAGACAGACAGGCAAACATATAGACAAGCAGACATACAAGCAGATAGACACAAAGACAGACAGGCAGACAGACATGCAGACAGGTAGACAGACCACAAGGCAGACAAGCAGACAAACAGACAGGCAGACAGACAGAAAGACAGAGAGATCAGGAACATACTCAATTATGTATTAATATTTTATGTAAATAACTTTTTTGCATAAACAGTAGACCATGATATCACAGCTAAAACAATTAGATCATGCAGGAATCACATTTAAAGTTGCTTATCACTTTTTTCTCTTGTGAAAATTTATTTGAAAGAAACTTTTGTGCCATTTCTCTTGCCAAATTCTTCTAAAACTTCCCCTAAACTAGACTTCTGGCTTCGCTGTTTCAGACGGACTTCAGCATCTAGTGGACACCGAATTTAGGTCAAGATTCTAGGCGTGGTCAGATCACGTGATTGTATCGTGAATACAAGGCGACAAACTATACGAGTGAGAGAAGGGCCGGGAGATTGAAGAACTTTGCAACCACTTCTGTTTTTCATTTTTTGATGTAAAGTTATGACAACGTGGATTTCCAGCAGATGGTATATCAAAGAAAGGACTGCAGAAATGAAAGTAGATGGAGGTGTGTGGTTCAGGTTCACTAAAAGACGGAAGGAGTGAGGAAAGTGGCGAGAAAAAAAAAGAATTGCAGAAAGTAAGATGAGCACATATAAATGAAAAAAAAAACATACAATAATCCAATATTTCGGCAAAAGCCTTTTTCAATAATCACAATCAAATACAACACAGCAGATAAAAAAATACGAAATCTTACATCTTACATCTTTCCTGTGCCGTTAAACATCACACAGGGCTGGCGTGGTTGTTCGCCAAGTTGGTATCCCTGATGCGTCACCCTTGACTCGCTTGGTTTTGTTGATAGTTTCCATAACAATTCCTATTTCCCTCTATCTAGAGGATAAGGCTCTTAGCCTCATCTAGAGTCTCCTTTAGCTGGGTCTCAGGATAATGTTGTTAGCCTCATCTAGAGTCTCCTCTAGGTGGGCATCGGGATAATATTGTTAAGCTTATCTAGAGTCGCCTCTAGGTGTCTCCTAGGATAAGGTTGTTAGCCTTATCTAGAGTCGCCTCTAGGTGGGTCTCAGGATAAGATTGTTAGACTTATCTAGAGTCGCCTCTAGGTGAGTTCGATGATAAGGTTGTTAGCCTTATCTAGAGTAGCCTCTAGATGTGTCCCAGTATAAGGTTGTTAGCCTTATCTAGAGTAGCCTCTAGGTGTGTCCCAGTATAAGGTTGTTAGCCTTATCTAGAGTAGCCTTAGATATGTCCCAGTAAAATGTTGTTAGCCTTATCTAGAGTAACCTTTAGGGGTGTCCCAGTATAATGTTGTTAGCCTTATCTAGAGTCTCCTCTAGGTGGGTCTCAGGATAATGTTGTTAGCCTTATCTAGAGTCTCCTCTAGGTGGGTCTCAGGATAATGTTGTTACCCTTATCTAGAGTCTCCTCTAGGTGGGTCTCAGGATAATGTTGTTACCCTTATCTAGAGTCTCTTCTAGGTGGGTCTCAGGATAAGGTTGTTAGCCTTATCTAGAGTAGCCTCTGGGTGTGTCCCAGTACACGGTTGTTAGCCTTACACCCAACACCCGGTTCAGATCAACTGAAATTCAGCTGAATTTGCATGTCGGCAAGAACATTAAAAAAAACGGCCGCCATCTTGCACATCACCTGGAATTAACCCAAACACGAACAAGTAAATGGAAAATCAAAGTCCTAGCTTTTTACTATGTTTGCTTTTGATAATTTCAACTTCTTTTCTTTTTTCCTAGTAAGGAGGATCTCGATAAGCGAAGTGTTTAATTTTTCATCTATTGTTCGTGTTTCTACTTGTTGTATTGTTCCTATATGTGACCCTTGAAAAAGGCGTTTGCCGAAATATTAAATTGTTATATGTTCATCTTTCATACGTGCTCATCTTTCATACGTGTTCATCTTTCATACGTGCTCATCTTACTTTATGCCATTCTTACTTCTGCCCACTTTTCTCACTCTTGTTACTGCTTTTTTTTTAAACTGAAGCACACAGCTCCATCTTCCTTCGTAAGTAGAACACGTTCTATTTCTGTCATCCCCAGCACTGCAGTAAGGGGATATGTCACAGCGTGACTCTGTAGTAAGGGGATATGTCACAGCGTGACTCTGCAGTAAGGGGATATGTCACAGCGTGACTCTGCAGTAAGGGGATATGTCACAGCGTGACTCTGTGTGTGCGTCCACTCCCTCAGGCCCGGCCTAGCTTAGCTGTGCCGGCTTAATCTTGACTGAACACCAGAGATGCTTCTAGACTTTCGGTATTTCCAAGCCACGATGGTAGAAAAGGCATGCACATTCTTCGCTCATCAGACATTATAATCAGTGTCTAGGCTAGCGACATTATAATCAGTGTCTAGGCTAGCGACATTATAATCAGTGTCTAGGCTAGCGACATTATAATCAGTGTCTAGGCTAGCGACATTATAATCAGTGTCTAGGCTAGCGACATTATAATCAGTGTCTAGGCTAGCGACATTATAATCAGTGTCTAGGCTAGCGATGCTCCGTATTTTCAAACATGTCCCTTGTCAGAACTAACCAGATAATACGATCTGAACAAATATTTCATAAACTAATCAAATTGTCCCCTGTATCTCGCCCTGTAACGTCTGTGAAAAGTGTCGACAATAAATATTTCCAATCTGACCTCACTCTCCAGTTAATAAAATAATTTGATTCACGTCAATCGTTTGTTGATAGGATAAACTTGTATTTATTGTGGCTTTGTTGTCAAGGGCATGCTGGAGTACATGGCAATGAAGTGACAGACAGACTGGCTGGACAGGCTAAGGTAAATGGCAGGCTGAGAATGGACTATGGCGACTTTGCTATAGCCGTATTTGATAGACTGTGGGGAAGTAAAGAGCTGGAATGGACGAACGATGTAGCTGTGTAGAGATTGCTGGAGCCAAGACACATTAAGGCTGCTGGCAGGAAATCTAAACTGTGTGGTAGAAAACGCAGCGTAAACAAACATTTGACAGGAACTATCAGCAAACATACTCTTGGGTGGAGGCTGCGGCATGCGGCGGGGGCATGTATGTGGGGCTGTCATGAATGCAATGACGTCGGAGTCTGATTTTGAACCTGTGTATTTATATATTTATTTACTTTTCAGTTAGTGATATTTAGTTAATTACAGTAATTATTTGTTATAGACTTATTCAGTAATATTTATCACTTATTTATTTTTTCTATTTATCATATGGTATTCATTTTCGACTAACTACATTTTCAAGCAGGGAATAGTATATTGGAATATAACCTGGCTGTAAATCGAGGAACATTCGTATATGAATATCCATATAAAACTGCTATCCACAATGTGAACTTTGTGATGATATCAGAAGCGATGATACTCCCACGATATGAGAAATAGGACATGCTATGATTAAAACAACAAAACTGTTGCAGGTAGCACCACGTGACATTCAGCCACACGCCATGTCCGAAGACGCGTGTACCCGAAGCACCCACAGCTTTCCAACATTTCTTGCCACTACCTGTCCGTTAGTTCTAGAGATCTATCTGTGCCATCCTTCTACGTTTATTTATTTGTTTGTTTGTTTGTTTGTTTGATAATTTCAAATGCTTTTCTTTTTCCCGTGTCACGTGGTCTCTTCTTTTACCTTCGAACTTTGAGACGTCACGAAGTTCTCTAACTTCTGTCTTCTCAATGACATGTCAAAGAAATGTTGACTATTTCTTATATTTTAATTATTTCTGATATTTTACCTACTTTCGGTTGTTCTGAAACTTTCCAGAGGACATCTGTTTTGCTGTTATTTCTTTCTTTCTTTCTTTCTTTCCTTTTTTCACGATGAAGCACTGTCAGTTCATGTGTAAATCTTAGACATAAAAGGCCGAATTTTACTAGACCATGAAGTTTTTATAAACACTGACATCTGTAAGAGTACACAGTCTACCACGGCCTGAAGTGGTTGAGATATTTTGGCCAAACACCATAAGAAATAACATCTTATTAGCAGAAATGCAGATGAAACCACTGACAACAATTATTGAGGAAAGACGCTGGCGATGGTTGGGACATGTGCTCCGAATGACTGACAACTCACTACCAAAAATAGCACTAAGATGGACACCACAGGGGAGCAGAAGTAAGGGTAGACCAAAAGAGACATGGAGAAGAACAACAGAAAGGATGTTGATCAATAGAGGGCTCACCTGGGCAAGAGCAGAAAAAAAGGCGAAGGACAGGCATTTGTGGAAAACCCTTGCGGAAGCCCCATGTGCCCTGGGCACTTAAGGTTCAGAGAGAGAGAGAGAGAGATGACGTTTTTATAAACACTGACATATGTAAGAGTACACAGTCTACCACGGCCTGAAGTGGTTGAGAGATAGGCACGTTTATTCTTTTAGAGGTAGTATCTTTAACACAGAGGAAGCAGTAGTATTAGTAACAGTAATAGTAGTAGTAGTAGTAGTAGTAGTAGTAGTAGTAGTAGTAATAACAGTAGTAGTAGTAGTGGTAGTAGTAATAATAACAGTAGTAGTAGTAGTAGTTGTAATGGTAGTAGTAATAATAACAGTATTAGTAGTATTAGTAGTGGTAGTAGTAATAATAACAGTAGAGGTAGTAATAGTAGTAGTTGTAGTAGTAATAATAATAACAGTAGTAGTAGTGTTAGTAGTAATAATAACAGTAGTAGTAGTAGTAATAATAATAATAATAATAATAATAGTGGTAGTAGTAGTAGTAGTAGTAGTAGTAGTAGTAGTAGTAGTAGTAGTAGTAGTAGTAGTAGTGGTGGTGGTGATAGTAATAATAGCAGTAATAATAGTAGTAGTGGTCATTATTCATTTGCATGTTCATTGCGGAACTTTGCCTCCCTAACAGCACTCATGTAGGCCTCTCGGTTGTGAGCAAGATGGCCTGCTGCTGTTGCATCCATTTGCAGATCATCAACGATGTCTTGCAGTCATCTTCGCCTTGGCCTGCCTCTCTTTCTTTCTCCCATTATGTACCCTTCCAAGACGGTTTTCTCTAAGATTATCATGACGTTTAATGTGTCCAAAATATTTAAGTTTTCTCTGTTTAATCTTTACTAGCCAGCCTTCTTCAATATTAAGTTCTTGTAGTATAGATATATTTGTTCTTTTTTGTGATCATGATATTTGAAGAACTCTTTTGTAGCATTTACATTCAAAGGCATTTATGTGTTTCTCAGCTGTTTTGTTAAGTGTGCAGGTATCACAGGCATATGTTGCGATGGGAAAGATGTATGCCCTTAACAATCTTATTTTGGGGGTAGTAGTAGTAATGGTAGTAGTAATAATAACAGTAGAAGTAGTAGTAGTAATAGTAGTAGTAGTAGTAGTAGTAGTAGTAGTAGTAGTAGCAGTAGCAGTAGCAGTAGCAGTAGTAGTAGTGGTAGCAGTAGTAGTAGTAGTAGCAGTAGCAGTAGTAGTAGTAGTAGTAGTAGTAGTAGTAGTAGCAGCAGTAGTAGTAGTAGTAGTAGTAGCAGTAGTAGTAGCAGCAGTAGTAGTAGTAGTAGTAGTAGTAGCAGTAGCAGCAGTAGTAGTAGTAGTAGTAGCAGTAGTAGTAGTAGTAGTAGTAGTAGTAGCAGTAGTAGTAGTAGTAGTAGCAGTAGCAGTAGTAGTAGTAGTAGTAGTACTATTAATAATAGTATCAGCAGTAGTAGTAGTAAAAGCAGTAACAGGAAAACGACGAGAAAACAGAATGCAGAAACAGGAAGAAAACAAAGAACATGAAAACAACGGGGACAAGGTGAAAACAGAAGGAAACTTTAGTTTATGTTTACATTGTCTGTACTGTTTAATTACTTTGCATCTTGCTACTCTCTCTCTCTCTCTCTCTCTCTCTCTAATTACTTTGTATCTTGAGGGTACTCTCTCTCTCTCTAATTACTTCGTATCTTGATACTCTCTCTCTCTAATTACTTTGTATCTTGAGGGTACTCTCTCTCTAATTACTTCGTATCTTGGTACTCTCTCTCTAATTACTTCGTATCTTGGTACTCTCTCTCTAATTACTTCGTATCTTGATACTCACTCTCTAATTACTTTGTATCTTGAGGGTACTCTCTCTCTCTCTCTCTCTAATTACTTCGCATCTTGGTACTCTCTCTCTCTAATTACTTCGTATCTTGATACTCTCTCTCTAATTACTTTGTATCTTGATATGCTCTCTCTCTCTAATTATTTCGTATCTTTACTCTCTCTCTCTAATTACTTCGTATCTTTACTCTCTCTCTCTAATTTCTTCGTATCTTGGTACTCTCTCTCTCCAATTACTTCGTATCTTTACTCTCTCTCTCTTTCTAATTACTTCGTATCTTGATACCATCTGTCTAATTACTTCGTATCTCGATTCTCTCTCTCTCTCTCTAAATACTTCGTATCTTTATACTCTCTCTCTCTATCTAATTACTTCTTATCTTGATACACTTTCTCTCGATCTCTTCTACAGTCTTCTGGTTGTAAGACCAGCAATCTACAAGGCAGACAAGGCAAATTTATACTTACACAAGCAGTCTACAGTGCAGACAAGGCAAATCTATACCAACAAAAGCGAATTAACCTACTTAAAAATGGCAGTGTTGAAAGCTACTCAACAGGGCAACATTTGTGAACTTTTAACTTACATCCTTGATGAAAATCTGAGGTAACCTCTCTCTCTCTCTCTTTGTCTCCCCCTCTCTCTCTCTCTCTCTCTCTCTCTGATTAATGAGAACATTGCTTCAAATGCTGTTTTGGTCTTCGTTATCCAGATAAATGAGATGATATTTTTTCTTGACATCCTCTGGTAGCAATCTGAGATCATTTTGTTTTCTGGCGGAACATGCTTTTAAAGCTAGTGTAGAATCACACTAAAATAAGTTGTCGTCCGTGTAGGACATGCCCCATACCATGCACCTGTTGGACCTCTGCAGAATGCTTTAATTAATACAACTGGAAATATGCCGACATGTACCTGCCACATCGTGTAAAAGAAATGTAGCAATGGTTACGAAATCACGACACAGACAAAACAAGGATCTCAATTCTTGTCTCTGTTAAAGCTAGCCCCACGTTCCTTCAGAACTGATCATTTAACACAATGTAGTAATAATCAGCCAGGGCATACTGTCTGGTTACCTGGACAACATTCAACGGTTTCTTCAAGGACAATTCTGGCTTCAGCCCTGGTCGGGTAGCGATGACCGCTTCCAGCTCGGACAGCGGCTCAGAAGAGAAGATGTCAGGGCGACATGGCAGCTTCTGCTTCGTTTAGCTGCTCCTTTCAGTATTTGTTTGGGGGGGGGGGGCAACATCAGCCACAGCAACAGCAACAAATAATAAGAAAGATCAAAATCACACAGTTCAGAAAACTTGATGCTGTCCAATAATCACTTTTTTTTGCAATATGCGTTTATACTGAACAAATTTACAAATTGGTAATATATCATATGTACATGTAAAAAAATATAACAAATGGCAGTGGCATTAAATCTTAGATAACACAGTTTTGGGGATTCTAATCTTGCGATAAAAATTTCTTAGAGAACCCAGTTTTTAGGATTTTAATCTTGTGATAAACATTTCTTATGGAACCCAGTTTTGGGGGATTTTAATCTTGTGACAAAAATTTCCTAGATAGCTCAGTTTTTGAGATTTTAATCTTGAGATAAAGATTTTTTAGAGAACCCGGTTTTGGGGATTCTAATCTTGTGATAAAGGTTTCTTAGATAACCCAGTTTTGGGGTTTTTTAAGATAAAGAAATCGGTACCTGATATGAGCGATCAACAGAAACAAATGATATGTTAGATTATGCTGCGAGCTTATAACAAATAAAATGTATTGTAATGTGATAACAAGTCTGTCGTAAATATGGCTACAAGTTTTGGAAAGTTAGTGGTTTTGTGGGCCGGACATAAATATGGCTACAAGCTTTGGAAAGTTAGTGGTTTTGTGGGCCGGACATAAATATGACTGCAAGTTTTGGAAAGTTAGTGGCTTTGTGGGCCCGACATAAATATGGCTACAAGTTTTGGAAAGTTAGTGGTTTTGTGGGCCGGACATAAATCTGACTGCAAGTTTTGGAAAGTTAGTGGCTTTGTGGGCCGGACAAAATAACAAGTGGTAAAAAAGTGTGCAAGAAAACAGAATAGGCTAACCTGCAGATGCGAGTTAGAATGTGGTGTATTCGAAGATAGATGCACAGACAAGTATGGACATCTGGAAAAACTGAAATGAAAAGAGTCTTTCTGAAGAAAATATGAACAAAAGAATAACGTTATTGTGGGTATACCAAGAGATGTTAGATATCACGAAAGATATTAATGATGGAAAAAAGAGGATGTCAGAGACAAAGAACATCAAAGAAATAATTATGGTGCTTCTTGGACATCATGAAAATAAGAAAGATGGAGAGAGGGAGAGAAAAGAGCGAGACAGAGAGAACAAGGAGAAGGTGAGATAGAGAAAGAGCAGCAGAGAAAGAGTGCGAAGGACAGAGAACAGGGAGAACTGAAAGAGACAAAGAGACAGAAAAAGAATGTGTGAGAGAGAGAGAGAGTGCGAGAGAAAGAGAGAGCGAGAGAGAGAGAGAGCGAAAGAGAGAGCGAGAGTGAGAAAGCCAGAGATAGCGAGAGAGAGAGAGAGCGAGAGAGAGAGAGAGACTGAGACGGATAGGGGATGGGATAAATTGGAGATCTATTTCAGATAACCGTTCTTTAAAAAAATTACGATCATGGATGATTATGATGATGATGATTATTGTAATAACACAGAATAACTATGCATCGTTGAAATCTGTCCTCCTATCATCATTATTGTGATACATATTTGTTACTTCTTTACATCCAACACAATCTTCTTGTCTAACACAGTCTTCTTGTCTTAAACTAACACAATCTTTTTGTCTTAAAGTATCACAGTCTTCTTGTCTTAAAGTAACACAATCTTTTTGTCTTAAAGTAACACAATCTTTTTGTCTTAAAGTATCACAGTCTTCTTGTCTTAAAGTAACAAAACTTTCTTGTCTTAAAGTAACACAATTTTATTGTTTTAAAGTAACACAGTCTTCTTGTCTTAAAGTAACAAAATTTTCTTGTCTTAAAGTAACACAATATTCTTGTCTTAAAGTAACACAATCTTCTTGTCTCAAAGTAACATAATCTTCTTGTCTTAAAGTAGCACAGTCATACTTTTCTTGTTTGAAAGTAGCACAATCTTCTTGTCTTAAAGTAGCATAATCATAATTTTCTTGTTTGAAAGTAGCACAATCTTCTTCTTTTAAAGCAAAACAATCTTTTTGTCTTAAAGTAATATAATCTTCATGTCTTATAGTAGCATAAACTTCTACTCTTAAAGTAGCACAATCTTCTTGTCATAAAGTAACACAATCTTTTTGTCTTAAAGTAATACAACCTTCTTGTCTTAAAGTAGCACAATCATAATTTTCTTGTTTGAAAGTAGCACAATCTTCTTCTTTTAAAGCAAAACAATCTTTTTGTCTTAAAGTAATATAATCTTCATGTCTTATAGTAGCATAAACTTCTTCTCTTAAAGTAGCACAATCTTATTGTCATAAAGTAACACAATCTTTTTGTCTTAAAGTAATACAACCTTCTTGTCTTAAAGTAACACAATCTTCTTATCTTAAAGTAACACAATCTTTTTATCTTAAAGTAAAAAAATCTACTTGTCTTAAAGTAACACAATATTTTTGTCTAAAAGCAATACAATCTTCTTGTCTTAAAGTAACAAAATCTTCTTGTCTTAAAGTAACCAAATCTTTTTGTCTCAAAGTAACACAATATTCTTGTGTTAAAGTAACAGAGTCTTCTTGTCTTAAAGTAATATAATCTTATTGTCATAAAGTAACACAATCTTATTGTCTTAAAGTAACACAATCTTCTTTTCTGAAAGTAACACAATCTTCTTGTCTGAAAGTAACACATTGTTCTTGACTTAAAGTAATACAATCTATGGTTGTACGAACTTTCAGCCTGGAGCATCTAGATATCTATAGTAGATTGGACTTCAGTCGCCGGCTCTTAACCAGTACAGAAGAGTGTGCCGAAACTTTTCAGAGTCTGTTTTTTTTTTATTCTAATCCTGTGATAAGGATTTATTACATAATAGTTTTGATGATTTTAATCCTGTGATAAGGATTTATTAGATAGTACAGTTTTGATGATTCTAATCTTGTGATAAAGATTTATGAAAATACCTAGTTTTTATGATTCTAATCCTGTGATAAGGATTTATTAGATAACCCAGTTTTGAAGATTCTAATCCTGTGATAAAGATTTATGAGATAACCCAGTTTTGACGATTATAATCCTGTGATAAGGATTTATTACATAATACAATTTTGATGATTCTAATCCTGTGATAAGGATTTATTAGATAATACAGTTTTGATGATTCTAATCCTGTGATTAGGATTTATTAGATAATAAAGTTTTGATGATTCTAAACCTCTGATAAGGATTTATTAGATAATAAAGTTTTGATGATTCTAATTCTGTGATAAGGATTTATTAGATAACCCTGTTTTTGTTGATTCTAATCCTGTGATAAGGATTTATTAGATACCCCAGTTTTGGTAAATCTAATCCTGTGATAAGGATTTATTAGATATCACGTTTTTATGATTATAATTCTGTGTTAAGGATTAATTTGGTAACCCATTTTTGGTGAATCTAATCCTGTGATAAGGATTTATTAGATATCAAGTTTTTATGATTATAATCCTGTGTTAATGATTAATTTGGTGACCTATTTTTGGTGAATCTAATCCTGTGATACCGATTTAATAGATAACCCAGTTTTTGTAAGTATAAAACTGTAAAAACGATCTATTAGATAACCTAGTTTTGGTAAATCTAATCCTCTGATAAGGATTTAATAGATAATCCAGTTTTGGTGTCGAAATAACTTTGACAAAATAATTTATTTCGTAACAGAATTTAAAAACAGATTGGTTATGTAGGTAACACCTTATTATTACAATCACTGCTGCTGTTACTAAATGTTATTACTACTACTAATACACTGATCATCACCACAACTACTACTACTACCACCACAATCACAACTACTACTACCACTACCACCACCACCATCCACCACTACTACTACCATCACTACTACTACTACTACCATCACTACTACTATTACTACCACCACCACTACTATTACTACCATCACCATTACTACTACTACCACAACTATCACTATACTACCACCACTACTACTACTACCATCACTACTACTACTACCATCACTAATACTACTACCATCACTACTACTATTACTACCATCAACTACTACTACTACCACCACCACCATTACTACTACCATCACCACAACTACTACTATGACTACCGCTGCTACTACTACCACCACCACTACTACTACCAACACCACCACTACTACTACTACTAACAACACCACTACTACTACGAACACCACCACTACTACTAAAAACCAGCACTACAACTTCTACTACTACCACCACTACTACTATTACTACCACCACCACTATTACTACCGACACCAGCATTACTACTACTACTACCACCACGGCTACTACTACCACCACCACTACTGCTACCATCACCACCACTACTACCACCACCACTACTACCACCACCACTGCTACTACCACCATCACTACTACTACCACCATCACTACTACTACCACCACCACCACTACTACTACCACCACCACTACTACTACCATCATCACCACTACTACTACCACCACCACTACTACTGTTACTAGCACTACTTCTACTATTTATTATTATTATTATACTTCTTATGTAACAATTAGGCTTCATTGAAATCAGCCATATAATATTTCTGATGATGATGATGATGATGATGATGATGATGAAATAGTATGCATATAATAACCAAATAAGGTGTTGATTAATCATCTTGTAAAATTTTCAACACATTTTGAAAATGGCCACAAGGTGTTAAATGTCAACTTCTCCGTCATATAAACATTACAAGAACAAAGGCCCTCTTTCTTATAAAAAAGTATACTAAAACTATGACAAAAATGCCCTTTCTCGTGTAAACGAAGATATCCTAGAGAAACAAAATGACAACAATAAGCCAAGCCTCAAGAAATGTGGCATAACAGGCTTTTGTTGCAGAGCTCCAGTTTCCCGTCGAAGCCTCAGCTTTCGGTTTTTTGTTTACATCACGTGACTTAGCAACCTCCTGCGATGCAGGCACCCGTGACGAGGACTTCCTGGGTGAGGTGTACTGGCTTTCTGAATCTTCTAACAGTACCGTGGCGTTCTGGCCGGTAGAGTCTGTAGCAACGCTGGACGTCTTCGTCAGATCCACAAAACCAAGATTGTGTGAGCTGGATGTAGTCAGCAGCGACGCGTTTTTGTCCGGTCCTTGGACCGCCGCGGAGTAATCTGTGGCCTGACTTTGTGTGAGTGCTGCCCCAGATTCCGACGCACTGGAAGCTGTTTCCTCTGTGGGGGAGCTGTCAGTTTGTTCTGACCGAGATGCTGGCGAGGATGAAGCTTCTGCTAGTCCGCCAACTCCACCACCAACTCCACCACCAACTCCACCACCAACATCTTCAGACATTTCCTGAGTGATGATTGACTGCATGTCTTTTGTAATACCTGGCATGAAAAAGATTTTAAAATTGTTCTAACAGGTGAGGAGAAATTACATTTCAATCAAATACAAGTTTTATGTAAAAAAAAAAGAGTCCACGTTTTGTAAAGGATATGTAAAACAAAGATGATACATAGCAATGAAAGAAAACATATGAGAACGGAAAAGGAAAGAAAATAATGGTTAGAATTACATCGGTACAGAGAAAGAGGTGCGCCAGATACGATGACATAAAGCACGTCAGACACATGGGAGCCAGGGTGAGTTTGATCGAATTATCGTGTGAAGTGTCCAGTATTGCTTTGGGGGCGGCAGACCACGGGGGTCAAACTGAACGCTTCACTGAGCATTTTGTGTTGAAGAGTGTTATAAGGCAGTCATGGTCCAGAGCTCGAGGGGGGAGCATGTACTTTACACTGACGGGACCAGCAAAGCTGCTGCTAGTAAAGACGAAACTATGCACTAAGAAAGAAATAATATAAATGGCTTTATATATTTATCGATAGAGAATGTTATTACGGGCAGTTGTGAATGTAGTCGTAGAAAAACTAGAATATGTTATATCTATGTGAAGAGTAAGACTGCAAAATCTTTTGGAAACAAATGTGATATCAGCGAGAAGAGTGGAACATCTGTTTTCGAAAATGAGACATCTGAGTAAAAGGTGGAACATCTCCTTGAAAAAAAAACTGATGTCTGCGCAAAAACTGGAATTTCTCTCTAAAAAGTGGAATTTTTTGCCGAAAAATATTTATTCAGGTTGTGTGTGTCACGTGATAATGCCAAACAACCGACATAGAAAAATATTTTTGTGTCTCCATGGAACTGTGAGCTGGTGTTTGTTGGATCCCATACAGTGAGGATGTTGAGACACAACATGGTGTCGGCTAGGGAGCGGGTCATGGTGGCTATTTTTTTCAGTGCTCGAGTGCAGCTAAAAGGGTGGGGGGTGTAAAATACTTCTTTAGCAGACTCCACCACCGTGGGGACTAGGGCGATCCCTGCCCCGTTAGCCAGGCTAGGCCTGTTACTGGGGGTAGCAAAGGAAAGACAGGACATGGTCTTGGTGAGCTGTGACTCGCCACTCCTGACGCCAGCATGGCAGCTGTGACTGCCAAACACGCCATCGTCTTGGCGCCCGGCTTTATGTTATATCCGTGTGTGATTTCCTGTGCTGACAGCAAGGCGGTGCTAGATAGCAGTGAAGGTTCTCTCATTTAGGCAGCAAGTCGGAGAGAGAATGGGCGTTTAGCTTCTTTTTTCCTGAAGCGGACTTAAGTTCTGTCTTGTCGTCATACTCCACTGTTAAGAAGAAACACGTGGACCCGCCGTAGCCAACAGCGCGGGCTGGAGTATCCCAACATCCCGACATTCACCGGAGCACAATGTTCCTGCTCAGCTGGTACTGGTCTTGATGACACCGCCAACACTGTCATCATTCCGTTTTTAACTCACTTATTTTGAAAAAAGTAACTAATTAAGTTTCTCTTCCTTTTCTTTCTAAACCATAAAAGTTCTGCTAAGACAAACAACTCAAGAGTTTCTGTGTTCGCATACTTACCATCTTTTGTTACGGTAGCCCGACCCCCGGGGACGGCTGCCCCAGGCGAGGACCTGGGTACTGTCTCCGTGGCTAGCGCTGTGGTCGCTGACATCTCTCGTCGTGCTATCGTTGGATGCAGGGAAAACACGATTTAGCTTTCTCAATGGAACTCTTTCATATTTGCTTCGTATTAGAATTTAATGCTATTTTAATGACAGAATGTGATACTACATTTGATCATATAGCAAAACACAGTGAAGCTAAATAATAATAATAATAATAATAATAATAGCAGCATTATAAAACGTTTTGAAAAATGAGCTAAATAATAATAAAAACAATAAGAATAAAATGTTACACATTACATTTCACGTAACACACACACACACACACTTGAACAATGTGTCGTGACCTTTACCAGGTCCTGGTCGCCAAAAGTTTGAGGATCAGATACTGAAGGTCACATCTTTCACAGGTCAGGAAGCTGGTCTCAGTTTTTTTTTTGCTGATGATTACTCCCTAACACAAATGTAAGGTACCTTTTTTTCACCTTGAATGGGGCGTATGACACTTAACAGCGACTATAACTGAAGACTTGCCTGGCTGGGTCGACAAACTACTCCACCAGCAGGAGATTCACTGGGCCTCCACTACCAGCAGATTAACTGGACCTCCACTACCAGCAGATTCACTGGACCTCCACTACCAGCAGATTAACTGGACCTCCACTACCAGCAGATTAACTGGACCTCCACTACCAGCAGATTAACTGGACCTCCACTACCAGCAGATTAACTGGACCTCCACTACCAGCAGATTAACTGGACCTCCACTACCAGCAGATTAACTGGACCTCCACTACCAGCAGATTAACTGGACCTCCACTACCAGCAGATTAACTGGACCTCCACTACCAGCAGATTCACTGGCCCTCCGTTCTTCGTTCATTTCACAAAATATATGACATTAAATAACAAATAATAATTACACTATTAAATGACACTTTCGAAAATAAACTAATAAAAGTAATATTTAAGATATAATAATAATAATAACAATAACATTATTATTAAATAACAAATAAAAAGTACACTTTTAACTGACACTTTCAGAAATAAGCTAATAACATCAATTTTTAAGATATAATAATAATTATTATTTTTATTATTATTATTACATAATGCATAATAATTACACTATTAAGTGACACTATTGGAAATAAAGTAATGACAGTAATTTTTAAGATACAATAATAATAATAATAATTATTATTATTTTATTACTATTATTACTAAATAACAAATAATAATTGCAGTATTAAGTGATACCTTTGGAAATAAAGTAATAACAGCAATTTTTAAGATACAAGAAAAATAATAATAACTATTATTATTTTTATTACTATTATTACTAAATAACAAATAATAATTACACTACTAAGCGACATCTTTGGAAATAAACTAATAACAGTAATTTTTATGATACAACAATAATAATAATAATAATATTAATTACTATTAAATAACAACTAATAATTACATTATACGTGACACTTTCGGAAATTAACTAATAACAGGAATTTTAGTAATATAGTAATAATAATGCTCATAATAGTAATAATAATAATAATAATCGTGAACGACAATACTGCCTACCACAAGATAATGAGAAGTTTTTTTTTGCTCATGCTTTTCAAATTTGTATGCAGCAAATATCAGTTTACAAAGCTAGAGGTCGAGAGAGAGAGAGAGAGAGAGAGAGAGAGAGAGAGAGAGAGAGAGAGAGAGGGAGAGAAATAAGAAAGTACATGAAAAAAAAACCGGCAGAAAACTATTAAAAATATACTTGAAAACGAATGAAAAAAATACGACGAAATTATCAAGATTACGTAATTTGATAGAAGACCTTACATTATCAACTAGAATTTAGTAGATGATAATGTAACGGAAAATATTATTATATTTAATGCTAGAAATAATAATACGTAATAATAATGTGTGGCATGTAACGCGTCCTTGCCAGAAGGTTGTCCCTCTCATAGCTCCTAGAAATCAATGCGATCTACAAGCAAGTTGATCAGCGTCTCCCAATGACATATTCAGACTTGTCCATGATGTCCTGAGTCCATCTATGGCGATGTCGTCCCTTTTCTCTCTTACCGGGCACTATGCCTTCTACTATCAACCTCTCCAAGCTGTTGTGTCTCTTGACGTGGCTGAAGTATCTCAGCTTTCTAATTTTTTTTATGGTGTTAACGAGCCAGATTTCTGCGACACCTAATCCCATCAATATCTCTTTATTTGATTTTCGTTCTATCCATGATATTCTAAGTGCCCTTCTGTAACATTTCATTTCAAATGTTGTTACTCTCTTTTCTAGTAATTTGTTAAGTCTCCATGTTTCGCATCACCGGGATGTAAGTTCTTAGTAAACATAGTTTTTTTTTCTTGTTGGTACCTTACCACATATCTTTAATTAATAATGATGATAATAATAATATGATGCCAAACATGGAGACTTAACATATTACTAGAAAAGAGAATAACAGATTTAATAATAATAAATGAGGAAAAACTGGAAGAAGTGGAGAGTTTTGAATATCTTGGATCATTGCTAACTAGTAATGGAGATGCGATGAGGGAAATTAAAAGGAGGACATCTATCGCTCTTTAGAAAGTAAAACAACTAAAGAAGCTGTGGAGAGTAACAGACAGAACTACAAAAATAAGATTTTTAAGGGCATGCATCTGCCCCATCGCAACATATGCCTGTGAGACCTGGACACTTAACAAAACTATGAGAAACACATAAATTCCTTTGAATGTGAATGCTACAGAAGAGTTCTTCAAATATCATGGAGACAAAAAAGAAAAAAAAATATATGCATACTACAAGAACTTAATAATAAATAAGGCTGGCTAGTAAAGAAGATTAAACAAAGAAAACTTAAATATTTTGGACACATTAAACGTCATGATAACCTAGACAAGATGTCTTGGAAGGGTACATAATGGGAAAAAGAAAGAGAGGAAGATCAAGGCGAAGATGGCTGCAAGACATCGTTGATGATCTGCAAATGGATGCTCCCAACTGAGAGGCCTACAGGAGTGCTGTTAGGGAGGCAAAGTTACGCAAGGGACATGCAAATGAATGAATGAATAATAATAATAATGTGTAAAGCAAAGATAAGATAAAATTCCCGTTTCCACGCCATTAAGACATATTGAGGAATACGGTATTAGGCTCTTATTTTCCATGACCTTCAGCACATGAAAGTGTGACGTGGTCAGTATCAGGCCTGGCGGCTTTACCTTCCCAGATTTCTCTGGTAGCCATCTTTAGAGGCTGCGTGAACCCCGAGGCCTTTTTCTTTGTTTCTGGTCAGTCAGTCATGTGCCTGTCTCTGGCAGAACTTTGCCTGTCTCTGGCAGAACTTTGCCTGTCTCTGGCAGAACTTTGCCTGTCTCTGGCAGAACTTTGCCTGTCTCTGGCAGAACTTTGCCTGTCTCTGGCAGAACTGTGCCTGTCTCTGGCAGAACTGTGCCTGTCCCTGGCAGAACTGTGCCTGTCCCTGACAGAACTGTGCCTGTCCCTGGCAGAACTGTGCCTGTCCCTGACAGAACTGTGCCTGTCCCTGGCAGAACTGTGCCTGTCCCTGGCAGAACTTTGCCTCCCTGACAGTCCTCGTGTAGGTCTGTCGTGTGTACCAGAACAAAATGCCACTGCTGGGACTCAACTTGGTACCACCGGATTAGTAACCCCCACCCTCGGGCCGATCACTGAGCCAACCAATTTATAATATATGTCAGGGACAAATTACAATAAGAAATACAAAGAAAATAAGACGAAGGATTAATGATTAACAGCAAAATATATTTTAAAAGTAATATGCAGAGACACTAAATGTAAAGTAATACTACGTATCATTCATTGTTATGTTGAAAGATATAAAACAATATTAAACAGAAACACCAAGAATGTAGCAATGCTGCAAGATGATACAGAAAATACAAACAGTAACGAAATCGTATTTTTTGTTGTTGTTGTTGTTCTTCTACTGTTCTGATCTCCTCTATCTTCTACTGTTCTGATCTCCTCTATCTTCTACTGTTCTGATCTCCTCTATCTTCTACTGTTCTGATCTCCTCTATCTTCTACTGTTCTGATCTCCTCTATCTTCTACTGTTCTGATCTCCTCTATCTTCTACTGTTCTGATCTCCTCTATCTTCTACTGTTCTGATCTCCTCTATCTTCTACTGTTCTGATCTCCTCTATCTTCTACTGTTCTGATCTCCTCTATCTTCTACTGTTCTGATCTCCTCTATCTTCTACTGTTCTGATCTGGACTTGTTGAGAGGAGACTCGGAACAGTGAATAAAAATAATGATAATAATAACTGATTATGTGTCATAATTATTATTATTATACGTATAGTATAACAGTATCTTTGTACACAATGAAGATCATTTTTCCCTCATGTTTGAAAGAAGAGAAAGTGTTTTACAATTTTGTTGTATAAAAACGCTGTCTAAAACGGAAATATATATTTCTCCGAAAGCTAATTAGATTCAATAAAACAAGATTTAAAAAATATTATATCTCTATTTTTCCAGCAAATAATTATCTTCGAGAAGATTTGATTTTTTATATTATATCTTTATTTCTCCAAGAACTAATTAACTTGAGGAAACCATGATTTTTACACTGTATCTGCACAACCAAGGATGCATACTGTCAGTCCGTAAGAATACTGAAGAGCAAAATCTTTTTCTTTATGCAAAGAAAACTAAATTGATGACAACTGACAAAAAAAATTTTAAAAAATAAGGCAGCTGAAATATGTATCACTGATAAAAAAATTGTAAGAGGTGGAGAGTTTTGAACATCTTGGATCACTACTAACTAATAATGGAGATACAATGAGGGAAATTAAAAGGAGGACATCTATCGCTCTTCAGAAAGTAAAACAACTAAAGAATCTGTGGAGAGGAACAGACAGAACTACAAAAATAAGATTTTGGGGATGCATCTTTCCCACCGCAACATATGCCTGTGAGACCTGGACATTTAACAAAACAGCTGAGAAACACATAAATGCCTTTGAATGTAAATGCTACAGAAGAGTTCTTCAAACATCATGGACACAGAAAAGAAAAGATATATCCATACTACAAGAAATTAATAAAGGAAGCTGCAGAACCAACATCCCAAATGAGTACCAGGATCCCCTTTTACCATTGCATATTGGAATGTTAGAACAATGTATGCAAGTGGAAAGACTGCTAAGACCTAGACTTACTTGGAGAAGAGAAATTATGACAGTGCTCAGAGACAAAGGATACACGTGGAAGGAAGCAGAGATAATTCCAAGAACAGGGATGACTGGAGAGCCTTTATCCGTGGCCTACGTTCTCAAGGGACTGAAAGGCTATGATGATGATGCTGACAACAACTTAATTAATGAAGAAGGCTAGCTAGTAAAGAGGATTAAATAGAGAAAATCTAAATATTTTGGACACATTAAACTTCATGAGAATTTAGAGAAGATCGTCTTGGAAGCGTACATAAAAGCGAGGTAAAGTAAATAAAATGTATATTTTATTCTTCATTTTGTCAAGTATCTCGGCAGTAATTTACTCATTTTTAAAATTTATACCATAATAAAATCTATTATTAATACAATGTTAATCATCTGTATATCATCAGCCACTTGCTTTTATTTTCTGTTTCTTTGTTGTCTGTTACTTTCACATGTAGGGCCAAGAGCATGCAGGCAACCCGTCCATATTTGGAAAGCTGCTACACAAATCCAGACTTAATTTTATCGCTCTAAGCCTCTTTCTGGAGTCTGCCCGCCCAATTTTTCACGCTTTGAAAATAAAGTCCCTTCATTCGTTCGTTAAGGAGACGCAGTTGATAACAAGGGCATCTTAGTGATATGTCAAAGATTAGTGACTTATATCCTTCAGTTTGCTGGCGATTTGGCGTCGCCGTTAATGTGTGCACATTCTGTTGCTATTATTCTGTCTACAGTCAACAGATTATGACATAAGGACAAGATAAACACCAGGTAAAGCTTAACAAATCACAGATTTAAAAGAGGTATGACCAACATCACACGAAGTAACAGTGTAGTTCAGACATTCGCGGCAGAAAGTAGATGTGTCAGTCCAGCCAACTGACTAAAAATGTCAGTTGTAAGTTGAGTTGAAGTCGTTATTCTTCATCTTGAAGTCGGGTCCACGTCGAATCTCTGAAGTGGCTAGAATCGCATTCGAGTCCGAGTTGATCGACTCGAATCTACATCTCTGGTAGTAACTGTACAACACATACATACTGTAACTGTATTACTCTGTGGGTTACAGACATGGAAAGTGACGAAGATAACACAACGAAAGTTACAGATATTTGAAAACAATTCCTTGAAAAGGATTACTGAAAGTTAGTAGCAGGACAGCTGAAGATAGAAGCATTCAGTGTCCAGATCGCAAGTAAATGGAAATGGATTAAACTGACACTTGTAGTGATGGTGCATTCAAAGAGGCCTTGACTTGGAACCCTCAAGGGAAGCGAAGACAGGGAAGACCAAAGATACATGGAGAAGCGAGACAATGAAGATCCTAAAAGCACAGAGACTTACATGGAGTGACTTGTAGACATGACTGGAAGACCTTTGTCTATGATTATGAAACGGAGGAATTATGGGAGGCGGACATTGTGTGATCTGTACAATCTTAATCACAGCTGCCTCTTGACTTGGTAATCTTACGATACCAGCAAAAACTTCATATTCGCTGTTTCGTTGTTTACTGGTATCTCCCGTATATCTGTTACCGGATAAGCTGCTATATTCCCTGCTACATAAGACAGGCTCTCCCTACCCTACAGCCGCACCTGAAATCCCACCGCGTCCTATATCCCGATGGTCAAGTTTGGGTAGGCCTTGGAGTAGAAGTTACCTGTGCCTGCCCAACACCTGGACACCCATGTTTAACACGCTAGTTTCCTGACAACCCCATCAAGAAATATATATATATATATATATATATATATATATGATTATAAATGATTAAATTATGATTACACACCAAACCAGTATTAAAACATAAAAATTTGATAACCAGGAGCACATCGCTCCACAGACCCGCTTTATTTTTTTTTTCTGTCACATAGTGATACTTCATGTGATATAAAACTTGCAAGAAATAGAACTAAACACGTTATATTGTGTATAATAAAATTTTTTAAAAAGAACTAAAGATCATATTACGTATAATATTTTTTTTAAATAGAACTAAAAGTCATATTGTGTGTGAAATAAAATGTGTAACAACAAAAAAATACTATAGGTCATATTACAGATAATAAAATTTATTAAAAGAGCTATAAATATTACACTGTGGAAAATAACATTTGTAAAAAAAAAAAAAAGAAATGTCGTATTACTGTATAATAAATTTATTTTAAAACAACGACCTAATGCTCATATTGTTTATAATAAAATGTGAAAATAAACAGAACTAAGGATGATATTGCGTATAATAAAATTTGTAAAAAGAGAGAAATAAAATAGACGTTACGTATAATAAAATTTGTTAAGAGAGAACTAAAGGTGAAGTTACATATAATAAATTTGTTAAGAGAGAACTAAAGATGAAGTTACGTATAATCAAATTTGTAAAATAAGAGGAATAAAATAGACGTTGCATAAAATAAAATTTGTAAAAAAAAAGAGAAATAAAATAGACGTTACGTATAATAAAATTTGCAAAAATAGAACTGAAAGTGACATTATGTATAATAAAATTTGTAAAAAGAGAACTAAAGATGACGTTACACATAATAAAATTTGGAAAAAGAGAATTAAAGGTTACTTACGTATAATAAAATTTATTAAAAGAGAACTAAAGGTGACGTTACGTGTAATAAAATTTGTAAACAGAGAACAAAAACTGGCGTTGCATTTAATAAAATTTGTAAAAAGAGAACTAACTGTGACATTACGTACAATAAAATATGTGAAAAAAGAGAACTAACTGTGACATTACGTACAATAAAATATGAAAAAAGAGAACTAACTGTGACATTACGTACAATAAAATATGTGAAAAAAAAGAACTAATGGTGATATTGTGTATTATAAGTTTGTTTAAAAAAAAAGGGGAGAACTAAAGGAGACATTATGCATAATAAAATCCTATTTAAAGATCATTGAATTTCTTCAGCATTCGAGCCATTAAGGCTCATTGCTGCAGATAAAGTTCGCCTCCATTCCTTTCTATTCCCTCCAGTTGGTGACATCAGTTTATTTTATATCCTCTTCAATGTTGCCTTTTCATCTGTGTTTCGGTCTACCCCTTGGTCTTGTTTTCTTCATCTCTTGTGCATACATCATTTTCGCTTGTCTGTTCTCTTTCATTCTTTCTCCATGGCCCAACCAGCGTAGTCTGTTCAGCTTCAAGACATTTATAATTCGTTGGGATTTAAATAAGCTATTCAGTTCAGTGTTCTTTCTAGCTCTCCATTCTCCACTGTTGGTATCCTTAATGGGCCCGAAGATTCTTCTTAGGATCTTGTTCTCAAATATCTGCAGTTGTTAACTTTTCTTTGTTGTACTCCACGTTTCTGATCTATACATGACGGCTGGTCTTATTATAGTTTTGTAAATTGATATTTTGGTGTTTTGGGACAGGATTATATATATATATATATATATATATATATATATATATATATATATAGAGAGAGAGAGAGAGAGAGAGAGAGAGAGAGAGGGAGGGAGAAATATTAAATTATAATTGAAGAGTTTTTTCGTCAAATACGTAGAGTAAATTCTAACAAAGCTCCTGTTACCTGTTTCTTATGTACTCACCTTTTGCTAAACACAAGGCGGAGAGCTTGTTAATCTCCTTGGAAGGTTGCATGTAGATGTCCAGCAGATCCAGCATTAGAGCAACGTCTTTGTGGTCACAGCCCGAAGTTTCTGACACGACCTGCGTGACACAGTTGTTGACCCAGCCCCTTGTTGTATTCCTAGTTTTAAAAAGGACGGTTTCTGACTTACGTAAATAAAACATTCCGCTACTCTTTACGTAAGTCAGTTTGTAGGTGTATCACATTTATCCGAAATGGCATTTTTCCCTCTCCACCTTTCTCTCTGGCAGAATGAAGGGCAGAATGTTAGACGGGCCTGCGTGCCCAATTGTTAACCCTTTGAAAATCAAGTATGTTCGCTCGTTCTCCCCGCAGAATATCACAAACACGCAGGACAAAAACTGTACAGTGTTACTACTACTACTTCTACTACTACTACTACTACTACTACTACTATTACTACTACTACTACTACTACTACTACTACTACTACTGCAGCGTCAACGGTAGAAACAGAAACTAGTAGCATGCAGCTCACAATACGAAGCTGGCCGCAGACCGTGAGAGATGGAGAGAAAATGTTGCTGTCATGCAAGGTGCCATGTGGTGTAATGGGCAGTGACTGCTTGGACGGATGGATGCATGGATGGATGGATGGATGGACGGACGGATGGATGGATGGATGGATGGATGGATGGATGGATGGATGGGGTTAATAGTTTGTTGGGTTTTTCCCCATTTCATTGATTGCACGTTTACGTTTTGTTCTTGTTGTTATTATCGTCAAGTTCACGTCCGCCATTATCTTTACAGTCTCTCGCCAGCAGACTTTCTGCAGCTGACATCGGGGACACGTAGTTCACGTGCGATTGTCCACTTTCATATTTCGTTTATCATTCTCATTTTCACCTTTAGGTCAAGTGAAATAAATTTATGAGGTGGCTTTTCTCTTTTTGTTTTTTTTTCCTTCATCATTAAATAAAATATCAGCACTTAGCTTTCTCTAGTGTTTTGTAATGCTCCATCTTACGCACGTGAACTGGGAAACTATTCTTGTCAGACCTAAACAGGAGCAGAACTTGCTCCCCTTCTAAAGTTTCAGCTTTTGGTCCATCTTACAGTGTGTACAGACCTTCACTTATTCCACCGATTAAAGTTTCCCAATATTTATCTCCCAGCTGTAAACGAATCACTAAGTTGATGGCCACCTCACCCTTACACGCTGCGCTCGCTGGAAATTGCTTTGACTTCACTGTGGCTGGTATTTCTAACATTTCGTGTAGGAACTCTCGTAGTGTTAATGTGTGTAGGAACTCTCGTAGTGTTAATGTATGTAGGAACTCTCGTAGTGTTAATGTGTGTAGGAACTCTCGTAGTGTTAATGTGTGTAGGAACTATCGTAGTGTTAATGTGTGTAGGAACTCTCGTAGTGTTAATGTGTGTAGGAACTCTCGTAGTGTTAATGTGTGTAGGAACTATCGTAGTGTTAATGTATGTAGGAACTCTCGTAGTGTTAATGTGTGTAGGAACTCTCGTAGTGTTAATGTGTGTAGGAACTCTCGTAGTGTTAATGTGTGTAGGAACTCTCGTAGTGTTAATGTATGTAGGAACTCTCGTAGAGTTATAGTGTGTAGGAACTCTCGTAGAGTTAATGTGTGTAGGAACTCTCGTAGAGTTAATGTGTGTAGGAACTCTCGTAGTGTTAATGTGTGTAGGAACTCTCGTAGTGTTAATGTGTGTAGGAACTCTCGTAGAGTTAATGTGTGTAGGAACTCTCGTAGAGTTAATGTGTGTAGGAACTCTCGTAGAGTTATCATCATCATCATCATGTGCCGTGCCGACTGGCGTTGGCTATTATGCTTCTCCAGAGTACGCGATCCTTCATGCAGGCCATCAGCTCAGTTGGTGATCTCCTCTCACACCATCCCGTCAGACTGTCCAGTATTATTTCTCTTGGTCTTCCTCTTGATCTTCTTCCTTCTATTTTTCCTGTTGTTATAATATTTTCAATGCCCCCTCTTCTCATTGCATGTCCTATTAAGGTACATTGTCTCTCTCTTATCTTTCTGACAAGGTTTTTTTATCTCTCCAGCTCTTCTCCTACATTCTTCATTAGTTATTTTTGCTGTCTAGGGGATTCGCAACATTCTTCTAATAAACCACATTTCTGCTGCTTCCAATGATTTTTGTGCAGACTTGCCTATTGTCTATGTTTCACTTCCATATAACAAGATAGGTTCAATATAGCATTTTAGGACTCGTTTTCTAACATTCATTGATAAGGATGTGTTGGTCAATATGCTTCTCATTCTCTGAAATGCAGTCTTTCCTTGGCCTATTCTGTTCCTAATTTCTGTTCTGCATTTCCCATCTGAAGTTATTACTGCTCCAAGGTATTTGAATTTCTGCACCTGCTTTAGAACAGTTCCGTTTAATTTAATACTGCATGCTGGTGGATTCTGTTTCTTAGATATAACCATACTCTCTGTCTTTTTGATGTTCAAAGTAAGGCCTTTCTGTTCACTTTCTTTGGCGACTTTATCCAAGAGGTTTTGCAGGTCTTGTTGGTTCTCAGCTATCAGTACTGTGTCATCAGCATACCTAAGGTTGTTAATATTGTATCCTCCAATTTTTATGCCTGGTTCTGTGATGATTGTTCTTAGAATATTCTCGCTATACAGAGAAAAAAGGTCTGGAGATAGTACACATCCTTGTCGCACCCCTTGTTTTATAGGTTGATATTTTCCAATTCTATTTTCAACTCGAACTGCTGCTTCTTGCTGCCAGTATAGATGTTTTACAATCCTCAGGTCTTTGAGGTCTATACTGATGTCTTCAAGCATTTTAATAATTTCATTATGTTTCACCTTGTCAAATGCCTTGGTGTAATCAATGAAGCATAAGTAGAGATCTTTCTGTACTTCTAAAGCTCTTTCTGTTAGTGTTCGTAAAGCATAAATGGTATTGTGTGTTCCCTTTCCTTCAACAAATCCAAACTGTTCATCTGCTATTTCCATTTTTATCTTTTTCCTTGTTCTTCTCATAATTATTCTCAGAAGTAGCTTCGTTATGTGACATGAGAGGCTGATAGTCCAGTGGTCGTCACATTCCTTTGCACCTGGTTTCTTTGGTAGTGCTATAAACGTGGATTTAATCAGGTCAGTGGGAATATAACCACTGTTGTAAATGTCATTCAGTAACTTGGTTATTATTTTTATTCCTGTCTCCTCTAGTGCCTCTATTTCTTCTATTGTTATATTATCAGGCCCAGTCGCTTTTCCTTTCTTCATGTGTTTGATGGCATCTATGATTTCATCTTCAAGTATTGGTGGTCCCTCACAGTTTTCAGTATCTGGTGTTAATTCTGGTCTTTCTCCTCCATATAGCTCACCGATATACTCTGCCCACCTGTCCACAATGTCTTCTTTTCCCATTAACATTTTACCTTCTTTCGGTTTCAGGCATCCTGTGGTATATTTTGTTTTCCTGCCTGTGAGTTCACAAATAAATTCGTTTGTGCATGTTTTTGCTGTCTTTAATATGAGAGTCCTCTATCTGTCTGCACTGCTCATTTAACCACACTTCTTTTGCTTCTCTGCATTTGTGTCTTATTTCTTTATTTATTTTGTTATATATATCGTAGAGTTATATTGTGTAGGAACTCTCGTAGAGTTAATGTGTGTAGGAATTCTCGTAGAGTTAATGTGTGTAGGAACTCTCGTAGAGTTAATGTGTGTAGGAACTCTCGTAGAGTTATAGTGTGTAGGAACTCTCGTAGAGTTAATGTGTGTAGGAACTCTCGTAGTGTTGATGTGTGTAGGAACTCTCGTAGAGTTATAGTGTGTAGGAACTCTCGTAGTGTTGATGTGTGTAGGAACTCTCGTAGAGTTATAGTGTGTAGGAACTCTCGTAGAGTTAATGTGTGTAGGAACTCTCGTAGAGTTAATGTGTGTAGGAACTCTCGTAGAGTTATAGTGTGTAGGAACTCTCGTAGAGTTATAGTGTGTAGGAACTCTCGTAGAGTTATAGTGTGTAGGAACTCTCGTAGAGTTATAGTGTGTAGTAACTCTCTTAGAGTTATAGTGTGTAGGAACTCTCGTAGAGTTAATGTGTGTAGGAACTCTCGTAGAGTTATAGTGTGTAGTAACTCTCTTATAGTGTGTAGGAACTCTCGTAGAGTTATAGTGTGTACGAACTCTCGTAGAGTTATAGTGTGTAGGAACTCTCGTAGAGTTAATGTGTGTAGGAACTCTCGTAGAGTTATAGTGTGTAGGAACTCTCGTAGAGTTATAGTGTGTAGGAACTCTCGTATAGTTATAGTGTGTAGGAACTCTCGTAGAGTTAATGTGTGTAGGACCTCTCGTAGAGTTATAGTGTGTAAAAACTCTCGTAGAGTTAATGTGTGTAGGAACTCTCGTAGAGTTATAGTGTGTAGGAACTCTCGTAGAGTTATAGTGTGTAGGAACTCTCGTAGAGTTATAGTGTGTAGGAACTCTCGTAGTGTTGATGTGTGTAGGAACTCTCGTAATGTTAATGTGTGTAGGAACTCTCGTAGAGTTATAGTGTGTAGGAACTCTCGTAGTGTTGATGTGTGTAGGAACTCTCGTAATGTTAATGTGTGTAGGAACTCTCGTAGTGTTGATGTGTGTAGGAACTCTCGTAATGTTAATGTGTGTAGGAACTCTCGTAGTGTTGATGTGTGTAGGAACTCTCGTAGTGTTGTTGTGCGTAGAAACTCTTGTAGTGTTAATGTGAGTAGAAACTCTTGTAGTGTTAATGTGCGTAGAAACTCTTGTAGTGTTAATGTGGTAGAAACTCTTGTAGTGTTAATGTGTGTTGTACATTTCTTAAGTAAGTACTGATTTACATCATGTAACACAAACTGTTGTACAGAAGTTGCTCAGATTTTTTTCCTTCTAATCTGACTTTAAGACAAAGCGTTCTAAATTTTATGTATTCAGTTATTTTCCTTACTAATAGAAATGATTTTTAGTTTTATTAATTAATCATTTATTATTGCTCCATTGTATATTATAACATCGTCTGATTTCTCTGTTTGACATAGTAATAATAATAATAACGGCTGCACATGTTGTTTGACTTGGTAACGAATACAAGAAAAAGAATTTGTTTGGAGGACTAGGGATGGGCACGCAGGCCCGTCGGACATTCTACCCTTCATCTCTTAACTTCCATTCAAGCCCAGTCACTCAACATCAGTTCAGCACTAACATTACAAACATATAAAAAAGTAATACTAAATATAAACTTAAAACTATTACACGTAACATCTGACCTCTGACCTACACATTCAACTTTTTCTTCCTCTCCTTCTTATCAGCCTGCTTGTGCCCTTAGCTTGGCAGGGAGTTTCAGACATCGGTCCAGAGCCAGGTGAGAGGCCTGGGTAGCTGTCATGTCATGCTTCCCCAGCGTGTCCTTCACCCCATCTATCCACTTTTTCCTTGGTCGTCCTCGAGTCCTATGTCCAGATGTTTCCGGGTTGTCTGCCCCTGCCGCTGGTTTGTTCTGGATTCCTGTGTATCAAATTCCCGAATCACTTAATTCTCTGATTTTTTATGTGGTCCTTGACAGGTGTTGTTCTCAGCACTTGCAGGATTATTCAACAGCATGCGCACATAAAACAAACGATGAAGTTACTTCTCATTCTCACACAGATTAACTACCGTCAAATTGATAAGGAGATCGCCTACAAGAATTATTCCAGTTACTTTAAAATTATACACATTTATTCATTCATTCATTTGCATGTCCCTTGCAGAACTTTGCCTCCCTAACAGCACTCCTGTAGGCCTCTCGGTTGTGAGCAAGATGGCCTGCTGCCGATGCATGCATTATACACATTATGCATCCATTATACACATTAATTACTGAAAAATGAAATAGTAAGTTGAACTACGATGAAAATAGATATCACAGTGAAAAAATAACTTTTTTTTCGGAAATTGAGAACTGGACATTAAAGACCGTTAACATTTTGCCATCCATTATTTAACTTTCAATCTTGATCGCTCACGTGCAAAAGATTAATGAAAGATAACGTGGAAGCATTAATAGAGAAGATAATAACAGTGACATTTTGGGTGCGTGTGTGTGTTTTTTTTTATAAAAGAAGATAATAATATCTGCTGAGGAAACAAGAAACAAAATGTGAACTTACCCGCATGGATCAAATGACATGAGTTCAGGGCTAGCCAGGGCTGGCAAGCACAGACTGTCGATGAGCACCTGCACTCTCCTGTTTGAGAAACACTTGGAACTGCTCTTGTAATCTGCAGAAAATAGAACCGCTGTCGAAGTTACTGCAGCCGTAAAAACCAAATGATATGTCACGTCTACTTCCACACGAACATTTCTTGCTCCGGGTTTAAGAAAGTTTGATTTGTTTCAAAACACTGATATACTTTTCACAACTTCTGAACGTAAAGATGATGATATAGTAGCTGCTGCTGCTGTTGCTGACGTTTCGAAGCCGCCATTTTGCGTGTGGTGCCTTAATTTGTTTTTCTGCTCAATGTTTGCCTAAACCTCTTCGTCCGTGTTGGTGAAATTGTCCCTTGAAAACAGAGAGCGTGTGGAACAGAGTTTATTTTACTCACTGTGCTGCAGAGTGCGTGTGGAACAGAGTTTATTTTACTCACTGTGCTGCAGAGTGCGTGTGGAACAAAGTTTATTTTACTCACTGTGCTGCAGAGTGCGTGTGGAACAAAGTTTATTTTACTCACTGTGCTGCAGAGTGCGTGTGGAACATAGTTTATTTTACTCACCGAGATGCAGAGAGCGCGTGGCATAAAGTTTATTTTACTCACTGTGCTGGTGTGACATAAAGTTTATTTTACTCACTGTGCTGGTGTGACATAAAGTTTATTTTACTCACTGTGATGGTGTGACATAAAGTTCATTTTACTCACTGTGATGGTGTGACATAAAATTTATTTTACTCACTGTGATGGTGTGACATAAAGTTTATTTTACTCACTGAGATGCCGCGAGGACATCGTCAGATATCCATGGTGGCACTTTGTGGCACGCTAAATTATTTACAAATCTCTTTCTTTATAAAGAAAA
This sequence comes from Achatina immaculata, assembly GCA_009760885.1. NCBI lineage: Eukaryota > Metazoa > Mollusca > Gastropoda > Stylommatophora > Achatinidae > Lissachatina > Lissachatina immaculata. The sequence goes on from CM019699.1 coordinate 10,921,114, forward strand.
ATATTCTTGCTATTTCCAAATATTCGACATGTTTACGTGTAAAAGAACTCTAAATAATAATGTGCTATTTAAAATTAATATGGTTAAAATTATTCGTTTTGATCATAAAAAATTGTATACATTTCCAAATAACTGATTCGAAACTTTCGCAGTAATTTTTTTAAACAAGGATTTTACTCCTTATTTCTTTTTAAAAATCTGTTACTTGATTGTTTTATGATCTACATACAGCTGCAACCTGAAGTTATTGACACGATAGTGAACTTGCTAAGGGGTGGTGAACTTGCTGAAGGGGTGATGAATTTGTTGAGGGGTAGTGAACTTGCTGTGGGGTGGTGAACTTGCTGTGGGGTGGTGAACTTGCTGAGGGGTAGTGAACTTGCTGAGAGGTGATGAACTTGTTGAGGGGTGGTGAACTTGCTGAATGGGTGGTAACTTGCTGAGGGGTGATGAACTTGCTGTGGGGTAGTGAACTTGCTGAGGGGTGGTGAACTTGCTGAGGGGTAGTGAACTTGCTGTGGGGTGGTGAACTTACTGAGGGGTGGTGAACTTGCTGAGGAGTGATGAACTTGCTGTGGGGTGGTGAACTTGCTGAGAGGTGGTGAACTTGCTGTGGGGTGGTGAACTTGCTGAGAGGTGGTGAACTTGCTGAGGGGTGGTGAACTTGCTGGGAAGTCGTGAACTTACTGAGAGGTGGTGAACTTGCTGGGAAGTCGTGAACTTGCTGAGAGGTAGTGAACTTACTGGGAAGTCGTGAACTTGCTGAGAGGTGGTGAACTTGCTGAGAGGTGGTGAACTTGCTGAGAGGTGGTGAAATTGCTTGGAAGTCGTGAACTTGCTGAAAGGTGGTGAAATTGCTTGGAAGTCGTGACCTTGCTGAGAGGTGGTGAACTTGCTGGGAAGTCGTGAACTTGCTGAGAAGTGGTGAACTTGCTGGGAAGTCGTGAACTTGCTGGGAAGTCGTGAACTTGCTGAGAGGTGGTGAAATTGCTTGGAAGTCGTGAACTTGCTGAGAAGTGGTGAACTTGCTGAGAGGTGGTGAACTTGCTGGGAAGTCGTGAACTTGCTGAGAGGTGGTGAACTTGCTGGGAAGTCGTGAATTTGCACAGGACGTGGTGAACATAGTGTAGAGGCATCTGTTTGGTGAGGAAACGATTTCAGACTTGCTTTGAAGTCTTGGAACAGGCCTGAAAAAAGACTTCTCGGCAAAGTCCACCACCCTAGTAGAAGTAGACAGAGGTGTATGTTTCAGTTTTACAAAAGACAGAAAGAGTGAGGAAGGTGGGCAGAAACAAGAATGACAGAAAGTAAGATGAACACGTATAAATGAATAACATACAATGATCCAATATTTCACCAAAAGCCTTTTTCAAGGACCACATGCAAAACCATACACCTCTGTCTACCTTCGTTACTAGAACCAGTTTTACTGCAGCAGTCATCTCTCTGATCTCTCACCCTCAAGTAGAGCCGCCTTGAGCTCTACCAAGTTTGCCAGACCACAGAAATATCTGGTAACAGAGCACTCATGAGCCTCTGTCTCGCTGCTCCGTCTAACACGGTCGTTTTTGCTCAAGAAATTTGGGGGTTCAGAAATATTTTTATTTTCTTTGATAATTTTTTGCTTATTTTTTTTATGGAAATGGTAGACAATAAACTATTGATATGTGCACGATAATAAAATCATACTTTAATCATCAACATGTGGCTCGTACCTTGTCTCCTTTGACCACAGATAGCATTGAAAACTCCTCTCTGAGAATCGAAGGCAATCCTGAACTGAGGTTGGCACTGCTCAAGTTTGCCGACCAGGTAGGCGCAGGAGAAAGCGATTTGAAGATGACTGAAGAAAAGTATGAACAGACGTCTACTCAAGAAAAAGTATGAACAGATGTGTATTCAAGACAAGTGTGAACAGATGTGTACTCAAGACAAGTGTGAACAAATATGTACTAAAGATAAGTTTGAATAGATGAAACAAGTATGAACAGATGTGTCATTCATTCATTCATTTGCATGTCCCTTTCGGAACTTTGCCTCTTTAACAGCACTCCTGTAGGCCTCTCGGTTGTGAGCAAGATGGCCTGCTGCTGATGCATCCATTTGCAGATCATCAACGATGTCTTGCAGCCATCTTCGCCTTGGTCTTCCTCTCTTTCTTTTTCCCATTATGTACCCTTCAAAGACGGTCTTCTCTAGATTATCATGACGTTTAATGTGTCCAAAATATTTCAGTTTTCTCTCTTTAATCTTCATTACTAGTCAACCTTCTTCAATATTAAGTTCTTGTAGTATGGATATATTTGTTCTTTTTTGTGTCCATGATATTTGAAGAACCCTTCTGTAGCATTTACATTCAAAGGCATTTATTTTTCTCAGCTGTTTTGTTAAATGTCCAGGTCTCACGGGCATACCTTGCGATGGGAAAGATGCATGCCCTTAAAAATCTTATTTTTGTAGTTATGTCTGCTCCTCTCCACAGATTCTTTAGTTGTTTTAATTTCAGAAGAGCGATAGATGTCCTCCTTTTAATTTCCCTCATTGTATCTCCATTATTAGTTAGTAGTGATCCGAGATATTCAAAACTCTCCACTTCTTGCAGTTTTTCCTCATTGATACATATATCAGCTGCCTTGTTTGTTTTGTCAGCTGTCATCAATTTAGTTTTCTTAGCATTAAGATAGAAGCTTTGCTCTTCACTATTCTTACGGACTGACATAATTAGTTTTTCCATTCCTTTTTGTGTTGTGGACAGTAATACTGTGTTATCAGCATTTCTAATCTCTGGTATTTCATAACCTCCAATTGTTATGGCATCGTAATATTCTTTGTCTACATCTTCTCTAATATTCCTCATTATATTTTCAGTATACAAGTTAAATAAATAAGGCCACAATATGCACACCTGACAGACCCCTTGTTTTACCAAGTTATTGTTTCACCATTTATTCTTATTGTTGCGTGTTGGTCTAGATACAGCAGTGATGTTAATTGTATCAAATGTGTTGAAATCCCATTTTTTTCATTATTTCCCAAAGCTTCTGGTGTTGTACACAATCAAATGCCTTTGGGTAGTCTATAAAGGATAAATATAGATTCACATTTAACTCTCTCCATTTCTCTATTATTAATCTTATATTGAATATGTGTACTCAATACAAATGTGAACAGGTGTGTACTGAAAGCAAATATGAACAGATGTGTACTCAAGACAAGTATGTACAGATGTGTACTGAAAGCAAGCTTGAGCAGATGTGTACTCAAGACAAGTATGAATAGAAATATACTCAGTCTGAATGATGTTTGGACAGAGGCTAGATATGAAATGATGTTTGGAAATTTGTTCATGTCAGAACTAATAGGAATATTAATTGCTATTTATTTTTTCTTAATTACTGTATATTATTGACATTTTGAAAATTCACCAAGTTTGTACTGTGTATTTTAAGTGCAATGTTTTTGCTCATTAAAGTTACCCACTTCTTCTGGAAAAAAAATTATTTTACATTTAAAGCACAAAGCTACCACACAGACATGAGAACTTTTCCAGATTATGCGGGTCCGCGGACTTTTGCTAATTGGGAACCACTGCTACAAATCATTAAC
>CM019699.1:10927219-11097219 GCA_009760885.1 Achatina immaculata
GCAGCAGGGCATCTTGCTTACAACCGAGAGGCCTACAGGAGAGGTGTTAGGAGGCAGAGTTGCGCAAGGGACATGCAGATTACTAACATTTGTCTAAAACCAAAATATATCTTGTTTCCAGTATGTGTTCTAGATCTTATCTTGTATCATATAACGTTGGAGCTAGTGAATATCGCCCCTATATATTATAAGGTATGCGATCTTTAAATCTTGATACTTTTCTATTTTCCACGAAATTTCTTGCTCTAAATGTCGAGAAACATAAAAAAAAACAGACCTCAGAGGGAAAGAACAAAACAACAACTGATTTTACTTACATAGAGTCAGGAGAATAAATACTCCAATTTCTTGTAGTTCTCTGGAGCTCATTTTTGGCTTAACTGTACTGCAGATGGTTGAGCATAATTTCCCGTAGCTTTTGCAGACCAACACTCAGATCAAAATGTCGCTTTTGCAAACCTGTTATATTATTTTATCTCAATGTCGAAGAATTGAAAAATTCACCTAGATAAGGGACATCCATGCAGTCTTTTAAGATTTTGTATCATGTTCGATTGCAATGCAAAAATTGATATCAATTCACTTCGTGTATGCTGGACTAAAAGCTGTGGGAATGTGCAGAGTTCGGACACTTTCATTCCTGAACTAATATACATGTTGTGCCAGGATACATTTTGATGATATATTTTGGTAGAGAGATACTGGAAGGAAGATACTCTGTAATATGGGCCGAGTTAGAAATGTAGATATTGGAAGGAAGATAATGTGTAATATGGGCCCAGTTAGAAATGTAGATATTGGAAGGAAGATAATGTGTAATATGGGCCCAGTTAGAAATGTAGATATTGGAAGGAAGATAATGTGTAATATGGGCCCAGTTAAAAATGTAGATATTGGAAGGAAGATAATGTGTAATATGGGCCCAGTTAGAAATGTAGATATTGGAAGGAAGATAATGTGTAATATGGGCCCAGTTAGAAATGTAGATACTGAAAGGAACATACACTAATATGGGCTGAGTTAGAAATGTGCTATTTGATTTAGACTTTGCCTACATATCACTCTGGGCATTGTTTTACAGATGTGTGCTAGATATAACATCACCGTCGATGCTGTTTCGAGAGCTAAAAACTTATTTTAAAATCATGATTCACGCAGATAGCTGCGTAACTAAGTAGATAGAAAAAGTCATATTCTATATAGTATTTTTTATCCTGTTCTATACAGTATTTTATCCTATTTTATATAGTATTTTTTCTGTTTTTTTTTCTTAAGATTCAGCTGTTAAAATACAATATACACTAGATAAAGGCATCGTGACATTTCCAGGCAAAAAACATGTAGAGTTTGTTTATTGTAAAGTTCTTCATGAAGTCTTTAAATTTTTGCTGTAGTCATATAACAATTAATTTATGCATAGCAAGAAAACAGTTAAAGCTAATAATATCTATAAAAGCTGAACCATTTAAATCAAAATGTTTTTGCAACCAACTTAATATAGACTTGGAGACTAGACCAAAAACATCGGAGCCCTTATAGAAACAGCAATCGAAAAGGTTAACCCATTTTAACTAAAGATCAGAATTTTCATATAAAATATTTAAGTATTTGATATCAGTTTCGTTGTCCTTGATTTGATAACAACAGTTGTCTAGGCCAAAAACTCATGCCTACAACACCAAATTTATGAAGAAATTACGAAGCCGAAAGCTAAAGAAAAATTATTACTTCTTTAACGAGAAAGTTTCTCGTGCGTTATTTGGATTCTTGCAAATAATTTTGTGATCAAAACGTGTAAATCTAAGGGAATTAATTTGGATGCCTCAAAAGTAATTGGAATTTTTATATTACGAAAGTCAGCAGGGTGAAGGAATATTTAGAAACAGTGAGTCTTTGGAGTGTAAATGTTTTTGATACACAGAATAAACGAGGATTTTGTGGTACAGAGAATCAACAGTCAGGCAACGTGCCGCTCATGATGTGAAACACACTTGTCTGAGACACGTTGTTCTGGGGAGATTTTCTCCTCATCCTAGAGACGGGCGACTTGGAGCAACAGTTCTGACAACAAATAAAAGAAATGTTTTCTGACACTTGAAATATAAATGTACTTCTGTAAAGCCAGCTAACTTCTGGTAGCCCTATAGGAGTAAAATAAATAAATTGTGGAAGTAAAACCGAAATTTGTTGTTTTTCAAGAAATAAAAAAATACAGCTTCAGGTCTTTCCATTTCCAAACTTCTCTTCCTAGTCCCTGAACTAACATGACCAAACGTCTCGTATTATTCGAGACAGTCCCGCATTTTATGAATGTATCGTGGGAATCGTATTACGACAGTCGAAATATCTAAATGTCCCATTATTTAAAACATATATTCTAAATTGTCCGTATTCTCATCTTGAACTACTGCATGGTCAAAAATACTCAAAATTTAAAAAAAAATTATTTTGATATAAACGTTGCTGTTCTGAAGAATAGTTCCTCTGTACAAACAAGTTGGCCTGACTGACATGTTTGTAAGTCATGTTATAAATCTGGCCTAGTTTACTAATTCAGATCTACCTGCACTCTTCCAATACCCTTTATATTTAAACTTAGAAAACATGGGCAGGTTATCATAATCGTATCTTCTGTTTTCAGTTAAAAAAAAAAAAACCCGAGATTTGACCAGTAAAAACGGGACTGAATCGACAACGTGGGAATACCAGGATTTAAAACAAGTGTAGAAAACGAGATTTTCACCGGCACAGCCGAAGAATCACAGTAACAATAAATCCAGAAATTTGTTTCTACAGATCTAAACACCAACGAGGAAAAAGAAAATAAAGACCAAGATTTTACCATAACTAACAAGAAAATAAAAAAAAAACCGTCAGTGCTTTGATGCGAGATAAAACTTCCTTCACACCAGTTTTGCCGGTGATTATTTTTTGTTCTCACATCGCACACTAAAATTAGCTCATGTATAAATAATTACGTACGTCATATCAACTACTTATCTCCATGTCCCCGCTTAAATTACCACGTGAAAAGAAGAAAATCAGGAGAAAAAACTTATTTATGTCGCTTTAGTTTGGCGTACTCTTCATAATATTGTCCATGATTTCTACTTTTGTGGTCTTTCGTCCTTTTTTTTTTCTTGGACAAAATACATGCTTTCATGATGTTTCGAAGTCATCTTTCACAACCACATACTGTGTTAAACAATTTTTTTTTCCCACAAGAAACTTTATATACTCGTTCATAGCACATAAAGGAAACCAGCTTAACATCTCGGATTAAAGATTATAATAACACAGCTTAGCGTCTCAGATTAAAGATTATAATAACACAGCTTAACATCTCGGATTAAAGATTATAATAACACAGCTTAACGTCTCAGATTAAAGATTATAATAACACAGCTTAACATCTCAGATTAAAGATTATAATAACACAGCTTAACGTCTCAGATTAAATATTATAATAACACAGCTTAACGTCTCAGATTAAATATTATAATAACACAGCTTAACGTCTCAGATTAAATATTATAATAACACAGCTTAACATCTCAGATTAAATATTATAATAACACAGCTTAACGCCTCAGATTAAATATTATAATAACACAGCTTAACGCCTCAGATTAAATATTATAATAACACAGCTTAACGTCTCAGATTATAAAAAACGCACCAAGCTTAACACAACTACGCAAATGAAGAACACATGTTCGTGATTCTGTACACATCTGGTTTTATTTAAAATTCACGTTCTAGAATAATCTGAATTAAATCAGAATTTTTGAAACTGTGACTTTCATGTATATATAAAATAAAATAGACGAACAACAAAATCTTCAGTGTTGTGTGCTGACCGACATAAAATAATGTCAACACTCAGATTTCCGAAAACTGCCGATGAAGATGATTCTTTTGTTATTTATAAACTTTGTGACTACATGATGACTCTTTTAAGAAAACAAAGTGCTGTTTCTAAGCTGTTGAGTACGAGATACAGCTAAAAGGAAGGGCGCAGTCGGGAATTTTAAAAACCAGTACTTGACCTTTTGTCCCGCGTGAGCAATGTTGGAGGAAGAAGCAACGAAACAATACAAGGATGCCAGCGGATGATAAACTTAGTTGTGTGTCTGTCAAGCAAATGACGGAAGCAGAATAAGTGCGACAGCCATCAAGAGAAGCGCCTAGTAGCAAGAAGCGGATGCGAAACAAATACATCGTTCTCTGGTTGGCTGATGGCGACTGTGTTTTATGTTACAGGCGCTGTAGTGAAGATGATGATTGTATAATCATGTAGGATGTTTATGTTACAGTGGTTTGTCTCAAGTCTCCAGCGTGGAGATGAACTGCTGACTACACTGAGTGTGACTGATCACACACGACCAGGCTGAGGTTAGATACCAGGGGCATGACGAGAATAGAGTATAGGTTCTGGATGACTTTCTGGCTTTGATAACATTATTATCGTTGAGCTCATAACCAAGTTTCACAAAGTCCATCAAGGGTTTTCAAACTGACAGCGCAAAGTAGCTTCTCAGTGGAGGAAAATTAGCCCACGGACGAAATTTTGGCTGGTCGTGGCCATCAAGAGCTGGCAGATGACAACCTGGCAAGTCCACCCTGAGAATAGTGTCACAACAGCCTAGCGAACGATTAGGATCGACGTGGTCTCTGTAGTGGTGGAGCTAACTGAGAAGCGTAAAACTGCAAGTAATATAGTATTAACTATTCTTCTAGCATAGCCACTTCTTCCTCAGAAATCAGAAAACCACTGCATCACCATCATTATGACTGAAGCACCATTTCATGTGACCATCAAGATGAGAACAGTTTGCTGTTCAAAGTTTCTGACCGAGCTGGTTAAAAATGAACAATACAATCATGCACCGACTTACGGCCGACCATACTTTTACAGCCCTGGTATCACTGAACTGTTTACTGTATAATTTTGTCATTAATTTCCGAACACTTACTACATACACTATAAACTGACCACAAGACAACAGAAGGAGAACTAGCCACTGTATCATCATTTGATGAGTACAGAATCTAGGTGTGTACACAATGCGTGCATGTACATTTTCATGTCATTAAAAAGTTAAGGTATGATTCTTTATTTAACCTGTTCTGGCTAACGTTTTGTCTCTGATCACCACAGCTGCTTGTGGCTGATCATCACAGCTGCTTGTGGCTGATCATCACAGCTGCTTGTGACTGATCATCACAGCTGCTTGTGACTGATCATCACAGCTGCTTGTGACTGATCATCACAGCTGCTTGTGACTGATCACAGTTCCTTTGCTAAATTGTTTCTGCTACTATTTTGTGTTGATGGTAAACATGCCCGTTCATCTTGAATGATGGTACAGTAGTGGAAAATATTTAGTGTCTGACTCCGTCTACAACGGCTGACATGTGACCAAATCGACTTACGGCCAGACAGCGGGTCCCAAATATGGCCGTATTTGTGTGTAATATATGATACAGCCGTGCTGCTTCCAGTATCATAAATCAAAGTTCACCAGAACTTGTTCACTGACTGTCATAACTTTTGTTGACCAGAACTTGCTCACTGACTGTCACACCTTTTGTTGACCAGAACTTGCTCACTGACTGTCATACATTTTGTTGACCAGAACTTGCTCACTGACTGTCATACATTTTGTTGACCAGAACTTGCTCACTGACTGTCATACCTTTTGTTTACCAGAACTTGCTCACTGACTGTCATACCTTTTGTTGACCAGAACTTGCTCACTGACTGTCATACATTTTGTTGACCAGAACTTGCTCACTGACTGTCATAACTTCTGTTGACCAGAACTTGCTCACTGACTGTCACACCTTTTGTTTACCAGAACTTGCTCACTGACTGTCATACCTTTTGTTGACCAGAACTTGCTCACTGACTGTCATTCCTTTTGTTGACCAGAATTTGCTCACTGAATGTCATACCTTTTGTTGACCAGAATTTGCTCACTGAATGTCATACCTTTTGTTGACCAGAAGTTGCTCACTGAATGTCACACCTTTCCTTACACAAAAACTGGATGATGCACTCACACCAAACTTCTTAGCAGGTTTCAATGGGAGCTAGCCTTAGCCTATTGACAGGCTGTTGTGAGGCACCTGTTTTCATGACAGGAACAGGTTAAGTGAAGTTGTCATTGAGAAAAATCTTTGGAGCTTAAACAATCGGAAAATCACTGGAAAACTCAGGGGGAAAGGAGACAGGGAGGAAAAAGATAAAAATATATAAATGGGCTGACCACGTGGCAAGCTAGAGGATGAACAGGATAGACAGGCATGGTCGCCAACACCACATAATCCATCAATCAAATAAATCAGTCAACCAGGGTCATCGTGGAGTGGTCGCCCCTGCTTTTTCTACTGTAAAGTATATAGAAAGGTATGCAGCACGTACTGCTCCGAGCAAGATTTGTAGGTCATTTAAATCTCAGTCATTCTGTTGACTGAATGTGTTCTGCGGTCATCAAGATCACTCTGTAGCACAACACACGGTTATAAAATGTTACACTGATCTACAGATAAACAAGAACAAAAACAGATACAAGCAGACAGAACCACACACACACACGCGTGCAGACAGATACACAGAAAGACAAACACAGAAGAAGAAACAGACAGACAGATAAAATGTTCTATGAAGATAAAACTGGACAAAAGGAACATAAGACAAGGAGGAAATGATTAACTTCACAACGACAGAGGAAACAATTTAATATGTAACAAGAAAAACATTGTAAAAAAAATGTCAATGTAAAAAAAAAAACATCATCATCCAGTTTTTATTCCTCAAGAAATCATGACATATAATCTGATAAACCTGAACATTAATCACTAAATTATGATGTGTATTGTTACTCTTTCTTTCTGAAAACACTACTCCTTACATGTATTGCTTTGTTTATTACCTGTCTTGCCCTCACACATTACATCCATCATCTGTTTCCACATCAAAGATTGCAAATCTTTTTCATATAGATAAAATTTCCTATCAGGTCTCTCATTATTGTTTTTCTCTGCTTCTTTTTCTTGTTATGTTTTCAAATTCTCCTCCTTGTTGTGTTCAATGGATGTTCAGTCGTAATAGTTTAAATTTTTGTCAAAAAATGGTGAACTGCCGTGCGACATTTAGCGGCACGGGAAGGATGTAAGAATTTTTTTTTTACTTGTAAGACATTCAAGACATACGTTACAAAACATTCGTGACACAAGTTATAAGACACCCAAGACACAAGCTGTAAGACATTCGAGACAGGTGTAAGACATCCAAGATTCAAACTGTAAGATATTCAAGACTCAAATTGTAAGACATTACTGTCATCTCAACTGCCCAAATCAGATTTTTATTTGACTTCTTTTGTTCCTTTATATTAATAAATTTGTCATGTATTCTGAGAACATGGAAGAAATGGCAAAGACTGTGCAAGATGGTGAAGAACTGCTAACAGGGTGATGAAGATAAAAATGAAAGTGAAAATACACAAGTTCAAAGAAGTCTGGTCTTTCAAACACAACAAGAAAGTAATGTAACCATGGTGATAGATTACACCAAGACAAACACTGCTAGAACCAGTCACGATAGGAGTTGTTCAGAAACTTTCTATTTTTATCTAAAATTCCACTTTTGTTCTACAAAGATTTAAAAAAATTAAGTTTACCAAATTCCATGAGGAAAACAACTTTAAAAAACAAAAACAAATATTTAGATAAACATTTAGTTCAATGTGTCTTGTTTTTGCTGTTGTTCTCCTGAAACTGTTCTGGACATTTACAAAGACCAAGATTATCCGGAAGATGGCCGATCACTGATCTGTCCCTGACCTTTGTTGACATCACTTATACACACCCACTGCCCCTCCAAGTTCTCCTTCCAGAGAGTGACCTGCAGACGAAGTTCATGTTAAGCATAGAAACATGTCTTTAAACACTCGCATCAGATAATCACGAAAAACAATTTCAGCAAAAAAATTACAAATATTTATTCTAATATGAATTCAAGTCTTTATTCTGGGATACAGGACTGACTTTACATACCAGTATCATGTTTTTTTTTTTTGGTAGCTTTGTGGACAGGGCATTCTGGTGTACCTTGCCTTGCAGATGGACATATTCCATTTCCATAAATTTTATCTCCAGACCTATGAGATCTAAAGGACTACATCTCTAGACCTATGAGACCTAAAGGACTACATCTCCAGACCTATGAGACCTAAAGGACTACATCTCCAGACTGACGTGTTCATTATTATTATTGTTGGAGAGTAAAGTATTGTACCTGGGGTGAATATTGTTACTTAGAGTCTAGTGCCACAATGTTGTTGTTGGAGAGTAAACTATTGTACCTGGGGTGAATGCTGCTACTCAGCGTTTGGTAACTTAGCTGTTTTACATTATAAAAACTAAATTGTAGCATCAAATGTAGTATTTTGGTGCTGTACCAGAAGTCTAAACTGTAGTATCACATCTCGTATTTGTATTTTGATGCTGTACTAAAAGTCTACATTGTAGCATCACATGTCATATTTTGGTGCCGTACTAGGAGTATAAACTGTAGTATTACATGTTGTATTTTGGTGCCGTACTAGAAGTCTAAACTGTACTATCACATGTGGTATTTTGGTGCCGTACTAGAAGTCTAAACTGTACTATCACATGTGGTATTTTGGTGCCGTACTAGAAGTCTAAACTGTACTATCACATGTGGTATTTTGGTGCCGTACTAGAAGTCTAAACTGCTATCACATGTGGTATATTGGTGCCGTACTAGAAGTCTAAACTGTACTATCACATGTGGTATTTTGGTGCCGTACTAGAAGTCTAAACTGTACTATCACATGTGGTATTCTGGTGCCGTACTGGGCACTCAATCTGCTACATACTACTTTAAGTGTAGCCACTTGATACAGGCTGAAGAAGAAAGCACCCACCTTATTATCTCCGCCAGACACGGCCAGGATGTTGCCGGTGGTTGACCAGCTCACGTGCCAGATAACATCATCAAATTTATGCAGAGTCTTGGAGCTCCATGTGCTGCTCACGCCATCGTTCGACCAGATGATCACTCGACAGTCCTAGACAGTTAGGTACAAATTTTCACTTAGTGTAACCATTCACCAGTCTCGGTCTGCTTTCAGCTGCTTCTTCACAAACTTTTATACCAATATTTTACCATTCACATGTAATACATATAAATAAAAGTGATATGTGTGTGAGAGAGAGAGAGAGAGAGAGCATCAGCCTTCCCTTAATGCGCTGCTGGTCACATGTATAATCTAATGCTTATCATCTCAGCTTTCCAGCAGTTTGGTATTACATCTCACCACCCTAGATTAGAGAAGATGGGACAACAATGAGTCTGTGAATGAATCCCATGTACCTTTTGGGATTAAAAATTGGGACCTTAAGCTCAGAAGGCAAGTATTTTAAACACTGAGCATTACTGGTTTCTTAATTTGTGATGACTTCTAAAAGGGAGCGAAAGAAACATGAAGAACAAAATACCTGAGAACAGGAAGCAATGACTGATTTTGGTAAACCCACAGAGGGGGCCCATGCTACGTCTCTGACCCAGTCGCTGTGACCCTCCAGCTTCTGTTCCTCCACCCACTGACCATTGTCTTCCCTGAAATAACATGATCAGTAAACATGACATAAGCTAAAGTAAGAGCAGAAAAACATGACATGATGTTAAATACAAGCACAGAACGTGATAATATAATAAGTGTAGAAAACACAATATGGTACAGTTTTACTGAAAACATGATGTGTGGTACAATTTGCATAAACAACCTGGCACATGTGCAATTTTATGCAAAATTTGTCAGAAAACATGACATGCACATTTTGCACACAAAAAAAATGACATATGAACACTTTTTTTGCAGAAAACATCATATGCTGTACGATAAATGCACAAAATATAACCAAATGTACCACAAGTGAACACAGTTAACTAATAAGGCTGTCCCTACTCTTGTTTTAAACAGTTTTAAAATTTCTTATCACAGCTTTACTGCAGCAGCTTTGTGTCTATTTATATATTTAGTTTTACATATACTTATCCACAGAAACCATCTGTGTGTTAGGGTATCATAACAAAAAACACATGTTTCACTATTAGACTAATACTCTTGCAGTTGGTTTGCAGAAGAAGGGATGAGCGAATGGTTTCAGACTGAAACAGCCATGAAACAAGGATGTATATTATCTCCCTTGCTTTTTAGAATTGCCAGTAGACTTCATAATGAAAAAATGCTGCACAAGTAACACAGGTATTGACTGGGTTAATGAGACCCAAATAGAAGATCTTGATTTTGCTGATGACATAACTCTTATCAGTAATAATGTGAATTCCATGCAAGAAAAAACACATAGCCTGTCTTCACTCACTAGCAAAATAGGACTTGAAATTAACAAGGACAAAACAAAAATAATGAAACTTCCCATTAATCAAAATGGGAAAAATACATGTAGAAGAGAGAGATGTTGAAGAAGTCAATCAATCTGCATACTTTGGCAGGTACACAGACCAGGATGGTGATATCAGAAAGGAAGTTAGAATTAGAATTGCAAAAGCAGCATCGATCTTCAAGAATACTGAGAACATATGGCATTCAAAAATTATAAGCACAAAAACCAAGTTAAGACTATTCACTTCAAATGTAAAATCCACACTCATTTATGCACGTGAAAGCTGGAAAACAACTAAAGAAATAGAAAAGAAATTAGACTCTTTTGAAAACAAATGCATAAGGAAAATACTCAGGATCAAGTGGAACGAATTAAAGAACAATGCAGAGATAAGACAGATAAGCAAACAACAACCTGTCTCATGGGTGATCAGGAAAAGGAGATGGACATATGTTGGTCACTTGATGAGAAGAAACGATCAGAGAATCCCAAAACAAGCTATCAAGTGAACACAACAGGCCAAAGAAAAAGAGGCAGACTGTGTGAAACTCTGAAGAGGACATTGTTAAGAGAGGCCAAATTAACAGGCATAAAATCCTTTGATGAGGTTTAAAAGGTCACAAACAAAAACAGGAAAAATTGGTGAACTACTCTGCGAGCCATATGTGACATTTAATGGCATGGGAAGAATATAAGATGGGTTATACTGATAATTCATCAGAAAAGAACATACAGTTCAATTATCAGCATAGTAACAATACAACCCAAGGTTCAATATAAAATACAATCATTTCTACTAAGAAAAAAAGCTTCCACATTCATTTACATGCACAAAAGAAATATCAAATTACTCTCACTATCTCCCTTTCAAAATAATTATTAAAAGCAACCAAGAAAGATGGACCAATCAAACAGATACAAAAAAAGTTGCTGCTAACAGACTCCACTACTCCAACATGAAAAATATCAGCTGTTCTAACTTAATTTATCCTGGTTCTTTAACTGTCTCACTTCATGCATTTCTATTCTTTATCTACATCTAGTCTGTGGTAATAAATCTGTCCTTTCTGTAGTCTGGAAAATTTCAAAACTGCTACTGAACTGTGGTTATATCTAAGAAACAGAATCCCCCAGCATGCAGTATAAAATTAAACAGAACTATTCTAAAGCAGGTGCAGAAATTCAAATACCTTGGAGCAGTAATAACTTCAGATGGGAAATGCAGAACAGAAATTAGGAACAGAATAGGCCAAGCAAAGACTGCACTTCAGAGAATGAGAAACATATTATCCAAACATCCTTGTCAATGAATGTTACAAAATGAGTCCTAAAATGCTATATAGAACCTGTCTTGTTATATGGAAGTGAATCATGGACAATAGGCTGGTCTAGCATGGTCACATCTGTCAAGCCTGTCAAGCACAGTCTAGCATGGTCAAGCCTGGTCAAGCCTGGTCAAGTTTGGTCAAGTCTATCAAGCCTGGTCTAGCATGGTCAAGTTTGTCAAGCCTGGTCAAGAATGGTCTAACATGGGCAAGCCTGGTCATCTGTCAAGCCTGGTCAAGTCTGTCAAGCCCGGTCTAGCATGGTCAAGTCTGTCAAGTATGGTCAAGCCTATCAAGTGTGATCAAGTCTGCCAAGCCTGGTCAAGTCCGTCAAGTGTGTCAAGCATGGTCTAGTATGGTCAAGCCTGGTCAAACCTGTCAAGTATGTCAAGCCTGTCCAAGTCTGTCAAGCATGTCAATCCTGGTCAAGTATGGTCAACCATTAAACTTTCTTCAGCTGCACACCTTTTTTTTTTAAAGTACTCATAAAGACAAAATAAACTCTTGACTTGACCTTTACTCTTATGCACCACCACACACATGAAAAGATTCCATAAGTCCAGAGTACAACATACACCTTCCACTCCCCTTTCTTAGCTTATTATTTCTCCTCTTTGAATACAAAGAAGGTTGGTTAGTAAAGATGATTAAACAGAGAAAACAAGTATTTCTGATATTTTAAATGTCATGAGAGTGTGGTGAAGATAAGTCTTGGAAGGACAAACATAAAGATGGCAACAAGATATTTATGATGATTTGTGAATGGATGCATCATCAGCAGGGCATCTTGTTTATAACCAGGTGGCCTTCAGGTAAGCTGTTAAGGAGCAATGTCAACTGCTATGTAACTGTATGGAACAATGTCAACCACTATGTAACTGTATTGAACAATGTCAACCACTATGTAACTGTATGGAACAATGTCAACCACTATGTAACTGTATGGAACAATGTCAACCACTATGTAACTGTACAGAACATAAGAGCCAGGATATAACTAAATTAAACATTGCCTTTAGCTTGTATACTGATATGCTGTGAAATGATGATGTACTTACAGCCAGATTTTGACCAAGAAATCACAGCCGCCAGACACTAGTCTCTTCACTGCCTGCTGCTGGCTGCCGTGCTGCTCAAACAAAGCATTGGGGACAGTAGCGGGTGCCCAGTTTACTGAATTGCACCCAATCTGCAGGATAAAATAACTGTGTCAGTTTCTCAAATGTTCATTCACCTTTTATATGCCATTCCTAACTTGTATCTATACAGCAGCCGCACGCTCTTCAAATATTTTATTTCATGTTTTGCTCCTTCTTTGGTTTAAAAAACATTTTAATAAGTTTTCCTTTACTTGCTAAAACACAACATTTGAGTGTTTTTGTTTTCATAAAAAAAAAGTTAAGATTATTCAATTCAAATGTAATTAAGATTATTCAATTCAAATGTAATCTCCACACTCATTTATGCATGTGAAAGCTGGAAAACAACTACAGAAATAGAGAAGAAATTAAACTCTTTTTAAAATAAATGCCTAAAGAAAATACTCGGTAAAAAGTGGAATGAATTCAAGAACAACACAGAGATAAGACAAATGAGCAAACAACAACCCGTCTCATGAGTGATAAGAAAAAGATGGACATATGTTGGTCATATGATGACAGTAAAAAAATCAGAGGATCTCCAAACAAGCTATCAAATGGAACACAACAGGCTGAAGAAAAAGAGGTTGATCACATGAAACCTGAAGAGGACATTGTTAAGAGAGGCCAGTTCAGTGGGCATAACATCCCTTGATGAGATTGAAAAACTCACCGAAGACAGGAAACCTGGGCAAACTACCATTCAGGCCCTATGTGATGTTTAGTGGCACAGGAAGGATGTAAGAAAACAAAAATGTGACACAATTTAGACAGCACTATCTAGGTGGGTCCTTCAAGTACAGTAGCAGAACAGCAATAATGACTTCACTAGACATTTCTACCAGACCACATATCACTAAACACACATTTCTAGCAGTCCACACACCACTAAACACACATTTATAGCAGTCCACATACCACTAAACAAACATTTATAGCAGTCCACACATGACTAAACACTTAATATACCAGAAAATTTACAGAACACAATCTACCACACAGATCTAAAGAACACAATCTACCACACAGATCTAAAGAACACAATCTACCAGACAGTCTACAGAACACAATCTAATGAAATGTCAATGATATACATCGACAAACATAAAACAAATATGACACAAAACTTACTGTGTGGGCATTGTTTATTTTCTTCGTGTCCCACGTCCCATCACCTGAAAATAAACACAGCATTCTGTTTCTACATCTCCAAATTTGTAACGAGAAACACACTGACAACGCTGTAAGTGTTTAGAGGACATGAAGATGAAAGGGTACGAGACATGGTGGAGTTACCAGGGTGCGTGAGCACTGCTGTCAACCACACAATCCTACCTTACAGTGCTACTCCTACTAACAGGATATCATGTTCTTTCAGCTTGTGTCAACAAGAACGAGGGCAGAACATGAGGGAGCTAGCTAAGAAGCTCATTCCTTGGGTCTGTTGTGAGAAGTGAAAACTAGCACTGCAGCCAAATCCCACCTGACACAACGCCTGGTTTTCCAAAAGTCTACACCAAAAAAACTGGCATCAGTTGCCAGGAATTTCAGGTTCTTATCTCTTGGAGGTCACCCGTGGACTGGCTGGTGTGGCACACAGTTTTAAGCCAAGCTGTACTCTAGTAAGAAAATGCTTGGAGGTAAGTGCCCTCACTTCCCGTCACTTGTCATAAATCTAGGGACTGGGTTATTGATCCCGGGGATGCCGCTTTCTTAACAAGCTTACATGGTTATTCAGATCTTTGTCACAGCTTCCTGTCCAGATTTACAACCTGAGATTCGACCTTTCACCAACTTAATGTGACAGTCTGGGGACTGCTGTAAGTTAATTTAAGAGATATAAAATTCTCATCTAAATTGTTGATGTAGTGTAAGTATGGTGCATGCTCTTTTAAGAAAAAAATATGATCCGCACGAGACATGGTATCACATGATTTCCAAGACAGGGGAAGACTTCATTTTTGGTATGGCCAGCAAAGTGGCGAGATAACAGAGGACAGCCGCTATTATTCCTCATTCTTGGTATGGGCAGCAAAGTGGCCAGATAATAGAGGACAGCCGCTATTACTCCTTATTCTTGGTATGGGCAGCAAAGTGGCCAGATAATAGAGGACAGCCGCTATTACTCCTTATTCTTGGTATGGGCAGCAAAGTGGCCAGATAACAGAGGACAGCCGCTATTACTCCTCATTCTTGGTATGGCCAGCAAAGTGGCCAGATAATAGAGGACAGCCAATATTACTCCTCATTCTTGGTATGGCCAGATAACAGAGAACAGCCGCTATTACTCCTCATTCTTGGTATGGGCAGCAAAGTGGCCAGATAACAGATAACAGCCGCTATTACTCCTCATTCTTGGTATGGGCAGCAAAGTGGCCAGATAACAGATAACAGCCGCTATTACTCCTCATTCTTGGTATGGCCAGCAAAGTGGCCAGATAACAGAGGACAGCTGCTATTACTCCTCATTCTTGGTATGGCCAGCAAAGTGGCCAGATAACAGAGCACAGCCGCTATTAATCCCAGGCTTTATGCCAGTGGGACCAGTCTCCACTAGCATGACATAGCTAGCTTACAGTGGGTTGCTGTCCTGGGTGTTTGAGAAAGTGGAAATCATCATGTATAGAGTCAGGAGGAAATAACTTTAGTTTCATATGGGAAAAAATGTTTGGCTTCGCGAAGAACTTGGGTCTGTGTAAAATCACAATAAGCCTTGTTGCCCTTGGCAGCGATCCTTTCCATTTCATATTTTACTGTCTATTACTTGTATGGTGGTGGAGCACGTGGAGAATGAGTTTGGTGCCATGATGCAGGTAGCAACATAATGGTTACACACTTGAGTTCCCCTGGTTAGGTTTAGTCAACAGACACAACTTAATGGATCAACCCCCCTCCTGGTAGAAGTTACCAGTCCTTGTCCTGCTGGTCATCATGTCTACAAGGTCCTCACAGCCACAACGGTAATGACGACAACATGCTCCTCAGCACCACATCATCATCTATCAATCTCAATATCATCACCATCTCCTCTCTCTATGCATCCTCTCTTGCCACTACAATAAGACCTCGCTGTTGCATGCAACCTATTTTCCTTCATGAAAATACAAAAAACTGTGAGAATTATCTAGTACTCACAACCTTTCATCTATCATACATTTTTTTAAAAATATGAGAAATGACAATGAGAATCATCTGGTACTTATATGCAAGCATTTATCCATCATGATTAAAACAAGATGAGAATTATCTGCTACTCACCGGTGCTTGAAATAACAGAAATAGATCCATCAGAACTGCCACAGGCCAGCATGAGACCATATACGTGGGGGGCAAAACTGACAGAGTTGACTGAAAATTTTATTACGATATTATAAATATATTAACATCACATAAAGAAAACTCCTTGTCAAACATTTCTTTCACTAAGCAGTTTTGGTATTCTAGCCATCCACGCTGAAGATTTCATGGACAAACCAGTGTGATTTAGTCCTAAGTGATACATTCCTAGGTAAACAGCTAGTTCCAAAAACCACTTATATCAATAACTACTTATATCACTACTTATACAGACATTTAGACTAGGAATGAATTCCTGTATTAAATTATATTTCACAAACTTTACGCACACAAGCAAAGAAAGTAATATTTAAATAAACAAACGTAACTAAATCAAAGATATTAAATCTTGGTATGGCCAGATAACAGAGGACAGCCGCTATTACTCCTCATTCTTGGTATGGCCAGCAAAGTGGCCAGATAACAGAGGACAGCCGCTATTACTCCTCATTCTTGGTATGGGCAGCAAAGTGGCCAGATAATAGAGGACAGCCGCTATTACTCCTCATTCTTGGTATGGGCAGCAAAGTGGCCAGATAATAGAGGACAGCCGCTATTACTCCTTATTCTTGGTATGGGCAGCAAAGTGGCCAGATAATAGAGGACAGCCGCTATTACTCCTTATTCTTGGTATGGGCAGCAAAGTGGCCAGATAACAGAGGACAGCCGCTATTACTCCTCATTCTTGGTATGGCCAGCAAAGTGGCCAGATAATAGAGGACAGCCACTATTACTCCTCATTCTTGGTATGGCCAGATAACAGATAACAGCCGCTATTACTCCTCATTCTTGGTATGGGCAGCAAAGTGGCCAGATAACAGAGGACAGCTGCTATTACTCCTCATTCTTGGTATGGCCAGCAAAGTGGCCAGATAACAGAGCACAGCCGCTATTAATCCCAGGCTTTATGCCAGTGGGATCAGTCTCCACTAGCATGACATAGCTAGCTTACAGTGGGTTGCTGTCCTGGGTGTTTGAGAAAGTGGAAATCATCATGTATAGAGTCAGGAGGAAATAACTTTAGTTTCATATGGGAAAAAATGTTTGGCTTCGCGAAGAAATTATGTTTTGTTATGATGAGAAAACTGTTTTGAAAGTAAAGATAACCTTGTTTTGAGAAAGGGACATTGTTAAGGAGATAACTCACGCTCTCAAGGGAGATAACCATGTTTATGAGGGATTATTAGACAGATGCTTTAATAATTGTTAGGAGCTGTCAGAGTGATACATAATTGTGAACATTTAGTCTCCTGTGTTACATTAAGAGTTGTGGCTAACTTGGGTACAGGTCTGTGTTGCATCAAGAGTTCTGGCTAACTTGGGTATAGGTCTGTGTTACATCAAGTTTTCTGGCTAACTTGGGTACAGGTCTGTGTTTCATCAAGAGTTCTGGCTAACTTGGGTCTGTGTAAAATCACAATAAGCCTTGTTGCCCTTGGCAGCGATCCTTTCCATTTCATATTTTACTGTCTATTACTTGTATGGTGTTGGAGCACGTGGAGAATGAGTTTGGTGTCATGATGCAGGTAGCAACATAATGGTTACACACCTGAGTTCCCCTGGTTAGGTTTAGTCAACAGACACAACTTAATGGATCAACCCCACCTCCCCCCCTCCTGGTAGAAGTTGTCAGTCCTTGTCCTGCTGGTCATCATGTCTACAAGGTCCTCACAGCCACAACGGTAATGACGACAACATGCTCCTCAGCACCACATCATCATCTATCAATCTCAATATCATCACCATCATCATCTCCTCTCTCTATGCATCCTCTCTTGCCACTACAATAAGACCTCGCTGTTGCATGCAACCTATTTTCCTTCATGAAAATACAAAAAACTGTGAGAATTATCTAGTACTCACAACCTTTCATCTATCATACATTTTTTTTTCAATATGAGAAATGACAATGAGAATCATCTGGTACTTATATGCAAGCATTTATCCATCATGATTAAAACAAGATGAGAATTATCCGCTACTCACCGGTGCTTGAAATAACAGAAATAGATCCATCAGAACTGCCACAGGCCAGCATGAGACCATACACATGGGGGGCAAAACTGACAGAGTTGACTGAAAATTTTATTACGATATTATAAAAATATTAACATCACATAAAGAAAACTCCTTGTCAAACATTTCTTTCACTAAGCAGTTTTGGTATTCTAGCCATCTACGCTGAAGATTTCATGGACAAACCAGTGTGATTTAGTCCTAAGTGATACATTCCTAGGTAAACAGCTAGTTCCAAAAACCGCTTATATCAATAACTACT
The DNA here is from genome assembly GCA_009760885.1 of Achatina immaculata. Taxonomy (NCBI): domain Eukaryota; kingdom Metazoa; phylum Mollusca; class Gastropoda; order Stylommatophora; family Achatinidae; genus Lissachatina; species Lissachatina immaculata. The sequence continues at coordinate 10,945,738 of CM019699.1, forward strand.
TATATCACTACTTATACAGACATTTAGACTAGGAATGAATTCCTGTATTAAATTATATTTCACAAACTTTACGCACACAAGCAAAGAAAGTAATATTTAAATAAACAAACGTAACTAAATCAAAGATATTAAATCAAACAAAACATCTCTACTCTTTAAAAATATGTAACTGTACCAGAATTTAATCTTTCACAGACCTCACTAATGTATGGGTTAAACCCAAAGTTGCTGCACAGACCTCACTAATGTATGGGTTAAACCCAAAGTTGCTGCACAGACCTCACTAATGTATGGGTTAAACCCAAAGTTGCTGCACAGACCTCACTAATGTATGGGTTAAACCCAAAGTTGCTGCACAGACCTCACTAATGTATGGGTTAAACCCAAAGTTGCTGCACAGACCTCACTAATGTATGGGTTAAACCCAAAGTTGCTGCACAGACCTTACTAATGTATGGGTTAAACCCAAAGTTGCTGCACAGACCTCACTAATGTATGGGATAAAGCCCAAAATTGCTGGCTAATAAGAAATTCACACAGATCTTGACACTGCACTCTTCCTCTTTCCTAGCAGCTTTTCTTTTCTAACTATGATTATCTTTCGATGTGCAACTTTCACATTGGTCTTTATTTCATGAAATGGCTGTTGTAACCAGGGACTTGAAGCTCTTGACTGCTGATGCTGCGGTGAAGATCTTGTGAAGCAAACACCTCATGATGCGGAGTGTGCTGTCAGCATACGAAGAGAAAAATATATTCACATAAAAAATAACTCGACAGCTGGCAAAATCTTAAAAAAAAAAAACAAACAACAAAACAAGACACTCTCTGTTCCTACCTGATGAGTCATGATGAGAATACTCGTACAGCTTTCCCCAAGTTCCTCCAGTTTCCTTCCATATGATGACCTTCCTGTCATAGCCACAGGACGCCAGCATGTTGCCGAACATGGGGTGTGCCCAGGCCAACTGCCAGACCGGGCCTTCATGCCTGCAGCACCAGAGATAACACTTACTTCTTACTCAACAAGTAGCAGCTTATTTTGTGATGCTCATAATATTTTATACAAACTGAAAAAGTTTTAGAAAGAGTTTTAGAAGTACAGACAGATCTCTACTTATATTTCATTGATTACACCAAGGCATTTGACAAGGTGAAACATGATGAAATTATTAAAATGCTTGAAGACATAAACATATACAGCAAAGACCTGAGGATTGTAAACATATATACTGGCAGCAGAAACCAGCGATTTGAGTTGAAAACATAACTGGAAAATATCAACCAATAAAACAGGGAGTGCGACACGGATGTGTACTATCTCCAGACCTTTTTTCTCTGTACAGCGAGAATATTCTAAGAATGATCATTACAGAACCAAGAAGAAAAGTCAAAGGTTACAACATTAACAACCTTCAGTATGCCAACAACGAAGTACTGATAGTTGAGAACCAACAAGACCTGCAAAATCTCTTGGATAAAGTCACTAAAGACAGTGAACAGAAAGGGCTTTCTTTGAAATCAAAAAGACAGAGACTATGGTTATATCTAAGAAACAGAATCCACCAAAATGCAGTATAAAATTAAATGGAACTAATAAAGCAGGTGCAGAAATTTAAATACCTTGGAGCAGTAATAACTTCAGATGGGAAATGCAAAACAGAAACTAAGAACAGAACAGGCCAAGCAAAGACTGCATTTCAGAAAATGAGAAACATATTATCCAACACATTCTTATCAATGAATGTTAGAAAACAAGTCCTAAAATGCTATATTGAAACTATCTTGTTATATGGAAGTGAATCATGGACAATAGGCAGGTCTGCACAAAAATCATTGGAAGCAGCAGAAATGTGGTTTATTAGAAGAATGTTGCGAATTCTCTGGATAGCAAAAATAACTAATGAAGAATGTATGAGAAGAGCTGGAGAGACAAAAAAATATTGTCAAAAAAAAATAAGAGAGAGACAATGTACTTTCACAGGACACGCAATGAGAAGAGGGGGCATTTAAAATACTGTAACAACAGGAAAAATAGTGGGAAGAAGAGCTAGGGAAAACCTGAGAGAAATTATACTGGACAGTCTTACAAACTGGTGTGAGAGGAGATCACCAACTAAGCTAATGGCATGCATGAAGGATCAGGTACTCTAGAGAAGTGAAATAGTCAACACCAGTCGGTGCGGCTCCTGATGATAATGATGATGAAAGTGAACAAATTTATTAGGTTCAATGTTTATGATGTTTAATGGAATGTATGCCTCATGTTTATGATGTTTAATGGAATGTATGTCCTTCACTTCCTGTTATGGTATAAGCATTTCTGTAACAGTGTTTATATTTCTTCTTTATGCTCTGGTCAAGTTCTTCTGTTACTGTGTAACAATAAATGTTACTATTTGTAACTATGAAAACTCAGTACCTACAGGATGACTCTGAGAAGTCATGGGATACGCACAGTAACCCTGACAGAAACTCTGTAGAGGTGAACCTAAATTAATTTACCAAGGAAGATTCTTTCCAATCTCACACACATCTCTACCAGATTTTCAAAAATGTGGACCTTGTCTTCACTTGCCAAGTTGACTGACAGGGTCAAGAATGGTTAAAACAACATGGAAACCCTCTGCATGAAATGCACAAGTCAGGCAGAACAAATAAACTTAAATACATCTTCCTGTTAATATGACCATTATTTATGCCTTTGCTCTGCAACAGAATCTATTCTTATCACTTTCCTTGATGATATTTACATACTTAACTTCACTGTCTGGTTCATGAATAAGTATCCTGTCTTTAAATGTTACATTCTTTTTTTGTTAGGTTGAAACAACACAGTTTAGGCAGCAATATTTAAGTGAGTCCTTCAAGTAACAGAGACAGTGGTCAGGACTTCACTCCCACTTCTAGCAGTCCACACATCACTAAACACACATTTCTAGCAGTCCACACATCACTAAACACACATTTCTAGCAGTCCACACATCACTAAACACACATTTCTAGCAGTCCACACATCACTAAACACACATTTCTAGCAGTCCACACATCACTAAACACACATTTCTAGCAGTCCACACATCACTAAACACACATTTCTAGCAGTCCACACATCACTAAACACACACTTCTAGCAGTCCACACATCACTAAACACACATTTCTAGCAGTCCACACATCACTAAACACACACTTCTAGCAGTCTACACATCACTAAACACACACTTCTAGCAGTCCACACATCACTAAACACACATTTCTAGCAGTCCACACATCAACAGCAGTGGGCGGTGGTGAGTCGTCAGACATGGAAAGATACAATTTCCACCCTATGAGCCAATGTTGGCCCTAAAGGAATGTCAATCAGTATATATATATTCTTTTTTTACTATATAATTAATAATAAAATTTGAAACTGTCCCCTTTTCCAACAAAACTCAGACACATGATTTAAATGCCAAGACTGGCTCATCTAATATGACATACAGAATGATAAACTAGCAATCTGGAGCTATGTTTCCCAAACAGGGTATACTACTGTGCACTTTTATGCTTCTATAAACTTCTACAAACCCAACTGTATTTTCATGAAATGATTTACTTTCATGGATCCATAATTCTACAAACCCCAACATATTTTCATGAAATGATTTATTCTCATGCTCTTAACTACAGGAAATGTGAAAACTTAAAAAAATGAGCCAAGGACAAGCAGCTGACCCTTTCAGGTGTGTTATCAGTGTCTGCTGGCCGTTGCTGACATCAAAAAGCTTGATGGAGCGATCAGAGGAGCATGTTGCAAGCTTTGTGCCATAGTAATCTAACTGTGCATCATGCTGTAGACACAAATAGAACAGATGTCACTACACTAGGATACAACTTTGCAGTATACACAAATGTGACATCATTCTGGCTAAGAAATTTACACCAAGTCATTTAAAATCTTTAAGTTACTTATTCTTGTGTTTGCGCCCAATAGCACAGCTCACATAAATTGTCCTGATTTTTACTTAGGCATCCTACATTTCTTTAACAAACTGACATAATAAACTCAGCGCGTCAAGACTTTAGAAGCTCACATCTGATCTCAGAAAACAAGAAATCAGGAGGGCTCAACACAACAGGCTCATGGCAAAACCCCAGTGCTGCTGGAATCTCTACCCTTTACTCTGTATGCAGGCACCTATCCATTGAGCCACCTATATTCAAACTGTTAGAGAAAAGTGCATAAGATTTGTCTAAAAAACACAGCAGGCAAAGCTCATCTGATGTGAGAGAAAAAGTCCAAAGTGCTTTGTCTGATACTTTTTTTTTAGATTAATAATATACACACAGTGGGCTCTAACACTCTACTGTGCACATACCATATTGTTTGTGCACATACCTTATTGTTTGTGCACATACCTTACTGTTCTCAGCTTGCTAAACCTGCACCTCTTCATACCCAGAAACCTAAACCTCATCACTCTTGCTCTAAAATCTGTTACCAAACTCTCCATGAAGTCTACAGCACCCTTCATGTGCAATAATTTTACTTTGCCTGAACTGTAGAGAACACAGAGAACAGCAAGTTAAGTGTTACTACTGGAAAATGAGATTCTTTACAACCAGATGTTATAAGTACTCTACTGGAATATGAGATTCTTTTTCTACCTGATGTTTCAAGTACTCTATTGGAAAATGAAAGTTTGCAGGTCAACTGAAAAAAAAAAAATTGTAGTTGGGAAAAAACTTACAATCATATCTTCATGTGCTGTATCAATGGAATTGATCACAGAAACCTGAAAGAAAGTTTTAAAAATATATGTTACTCAATGTACGAGCATTACACTGTTAACAGAGTATATATGAATACATGTAGGCAAAGACAAGTCTGCTGAAGTTACTGGACTTAGATATTACGTGTCTTCTCCATCTTGAAGTCTGACTTTTCTAACAGGCTTCCATTATTAAGCTTCATTTTCCTTTCTCTCTCTTTCTTGGTTTGCACAATCAACATAAACATGACTATTTTACACTTTTAAGAGCGTATGCGACACCACCCTGGTAATAGTCACTTCTTGTTTACATTGACTGCGCAAACCAAAAATTATTCAAAAGCCATCTAAAATATTCAGATAAGTTTTGTTCTAATTATATTTCTTGATTAATTTTTTCATTTGTTATTTCATTAACATAATTTTATGTGATCCTATACTTTGTCTCCTCTCTCTAATTCTTCGTCCTGTGTGTGTTTGTATGATTAAGGCTCACGCCGAAATGTCACGACTTTGTATTCGTTAAATAATAAAGCTGTTCCTACTTTTTTCCTAGTTTATACATGTTGATATCACAACTTTACTGCAGTGCTTTGTGTATAGTTGTATACTTATACACTATTTATCGTGTCCTACCACTGGTCTACAAATGAAGCATCTGTTATGTTTCACTGAACAGCATTTTGAAAACTTTAGAGCAAACTCTGCCGGAAGCAATGCTAAAAGCTGCACTACCACATACAGTTAACACAAAGTACAATAACATACACACAACAAATGAGGAGTCTTCATTCTGCATGGTTCCAGACAGCCTTGACCCCAGGGGAGCCCTAACTTTCTTAAAATGTAAAGAGTTCAAAGAGCCAAAACACTTGTCTAAAGAGAAGGAGTGAACGATGTTCTAGTAAGATACACAGTTACTTCGATCTCTATAACACAATTATATTCCTATGGAAAACTCCTGCATGTGTTTTTAATCTTGCATCTTAAACAGGATACAGCTTTCCTCTAAGATGTAACAGCCAATCCTGTTTTCTTCTTCTTCAAATATTCTCTGACATCAAGAAGGATACATAATGGAAAAAAGAAAAAGAGGAAGACCAAAACGAAGATGGCTGCAAGAAATCGTTGACGATCTGCAAATGGGAGCAGCTGCGGCAGGCCATCTTGCTCACAACCGAGAGGCCTACAGGAGTGCTGTTAGGGAGGCAAAGTTCAGCAACGGACATGCAAATGAATGATGATGATCAAGTCAGATGAACACAGCAGTTTGCCGCTGGTTGAAGACACTGCCATACAGTTTGCTCTGGTTCTGTATTCATCATGACAGCCACATGTGCCTTCTTGCTGTCCGTATAAAGAGCAGTTTTGCAGCAGATACAGGGTTGGTTTGTTTTTCTTCATGTCTTCTCTCATGCACCTGATGCTTGAGCTTCTCTTCAGTTTTTTCTGGGCCAACAACTCTTTTTGTGCACTTGGATCAGTTGGCTGCATGGATCTGTCAGGTTGGCTGCATGGATCTGTCAGGTTGGTTGCATGGATTTGTCAGGATGCTGGGTCTTTGTCATACTGATGCCTTTAAAAATCATGACTAAACAGGAGTTATAGGAGAGGGCTATTCATTTTGTCATATATTACTGTATAAGTGTTTACACTTTCAACAGTACTAACACAATGATACAAACTGAAGATAAATAAGCTTAACAAGTATACCAATATAAATATTTATAATGACTCTTCTCATTTTTTAAGATAGTAATGAAATATGTTGATGTTAGCTGTTTGTGCATATTGTCCAGCATTATCTTACTGGACACCCAGCATTATTTTACTGGACAGATTATCTTCTGATTGATTCTAAACATATCTAATCAGCACAGCTGACCACAATAAAAAATAGTGTTTGGCTGTGCTACAAAGTCCTGTGCCTCCTTCTGTGTTCAAGTTTGCCCCTTGTTTCAGATATAAAACCTAAAATGCTTTAAATATTCGTAGTTTTTTGCTTTAAAACACACAATCTGCCTGTCTACATGTTTGAATTACTATACTAAACAATAACAAACATCGTTCTTACCATTCTGGTGCTATGTCGAAGTAACACCTATTAAATAACTAATGATATCCAGTGACAAAGGGCTCAGATAAGCTGTAATTGCTCTAAGAAAACCGTAATCTCTTTTAAAAAAATAAACTACACGACAAGAAAAGGAAACTTGTGAGAACGTGGCACGACTGTCATAAATGACAAGCCGTAAGTTCCACCAACTTCCGGTTGAAGGGGAAGCTACTCTTACTATATGGTTTTTGCTTCCTATACTGAAGAGTTCTTCTAACATTATCCAAACGTTGCAGAAAGATGGAACGGAAGTTTGTATATGGTTTCAGGAGCACTTAGTCTTACCTGGTGACAAGACTGGCGAGTCATAACCAGTTAAGATTATCTCAGTTTTCCATGTCAACAGGGTGCGTTTCAAATGAAGAAGCTGAGGATAGACATGATCTCCGTTATGATGGAGCCTAGTCAGATACCTAACAGTGCAGTTCACTTAAAGGTCTCTGTTTTCTATTCAAATCCCTCTCTCTGTAGAGTCAATATGGCAGTCGATCCAGCCCCCTCCCCCACACTTTGGTGCCTTTAGTTCTATAAAATAGTTCAGGACATATACTACAATTTTTTTTTATAAATAGGAAACTACGAGGTTTTGGTACGGTAAAGTAAGATAACAAATATTGTAGGATTAAACCTCGAAAAAATCTAAAGTGCTTTGTCTACGATTTTTTCGAGGTTTAATCCTACAATATTTGTTATCTTACAGGACATATACTAGGGCGAACCCTCCCCCCCCCCATTCAAGGGGAGGTAACCATTTAAAATGCATGAAAATATTCGAGGGCATGTAAAACAAAAGTCACTTCAAATGTGTTATTGTTACGTCCCTTGAAATGTGAATAATTTGTGACTCGCTCCAGTATTTCAGCTGGTCACTAATGTTATGTATGCAGGAAACTCTCTACCGTAGAGAGCGGAACAACAACACAACTCCTTCAGATCATCAGAGGAAGTACCCCCCTCAGAAGTGTTTCGGCTCTTTAAACTCCTGACGCTCTAGGGGTCATGACTCCCAGAGGTCTTGTGAGTTGTTGCTTTTTTTTTCCCGGTCCCGGGATTGAACCCATGATCTTCCAGTCGCCACATGTTGCTGCATGCAGCGTAACGCTCGTGTTATTCCAACACCTTGTCTTGATGTTGTCGTTTCTTATCCGGTCCCTTCTTGTGGCATCTAGTATTCCCCTTAACCATCTCATTTCTGTTGTCATGATTTTCCCTCTGTGTACTTTTGTGCTTGATTGCTAAGTGTTCAATTTTGATAGCAGAGACTTGGGAGTTGTGCTGTACAGTGCTCTTTTTTGCTTCGGTTGTGATGGTATTTGTTTTTCAGCAAAAGTGTCATTGAAAATGTAAACAAGACAAATGTAAAGTAAGCAAAACAAATTTAAAGAAGACAAATGTGAACAAAACAAATATACGCAAGACAAATGTAAACAAGACAAATGTAAAGTAAATAAGGCAAATGTAAACTAAAGAAAACAAATGTAAACATGGCAAATGTAAAGTAAATAACACAAATGTATCTCGATTAAACTTGTTAACTGAATATAATCCGTTTTGTAGATTTTCATAGCGTGTACAGTAAGCTTGGTTTTAAAAAAAAAAGAAAAAGCTTCAGAATAACTGGAATATATGTCTATCTTCTCTCCTCACCCCCTCATCCCCTCTCTCTCTCTCTCTCTCTCTCTCTTTTATGTGTATTTTTTTTGTTGCTGTTTTTCTTAAAATGGATGCATACTGACAGCCTGGCCCTCTTATAAATAAAGAAAGGGGCCAGCCCTGGGCTTCGTACCCCCTAGTGGGCAACACTTCTTGTCTACATTTCCGGAAGTCAAAAGATCCAAGGCAACCTGGAACACGGCCATCACTGGAGAAAAGAACAAAACCGTTGACAGACTTCTCAACAAGGTCAACGACAGACGTCTCAACAAGGTCAACGACAGACTTCTCAACAAGTTCAACGACAAACTTCTCAACAAAGTCAATGATAGACTTCTCAACAAGTTCAACGACAGACTTCACAACAAGTTCAACGACAGACTTCTCAACAAGGTCAACGACAGACTTCTCAACAAGTTCAACGATAGACTTCTCAACAAGATCAACGACAGACTTCTCAACAAGTTCAACAATAGACTTCTCAACAAGGTCAACGACAGACTTCTCAACAAGGTCAACGACAGACTTCTCAACAAGGTCAACGACAGACTTCTCAACAAGTTCAACGATAGACTTCTCAACAAGGTCAACGACAAGAAATAAGAAACTCCTTCAGAAATTTTTTTTTTTATTTCTTGGCTTCTTAACTTACTCCATGAACAGCCAATGGCTGCCACGCCTGTGTCTGCTACCAGAGCTCAGAGCCAACTATCTCGTGACCGATTTTACCGAAATTTTCCACAGAAAGAGCCACCATGGTAATAAGTTTAGTTTATATCTACAAGGCGCTGTTGTGTTTCTTTTTATCCGGCAAGGTCGATGAATTGAAGTGACGGAAAGCCGGTGTTCATTCTGTGTTATACTCTCCAATTCAGTTTGTTGAATACGCAGGAAAGTTTTCAATGTTTTTTTTTCCCCATTTTTCTCATAGCCAACTTCACATCCTGAACGCTTTGTTCGTAGCTTGGGGGGGGGGGGGGGGGGGGAGAGAGAGAGAGAGAGAGAGAGAAAGGGGCGCAGATAAGGTTGGTTCAATGCTTTTGTTAGTTAATTCTTCTCTTTCTTCACTCTCAGTGTCCGTCTCTCTCTCTCTTTTATGTGTATTTTTTTTGTTGCTGTTTTTCTTAAAATGGATGCATACTGACAGCCTGGCCCTCTTATAAATAAAGAAAGGGGCCAGCCCTGGGCTTCGTACCCCTAGTGGGCAACACTTCTTGTCTACATTTCCGGAAGTCAAAAGATCCAAGGCAACCTGGAACACGGCCATCACTGGAGAAAAGAACAAAACCGTTGACAGACTTCTCAACAAGGTCAACGACAGACGTCTCAACAAGGTCAACGACAGACTTCTCAACAAGTTCAACGACAAACTTCTCAACAAAGTCAATGATAGACTTCTCAACAAGTTCAACGACAGACTTCACAACAAGTTCAACGACAGACTTCTCAACAAGGTCAACGACAGACTTCTCAACAAGTTCAACGATAGACTTCTCAACAAGATCAACGACAGACTTCTCAACAAGTTCAACAATAGACTTCTCAACAAAGTCAACGACAGACTTCTTAACAAGGTCAACGACAGACTTCTCAACAAGTTCAACGACAGACTTCTCAACAAGTTCAACGATAGACTTCTCAACAAGGTCAACGACAAGAAATAAGAAACTCCTTCAGAAATCTTTTTTTTTTTAATTTTTGGCTTCTTAACTTACTCCATGAACAGCCAATGGCTGCCACGCCTGTGTCTGCTACCAGAGCTCAGAGCCAACTATCTCGTGACCGATTTTACCGAAATTTTCCACAGAAAGAGCCACCATGGTAATAAGTTTAGTTTATATCTACAAGGCGCTGTTGTGTTTCTTTTTGTCCGGCAAGGTCGATGAATTGAAGTGACGGAAAGCCGGTGTTCATTCTGTGCTATACTCTCCAATTCAGTTTGTTGAATACGCAGGAAAGTTTTCAATGTTTTTTTTTCCATTTTTCTCAACTTCACATCCTGAACGCTTTGTTCATAGCTGGGGGGGGGGGGGGGGGGGGGAGAGAGAGGAGAGAGAGAAAGGGGCGCAGATAAGGTTGGTTCAATGCTTTTGTTAGTTAATTCTTCTCTTTCTTCACTCTCAGTGTCCGTGTTTGTCTCTGTGTGTGTGTGTGTATTTCTCAGTGATTTTCATTGTAGCATGTAGGGGATCCTACACCACCTTGACTTGGACACCTCAAGGGAAAAGTGGGGCAGGCCACTAGGGACGAGGAGATACATAAATTGTAGCAACCTAACTGTATCTTAGTAACGTTGTAGCAACTCAACAGTAACTTGGTCAGGTTTTAGCAACATAACAGTATCTTAGTAATGTTGTAGCAACATAACACTATCTTGGTCAGGTTGTAGCAACGTAACAGTATCTTAGTAATGTTGTAGCAACATAACACTATCTTGGTCAGGTTGTAGCAACGTAACAGTATCTTAGTAATGTTGTAGGAACGCAACAGTATATTGCTCATGTTGAACGCAACAGTATATTGCTCATGTTGTAACAACACAATAACTGTTAATCATCAGTTCATCATCTCTCTAACAACTACATAACCAGCGACAACAGTAACAATAGCAACAACAATAATCACAAGTTTTCCCTTGTCTCAGGTACTGTAAAGAATGGAATCTTGGGGAAGGTTACGGTTGTACAGGAAGACCTTTTGACTGGGGCTCTATTCTCAATTGATACTTCCAGGTGGGCTTTGTGCAGTTGGTCGCCAACTACTTGATATTTGCTGTGGTCAAATGTATGTATGTGTGTGTGTTAGAGAGAGAGAGAGAGAGAGAGAGAGAGAGAGAGAGAGAGAGGGAGAGAGAGAAATAGAGAGAGAGAAAAGCTCCACACACAGTATTTATACTTCACTCTATATGCAGTGTTTATACTTCACTCTATATACAGTATTTATTCTTCACTCTATATACAGTATTTATTCTTCACTCTATATACAGTGTTTATACTTCACTCTATATACAGTGTTTATTCTTCACTCTATATACAGTATTTATTCTTCACTCTATATACAGTGTTTATACTTCACTCTATATACAGTGTTTATACTTCACTCTATATACAGTGTTTATACTTCACTCTATATACAGTGTTTATACTTCACTCTATATACAGTATTTATTCTTCACTCTATATACAGTGTTTATACTTCACTCTATATACAGTGTTTATACTTCACTCTATATACAGTATTTATTCTTCACTCTATATACAGTGTTATACTTCACTCTATATACAGTGTTTATACTTCACTCTATATACAGTGTTTATACTTCACTCTATATACAGTGTTTATTCTTCACTCTATATACAGTGTTTATTCTTCACTCTATATACAGTGTTTATTCTTCAATCTATATACGGTGTTTATTCTTCACTCTATATACGGTGTTTATTCTTCACTCTATATACCGTGTTTATACTTCGCTCTATATACAGTGTTTATTCTTCACTCTATATACAGTGTTTATTCTTCACTCTATATACAGTGTTTATACTTCACTCTATATACAGTGTTTATTCTTCACTCTATATACAGTGTTTATTCTTCACTCTATATACAGTGTTTATTCTTCACTCTATATACAGTGTTTATTCTTCACTCTATATACAGTGTTTATACTTCACTCTATATACAGTGTTTATTCTTCACTCTATATACAGTGTTTATACCTCACTCTATATACAGTGTTTATTCTTCACTCTATATACAGTGTTTATACTTCACTCTATATACAGTGTTTATACTTCACTCTATATACAGTGTTTATTCTTCACTCTATATACAGTGTTTATACTTCACTCTATATACAGTGTTTATACTTCACTCTATATACAGTGTTTATACTTCACTCTATATAAAGTGTTTATTTTCCACTCCATATACAGTGTTTATACTTCACTCTATCTTATTTTATCGTATATCTTATATCCTTCCCGTGCCGTTAAACGTCACATAGGGCTCGCAAAGTAGTTCGCCAATTTCTCCTGTCTTCGGCGAGTCTTTCAACCTCATCAAGGGATTTTATGCCTGTTAATTTAGCCTCTCTTAATAATGTCCTCTTCAGAGTTTCATGCTGTCTTTTTCTTCGGTCTGTTGTGTTTCACTTAATAGCTTGTTTTGAGATTCTTTGATCATTTCTTCTCATCAAGTGACCAACATATGTCCATCTCTTTTTCATACTCATGAGACTGGTTGTTGTTCAGTCATCTGTCTTATCTCTGCATTGTTCGTGAATTCGTTCCACTTGACGCCGAATATTTTCCTTAGGCATTACTTTTCAAAAGAGTCTAATTTCTTGTCTGTTTCTTTAGTTGTTTTCCAACTTTCGCATGCATAATTGAGGGTGGATATTACATTTGAATTGAATAGTCTTAACTTGGTTTTTGTGCTTATAACTTTTGAATTCCATATGTTCTCAAGATTCTTGAAGATTGATGCTGCTTTTGCAATTCTGATCCTAACTTCCTTTCTAGTGTCACCATCCTGGTCTATGTAGCTGCCAAGGTATGCAAATTGATTGACTTCTTCAATATCTGTCCCTTCTATGTGTATTTTTCCATTTTGATTGAGGGGAATTTTCATTATTTTTGTTTTGTCCTTGTTAATTTCAAGTCCTATAATCCTTAGCAAAACTGGAACACTATTAACATCAAATAAAGACCAAAAGCAAAGATTGGCTGAACACTTCCAAGAAATAGTCAATCGACCACACCCAAAAGAATTGTTAAACCTTGAAACTGACTTACCAGCCCCACAACTAAATGTCAACCTAGATGAAATTAAATTGCATGAAATTGAAACAGCAGTGAATTTAATGGCTAACAACAAAGCTGCAGGTGAAGATGAAATAACAGCTGAGATGCTAAAAGCTATCAATAGTGACAACATGAGACAACTACAGAGAATGTTTAACAAGATTTGGAAAGAAGAAAAGGTCCCTTCTAATTGGAAGAAAGGAATCATTGTTAAAATACCAAAAAAGGGCAACCTTAGTGACTGTAACAACTGGAGAGGAGTAACCTTAATATCAGTTGTGTCAAAAGTATTTTGCAAGGTCATTTTGAATAGACTCAAAGATATAGTGGATACTGCAATGAGAGAAGAACAAGCAGGATTTCGAAAAGGGAGAAGCTGTCTCGACCAGATCTTTACTCTCAGAATAATACTTGAAGAACATATTGAAAAGCAGAAACCATTAATACTGAACTTCATAGATTTTAAAAAGGCATTTGATAGCATACACAGAGATTCATTATGGAGAATTTTATGTCTATATGGAATACCATCTAAAATTGTCAACATCATTAAGGACTTATACAATGGATATGGTTGTGCAGTCAAGACAGAAGAAGGGATGAGTGAATGGTTCCAGATTGAAACAGGCGTGAAACAAGGATGTATACTGTCTCCCTTACTTTTTGGGATTACAATAGACTTCATAATGAAAAAATGCTGCACAGGTAACACAGGTATTGACTGGGTACATGGGACCCAACTAGAAGATCTTGATTTTGCTGATGACATAACTCTTATCAGTAATAATGTGAATTCCATGCAAGAAAAAACAGATAGCCTGTCTTCACTGGCTAGCAAAATAGGACTTGAAATTAACAAGGACAAAACAAAAATAATGAAAATTCCCCTCAATCAAAATGGAAAAATACACATAGAAGGGACAGATATTGAAGAAGTCAATCAATTTGCATACCTTGGCAGCTACATAGACCAGGATGGTGACACTAGAAAGGAAGTTAGGATCAGAATTGCAAAAGCAGCATCAATCTTCAAGAATCTTGAGAACATATGGAATTCAAAAGTTATAAGCACAAAAACCAAGTTAAGACTATTCAATTCAAATGTACTATCCGCCCTCATTTATGCATGCGAAAGCTGGAAAACAACTAAAGAAATAGAAAAGAAATTAGACTCTTTTGAAAACAAATGCTTAAGGAAAATACTCGGCATCAAGTGGAATGAATTCAAGAACAATGCAAAGATAAGACAGATGACTGAACAACAACCAGTCTCATGGGTGATCAGGAAAAGGAGATGGACATATGTTGGTCACTTGATGAGAAGAAAAGACCAGAGAATCCCAAAACAAGCTATCAAGTGGAACACAACAGGCCGAAGAAAAAGGAGCAGACCGTGTGATACTCTGAAGAGGACATTATTAAGAGAGGCCAAGCTAACAGGCATAAAATCCTTTGATGAGGTTGAAAGACTCGCCGAAGACAGGAAAAATTGGCGAACTACTTTACGAGCCCTATGTGACGTTTAACGGCACGGGAAGGATATAAGATATAAGATTTTGCTAGCCAGTGAAGACAGGCTGTCTGTTTTTTCTTGCATGGAATTCACATTATTACTGATAAGAATTATGTCATCAACAAAATCAAGATCTTCTAGTTGGGTCCCATGTACCCAGTCAATACCTGTGTTACCTGTGCAGCATTTTTTCATTATGAAGTCTATTGTAATCCCAAAAAGTAAAGGAGACAGTATACATATTTGTTTCACACCTGTTTCAATCTGGAACCATTCACTCATCCCTTCTTCTGTCTTGACTGCACAAACATATCCATTGTATAAGTCCTTAATGATGTTGACAATTTTAGATAGTATTCCATACAGATATAAAATTCAGAATAATAAATGTCTGTGTACGCTATAAATGCCTTTTTAAAATTCACTATATACAGAGTGTTTATTCTTCACTCCATATACAGTGTTTATACTTCACTCTATATACAGTGTTTATTTCTCACTCTATATACAGTGTTTATACTTCACTCTATATACAGTGTTTATTTCTCACTCTATATACAGTGTTTATACTTCACTCTATATACAGTGTTTATTCTTCACTCTATATACAGTGTTTATTCTTCACTCTATATACAGTGTTTATTCTTCACTCTATATACAGTGTTTATTCTTCACTCTATATACAGTGTTTATTCTTCAATCTATATACAGTGTTTATTCTTCACTCTATATACAGTGTTTATTCTTCACTCTATATACAGTGCTTATTCTTCACTCTATATATAGTGTTTATTCTTCACTCTATATACAGTGTTTATTCTTCACTCTATATACAGTATTTATACTTCACTCTATATACAGTGTTTATTCTTCACTCTATATACAGTATTTATACTTCACTCTATATACAGTGTTTATTCTTCACTCTATATACAGTGTTTATACTTCACTCTATGTACAGTGTTTATACTTCACTCTATATACAGTGTTTATACTTCACTCTATATACAGTGTTTATACTTCACTCTATATACAGTGTTTATTCTTCACTCTATATACAGTGTTTATTCTTCACTCTATATACAGTGTTTATACTTCACTCTATATACAGTGTTTATTCTTCACTCTATATACAGTGTTTATTCTTCACTCTATATACAGTGTTTATTCTTCACTCTATACAGAGTGTTTTTCTTCACTCTATATACAGCGTTTATAATTCACTCAATACACAGTGTTTATTCTTCACTCTATATACAGTGTTTATACTTCACTCTATATACAGTGTTTATTCTTCACTCTATAAACAGTGTTTATTCTTCACTATTTATACACTATATATCTGAAAAATGGTAAATCACCAGGATGTGATGAGATAACAGCTGAATTTATTAATGCAGAAGGAAAGGTATGTGCAACAATCTGTCATGCCCTATGTTAAAAGATATGGCATTCAGATATTTGGCCAAAAGAGTGGAAAAGAACTGTATTCATACCACTGAAAAAAGAAGGGTAACCTGAAATTATGCACAAACTACAGAACTTTTGCCCTGATTAGTCATGCCAGTAACATTCTGTTAAAATCATAACGGGTAGACTTCATAAATAAATAGAAGAAGAAGTCAATATGGTCCAAACTGGTTTCAGGCAAGGAGGATGATCAAGAGATCATATATTCAATATAAGATTAATACTAGAGAAATGCACAGATTTAATATGAATCTATTCTTAGCCTTTATATACTACTCATAGGCATTTGATTGTTTACAACACCAGAAAAATAGGATTTACAAGACATTTGATACAAATGACATCACTGCTGTATCTAGACCAACAAGCAACAGTTAGAATAAATGGTGAAACAACAACTTGGTTTGACATAAAACAAGGGGTCCGTCAGAGGTGCATATTGTCGCCTTATTTATTTAACTTGTATACTGAGAATATAATGAGGAATATTAGAGAAGATGTAGACAAAGAATATTATGTTGCCATAACAATTGGAGGTTATGAAATACCAGAGATTAGATATGCTAATGACACAGTATTATTTTCCACAACACAAAAAGGAATGGAAAAACTGATTATGTCAGTAAGTAAGAATAGCGAAGAGCAAAACCTCTATCTTAATGCACAGAAAACCAAATTGATGACAACTGACAAAACAAACAAGGCAGCTGAAATATGTATCAATGAGGGAAAATTGGAAGAAGTGGAGAGTTTTGAATATCCTGGATCACTGCTAAATAATAATGGAGATACAATGAGGGAAATTAAAAAGAGGACATCTATCGCTCTTCAGAAAGTAAAACAACTAAAGAATCTGTGGAGAGGAACAGACAGAACTACAAAAATAAGATTTTTAAGGCCATGCATCTTCCCTATCGCAACATATGCCTGTGAGACCTGGACATTTAACAAAACAGCTGAGAAACACATAAATGCCTTTGAATGTAAATGCTACTGTTATATTCTTCAAATATCATGGACACAAAAAGAACAAATATATCCATACTACAAGAACTTAATACTGATGAAGGCTGGCTAGTAAAGAGGATTAAACAAAGAAAACAGTTATTTTGGACACATTAAACGTCATGATAATCCAGAGAAAACCGTCTTGGAAGGGTATATAATGGGAAAAAGAGAGGAAGACCAAGGCGAAGATGGCTGCAAGACATCGTTGATGATCTGCAAATGGATGCATCAGCAGCAGGCCATCTTGCTCACAACCGAGAAGCCTACAGAAGTGCTGTTTGGGAGGCAAAGTTCCGCAAGGGACATGCAAATGAATGAAGGAATGAATGAATATATACAGTGTTTATAATTCACAGTTTTTGTACTTCCTCGTAGCTGACAAGTGTTCTCGATCTCTTAACAGAACCAACTAATAAAAAAAAATCCTAAACAAATGTTTACAGTTTTTTTTTTTACATAAACAGACAAATGTTTACCTGTTCCATTGTAGATAATTGATATCCGCCTGTAAATTCATGGACATACAGACAAAAGTGGACAGAAAAAAGGAATTGACCGTTTTCATAATCAACATGGCCGCTGTCTTTTATTCATTGTGCATCATCATTATCATCATCAGGTGCCATGCCGACTGGCGATGTCTATTATGGTTCTCAAGAATACCCGATCCTTCATGCAGGCCATCAGCTCAGTTGGTGATCTCTCATACCATCTCGTCAGACTGTCCAATTTAATTTCTCTCGGTCTTCTCCTGACTCTTCTTCCCTCTATTTTTCCTGTTGTTAAAATATTTTCAATGCACCCTCTTCTCGCCTCTGTTCTAAGAAAGTACATTGTCTCTCTCCTACTGTTTGTTTGTCTCTCCAGCTCTTCTCCTAAATTCCTTATTTGTTATGTTTGCTGCCAAAATTCATGGTACAGGAGTACAGAAATTCATAGTGTAAAAAATTCAGTTCCCGTATGTCGGTCTTGATGTAACGAAAAGTGGACGGGAAAGAATGGCAAAACGGAAATGAACAGGATAAGAAAAGTAAAATCTACTTTCAAAAAGAACAACATGAAATCCTTATCTTCAAACAAACAAAGCAGTATCCAAGTTGAGAGCTTGTATGTCAAGTGTAGTACCTACTTCAGATTTCTATAACGTGAACAAAGGCGTACAGTGAGCAGCAAAACGTGGACAAGAAATTGAGGTCACGACATTTGGGAGCGTTCAAAATTTCCGTGTAATAAAAAGCGAAAAAAAAAGACATTAAACGTACTAGAACAAATAAAAATAATAAAAGTTATTAACATGGCGCAATATGTCCGTAATATTAATACAGTGTGGTCTCATTATGAAGCGAATATTCAATTGAAAACCTAATAAAAGACAAGGACAAAAGACAAAGTGGATGACAACGGAAGAGAAGGCTTGGCACAATGAAGAGAGAGTGGTTAAAGTGTGGTTAAAAGACCTGATAAGAAAGCCCAACAAAACACTGAACTAGACAATGGAGGTTTGTATGTGTGTGTGTGGTTAAGTTTTATTAAAAGATAGAAAGAGCGAGGAAAGAAAGGCAGAAAGTAAGATGAGCACATATAAATGAAGAACATAAAACAGTCCAATATGTCGGCAAAAGCGTTTTTCAAGTAATACATATAAAAACAACACAACATATTACAAACACCAAAAATAGATGAAAATGAAACACTTAGGTTTTTGTTTTATTTATTTTTCATGTTTTTATCCGCTTTTCTCATTCTTTCTGTCTTTTCTAAAACTGCACTATACACCTCTATCTACTTATGACTAAAAACCAGCTTTCCTCTTGTTGTCGCTTCTCTTATTTCTCAAACCGATGCTAATATAAGCTAAAGACCGCTACAGTTTCATTCCTAGTCCATGCCACGTTTTTACCTGTTTCTTTTGGAATGTTGTGATCAAAGTTAGAGAATCCTACAATCACTGGAGAATTTAAGGGAAAAAAAAAAAAGGAAAAGGCACACCAAGGCAACAAAACATTTCCGAACAGACTGACTAAGGCAGACAACGGATCTGACAGAAATATCAAAGTCTGCCAAAACCTGAAGAAACCTTTGGCACGACACTTTACGAACGATACAAAGATAGGACAGCTGACAGATCACGATGGAGGCCCACGTTGTCCTGTTTTCTGTATGGATATAGCACAAGATAATGTTGATTATGTGTAAAATATTACATTCACCTTCCAGGCCACAGCGGCACTTGTTGGCGTAAGCTGTTGCCTGTTCCTGGGTGTGATTGTTTTCTTCGTGCTGCTCTGCGTCCTCAGCACGCCCACAGTGCTTCAGATGTGTGCCAGTCTTCAGCTGCTGTCAGCTAGGTGCTGTGTGACTGTCACTGGGGTGATCCTGCGGGTAAATCTGTGGTTAAGTTTAATTTACAGCGTTGGATGAAACAAAATTCTTAAGCTACAGAAGATCGTGACAGCAAACAAGCACGCCATGTTTCACAAGTCGTTAACAGAGTGTTTTAATCAGTATTGTGTCATGCGTCAAAGTTTAACAGAGTGTTTTAATCAGTATTGTGTCATGCGTCAAAGTTTAACAGAGTGTTTTAATCAGTATTGTGTCATGCGTCAAAGTTTAACAGAGTGTTTTAATGAGTTATTTGATCATTTTTTCACAAAAGAGCATTAACAAAGTGCTTTTATCGGTACTAAGTGAAACCATGGCGTGGCCTGTTCTCTTATAACACTCTCGCTGACGAGAGCTGTGATAACAGGAATGCGTTTGTAACACCCTTCTAGCACGATTTGTGAGTTAAATGTTTCAGCTATTAACACATATTCTCTCTATCTCTCCCGTTGCTCATTCTCTCTCTCTCTCTCTCTCTCTCTATATATATATATATAATATATATATATATATATCGCACATACACACATACAGACATTCACACATTTAAACTAGACTCTACCAGGTTGTTTGTCCAGCACTTGTAAATATCTTTTAATCACGCTTACCTGAAACACATGAAGGTGTCCAGCTTTTTTTTTTAACGGATCAAGTGCGTCCATTTACCATTCGGAAGTAGCAGCTGTGGCATTTTCTCACAACGGTACCGGTACTGGTAGTAAAAAGTGATAGTGAAAGTAGCAGCTGCAACATCAGCTCATAACGGTACCCGTACTGGTAGTAGAAAGTGGTAGTGAGAGTAGCAGCTGCGACATCAGCTCATAACGGCACTCGTACTGGTAGTAGAAAGTGGTAGTGAGAGTAGCAGCTGCAACATCAGCTCATAACGGTACCCGTACTGGTAGTAGAAAGTGGTAGTGAGAGTAGCAGCTGCAACATCAGCTCATAACGGTACCCGTACTGGTAGTAGAAAGTGGTAGTGAGAGTAGCAGCTGCAACATCAGCTCATAACGGTACCCGTACTGGTAGTAGAAAGTGGTAGTGAGAGTAGCAGCTGCAACATCAGCTCATAACGGTACCCGTACTGGTAGTAGAAAGTGGTAGTGAGAGTAGCAGCTGCAACATCAGCTCATAACGGTACCCGTACTGGTAGTAGAAAGTGGTAGTGAAAGTAGCAGCTGCGACATCAGCTCATAACGGCACTCGTAGTACTACCAGTACGGGTACCGTCATGACCTGATAGTAGAAAGTAGTGGTAGCAGAACGTGAAGATGCTGTTTTGTGTCCACAACACCGAAGGCAACACCCGAAAAGACTTCATGTTCTCTTCTTCTTATACAGGTGCACTCTTAACAGCTTCGTGTGGCCTGTTTCCTACAGGCTAGGATCATCCACAGGTCCGATCATTTTGCGGGAAGTTTGCTGGTATCTACAACACTGGAACATGTGAGTCCTGGCCGTCGTTCTGGCCGTGGATGCCTTCATTCTTTCCGCTACGGCTTTTGTGTTGGCCGCGAAACAAGCACAGCTGCTACCTGAAGGAATCGACCAGGAAACAGGTGTAAAAATTCACCAAAAACTTTCCGTGCGTTTGGTCGATATAGTGACAATTGTTTGTTTCATTAAAACAAGCGGTGTAACATTTAGATTGTACATATTCCGTCCGCGATTCCGGTGACACTTTCAAAATGACGAAAGAGTGCATAGTTACGAGCGATGCCGAGCGAGAAAAAGGACGAGAAGCATGGAAAATTTTCAATTTTTGACGATGTAGATAGGGGTATGGACATAGCCTATGGCCACCCCGCTGCTCTTGAATGTTTTCTAAGTAGATCTAGACATATTTAGACGACTGGAGAAGTAGTTAGGAGGTTAGTTCAGACATTCATTCAGCGAGAATGCAATACGGAATCACAATATGAGATCGACAATTAGATCTACACATCTCAGATGGTAAGTAGTGATAAGTAGCGCAGATCTAGACCTAGCCGATGGTGAGCTGGCCACAATCAGTGTCTAAAAACATCACATTACTTCTTTTTTTCCTTAAAAAAACTCTGCATTTATGAAATTTTCATTCATTTAGCAATACTTTGAAACATATTAAGTATACGGAAGTACATAGAAATACTGTTTTCCATTCCATTTTACAACTAGACCCCTTTACAGACCAAGACCCGCATTTTTACTCCCGCACTCCACGACACGTCCGTGTTTCTTCCTAACGCATGGAAAGATTGTCACTGTAATCCTCAAACTTCCTCTCTGAGGTGTGTCTGATAGTTAGGCATAATACTGACATGTCCTTCAGTTTACTTGCACCTTTGCACCAGTGACATACGCTGTGTGCACTTTCTTGTCATTACTCTGTCTACAATAAACAGATTATGAATGACTACACATGCACTTGACAAAAGTCAACGGACTGTAGAATCAATTAGATATGTCCTGCTGCATCGCTGAAGGATACCTTGCTCCATTAGTATTGCACTATAGAAGGTAAATGAAAGTGGAAACTAAAATTCTTGATTATAGTTTTGTTTGTTTGTTTGCATGGTTATTCCAGATTTTAATATTATATTTTTTTCTCCAATATTTGAATTTTGCCATTATTTGGCCAAATACAGATATTCAGTACAACCCTACTTTTGACTAGGTCACTGACAAGGCAATGACTTTGTCTTAATGTAGCCAGCAGATTTGGCCCAACATTCTAACATGTTTGCTCATAACGAAAGATGCATCTGTAATTAAAATTACTAAGAACAAGATTTCTTTCCTTTTTGTCAAAGGTTGGAGCTAAACACTTGCAGATTGTGAGTGGGGTGGATCCTCTGACATACTGGCTGCCAACTTTTCTGCGGGACTTCATCAACTATATAATTCCTTCCTTGCACCTTATCGGTGTTTTTGCTGCATACAACAAGCAGGCATTCCTGGCTGATGACAGATGGAAAATACTTTTTCTAATACTGGCAGTGTATGGATGGGCAATGTTACCTTTTATGTATTTTGTACAGTTTACATTCAAGTCACCTGCCAATGGTGTTGCTGTAGTCATCCTGCTAAACATTGTTTCAGGTACACAGTTTTTAATGTGTGCTGTTTTTACTTGTGCTTGTAACACAGCTTATCTCAAATTTATGTTGCATATCACATACAATAAATGAAGCTTTCAGAATAATGTCTGACTCATTGAACATTTACTCTTATGCTGATGAGATAAACATTTTGTCTTATCTTTTAAAAGACCAAAGAGGAATTTTGGCTTTGTTAACAATAGCAAGGCCATTAGCAAACAGCTTAGTGAAATGACCTAAGATGCAAAATTCGACATTTCTGAATAGGAACTAGAAAAACGCCCCAGTTTATAAATGGGTACAAAATAGACCCAACAAAAACTGCGTTAGCGGACAGCTACTGTAGAATAATTGTGAAACTTCCACTTCATCGGACAACCCTGATCAGTAATACTCCTATGACCAACATTCAACAAAAGAAGCATAATATGTCCTCAGTCACAGATATTGCTGTTGTCCTTTTTGGTGTGAGCTTGTGTTATGCAAGCAATGTACTCCCTGTACAGAAAGGCTAGAAAGATAAGAACACTTTTATTCACTAAAATAGCATGCAGTTATAATGTTTCAGCTTATGCCTTACTCATACAAAAAGCATACAGCTTGACGAAGTATGAAAATAAGAGAAAGTCTAAATTAACATCGTTTTTATACACATTCAAAGTGATGAACTTTTCTCAGTTAACATTGTTAATTTAGACTGTCTTGCTTTATTTTTTGTTTAGTCTAACTGTGTTAGTTACCACAGTAACTATGAGTATAATTATAATTTACCTGTAGCCAAAAACTATATGAGTATAATTATAATTTACCTGTGGCCAAAAACTATCTGTGGGTAGGATGGCCAGCTGCAGCTATGAGAAATATTTATTTCATGTGAAAATATAGCACTTTTCTTGAGCTAATCTACACATGACAAAAAACAATCCCTTCCTAATAATAGCAATGATTTTCCAAACAATGAAAGGATCACCTTATGTTTTTCATTTGGTATCACATATTGTGATAGGACATGCTCCCACTGATTGTCCTCTATTATATAATACAGTTTCACACTCTTTGGTGAAATCTGTTTCTATTGTATTGTACAAAATGATGTCTGCAGAGTTTATTTGATTATAGTCTTTCCTATGATCGAGGAGGGAACATTTGTAACAGAAAATGTGAGGTGCAAATGTGAAGGATGTTTGGTTGAGTTGACTTGACATGTTTGTATATGCAAGTTTCATGAATCAAACTGTGAGCTTAGTCCTTAGTTTTCTTTGTTTCCTTATTTATTGTTCATATTTCAGCTATGAAAAGTAACTACTTTCAGTCCATGCTAATCATGGTGCTATGTATCCTTGAAGCAAGTACTTTTTGTCTGCCACATGTTTTCCTCTTCCAAAACAGGATTTTCTGTTAATCCTTCCAGAATTTATGTCAAACAGCGCATTTCCATGTAAGATAATAAGCAGTACAGACCTCCCACGATGTTTAGACAATATCCAGAACATTCATATTTCGATTACATCTTGACATTTCAGTATTTAACATTCAATTCTTTTATTTCCATACATTTGTTACCAGCAAAGAATGTCTTTAGGGACATGTTGATTTTAGGGATGCATGACTATCATAGCAGAATGTATGTTTTTGGAAGGCTTGCACAAGAAAGCATTTGTTACTCTCTTTCATGAAATACCTACTTTTTTTTTTACTATTTGGCTTGGGTAAAGAACAGATCAATCATGAATAATGGAAATTCATTCATTCATTCATTCATGACTGAACCATTGTGGTGGATGGGGGTGGGGTTAAGAGGAAAAGAAGAGCAGAGAAACACAAGAATAGTTCTAAATCTGATAGAACCAGGATAATACGCATAAATGTTGGTTATTGGAACTGTAGAAGCGCCAAACAACGCGGAACTGTCTTGTAACGTATGATTTTGATATAATATTCCCAAAGGAGGCGTTCACAGTCTACGGGACACCCTTGGGCAAGGTGGAGTACCCGTATAGCCCCCCGATCAGGGTGACGTGAAGCCATGGGAGCAGGTGGTGGATGGAATGGGAGAGCAGCTGACAGAGAACCTCTATCTTAATGCAAAGAAAACTAAAGTGATGACAACTGACAAAACAAACAAGGCAACTGAAATATGTATCAATGAGGAAAAACTGGAAGAAGTGGAGAGTTTTGAATATCTTGGATCACTACTAACTAATAATGGAGATACAATGAGGGAAATTAAACGGAGGACATCTATTGCTCTTCAGAAAGTAAAACAAATAAAGAATCTGTGGAGAGGAGCAGACAGAACCACAAAAATAAGATTTTTAAGGGCATGCATCTTTCCTATCGCAACATATGCCTGTGAGACCTGGACACTTAACAAAACAGCTGAGAAGCACATAAATGCCTTTGAATGTAAATGCTATAGAAGAGTTCTCCAGATATCGTGGACACAAAAAAGAACAAATATATCTATACTACAAGAGCTTAATATTGAAGAAGGCTGGCTAGTAAAGAGGATTAAAGAGAGAAAACTTAAATATTTTGGCCACATTAAACGTCATGATAATTTAGAGAAGACCATATTGGAAGGATACATAATGGGAAAAAGAAAAAGAGGAAGACCGAAACGAAGATGGCTGCAAGACATCGTTGATGATCTGGAAATGGATGCAGCAGCAGCAGGCCATCTTGCTCACAACCGAGAGGCCTACAGGAGTGCTGTTTGGGAGGCAAAGTTCCGCAAGGGACATGCAAAGGAATGAATGAATGAAAGAACAGATTAGTTTTTTATTTTTTTATTTTACTGTAACACTTGACAGACCTTGACATTAATTGCTGTTTGATTGTTTTGTCATAAGGATCTCTGTTAATTTACTTA
The DNA here is from genome assembly GCA_009760885.1 of Achatina immaculata. Classification (NCBI taxonomy): domain Eukaryota; kingdom Metazoa; phylum Mollusca; class Gastropoda; order Stylommatophora; family Achatinidae; genus Lissachatina; species Lissachatina immaculata. Next base: position 10,971,393 of record CM019699.1, read on the forward strand.
AATTGTCTTAGATATTCATTTTGTCTTGATCATTTGCATACTACATTTTTCAGCATCTATTATAAATTGCTCTAAACTTATGTAGATTCTTTACAGTTTTGGAACCAGATGGTTTTTTGTTCTGTGAGGCTACTGAGCTGATTTTTATATTTTTGTACATTTATTTCCAATTATTTTCTTTTGTATTCTTGGAATTTGCTTGTTATTTGTGTTACAAGTGGACAGAGGTGTATGGTGCAGTTTTACAAGGCAGAAGAGAGAGTGAGTAAAGTGAGAAAAATTGAATAGAAAGTAAGGGAGTAAGATGAGAATGTATGAATGAAAAACATACAACATTCAGTATTTTGCTGTGAGCCTTTTTTTGAGGTTTACATACACAAACAACATGACTTATAACTAAATGAAAAACTTACCTTAGTGGCATCCTCCTAAGTAGGAAACACAAGAATGCGTGTCCCATAGACAAGGCATAGAGATTACGAGGGGCCACAAAGGATATCAGATGAAGCCAAGAATCTGCCGCCTTGTAAAACTGCACCATACACTTCTATCTACCTTTATTATTTGAACCAGTTTTACTGTAGTCACCATCCCTTTTATTTGTGTTACAGAATTCATTGTTTGGTATTCTGTTACCAAAACTGTGTCATATGAAGTTATTAACTTTTTTCCCCTTGACATGTTTTAGATGAAGTAATTCTCTCTTAGAGGTTCAGTGAGCAAAAATATATTTCATTGTCTGAATAGTAATAATTAGTTGATAATTTTAGCCAAAACTGATCCTGTTTCAGGTATAATCACAACTTTAACAGTATGAGTACTAGAAAATCCGATCTTTAAACTAGAGAAAACAACCAGGATTATGGATTTTATTTTGAAGATTGTGTTTCCTAACTACAACATGGCTTCATGCTTCATGCGTATGAATAATAACTATCACACCTTAAAATTCTGTAAGCCATACATAAATGTTTGCACTGTTCATTCTGGACCTTGCTGTGCAGGTAATTAAACATAATTCATGAGTCTAACAGCAGTTTTTGTCACACTAAATTCATTCATTCATTTATTCATTCATTTGCATGTCCCTTGCGGAATTTGCCTCCCAAACAGCACTCCTGTAGGCCTCTCGGTTGTGAGCAAGATGGCCTGCTGCTGATGCATCCATTTGCAGATCCTCAGCGATGTCTTGCAGCCATCTTTGCCTTGGTCTTCCTCTCTTTCTTTTTCCCATTATCTACCCTTCCAAGACGGCCTTCTCTAGATTATCACGACATTTAACATGTCCAAAATATTTAAGTTTTCTCTCTTTAATCCTCTTTACTAGCCAGCCTTCTTCAATATTAAGTTCTTGTAGTATAGATATATTTGTTCTTTTTTGTGTCCATGGTATTTGAAAAACTCTTCTGTAGCATTTACATTCAAAGGCATTTGAATCACACTAAATAAGCACTGCAAATATTATGTTTTTTAATACTGATTTTATTACAATGCATGATACATTCATACTGTGCCATGATCTAATATTTGTAATTAAATTCATTGTTATTTTTCATGCAATTTAATTTAAAAGCTACTTTCCAAATCTTTATAGCATTGATTTTACTTATTTGCAAATTACTAATGAACTGAAGAAAAAAAGCGGAAAAAAGTGAAGGCGGATATGAACAGCATGAATTTTTATTGGAGAAGAAAGAACTCGAACCAACAGTTGAAGAAGTTTTATGTGCAATAAAGAATCTGAAAAATGGTAAATCACCAGGATGTGATGAGATAACAGCTGAACTTATTAAAGCAGGAGGAAAGGAATGTGCTACAATCTATCATGCACTATGTAAAAAGATATGGCATTCAGGTTTTTGGCCAAAAGAATAGAAAAGAACTGTATTCATACCACTGCCAAAAAAAGGGTAACTTGAAATTATGCACAAACTACAGAACTATTGCTCTGATTAGTCATGCAAATAAAATTCTTTTAAAAATGAGTAGACTTCGTAAGAAAATAGAAGAAGTCAATATGGTCCAAGCTGGTTTTAGACAAGGAAGAGAAACAAGAGATCATATATTCAATATAAGGTTAATAATAGAGAAATGCAGAGAATTTAATGTGAGTCTATATCTTTTATAGACTATTTAAAGGCATTTTATTGTGTACAACACCAGAAACTTTGGGAAATAATGGAAAAAATGGGATTTCTAACACATTTGATACAATTAATATCACTGCTGTGTCTAGACAAACCAACAGCAGTAAGAATAGACAACAGTAAGAATAAATGATGAAACAACAAATTGGTTTAATATAAAAATAAAGAGTCTGTCAGGGATGCATACTATCGCTTCATTTATTTAACTTGTTTACTGAAAATATAATGAGGAATGTTAGAGAAGATGTAGACAAAGAGTATTACGATGCCATAAAAATTTGAGATTATGAAATACCAGAGATTAGATATACTGATGACACAGTATTACTGTCCATAACATAAAAAGGAATGGAAAAACTAATTATGTCAGTCCATAAAAATAATGAAGACCAAAACCTCTATCTTAATGTGAGGAAAACTAAACTGATGACAACTGACAAAACAAACAAGGCAGCTGAAATTTGTATCAATGAGGAAAAATTGGAAGAGGTGGAGAGTTTTGAACATCTTGGATCATTACAAATAATGGAGATAGAATAATGGAAATTCATTCATTCATTCATTCATTTGCATGTCCCTTGCGGAACTCTGCCTCCCAAACAGCACTCCTGTAGGGCTCTCGGTTGTGAGCAAGATGGCCTGCTGCTGCTGCATTCATTTGCAGATCGTCAACGATGTCTTGCAGCCATCTTTGTTTTGTTCTTCCTCTTTTTCTTTTTCCCACTATGTATCCTTCCAGTACAGTCTTCTCTAAATTATCATGACGTTTAATGTGTCCAAAATATTTAAGTTTTCTCTCTTTAATCCTCTTTACTAGCCAGCCTTCTTCAATATTAAGCTCTTGTAGTATAGACATATTTGTTCTTTTTTGTATCCATGATATTTGAAAAACTCTTCTGTAGCATTTACATTCAAAGGCGTTTATGTGTTTCTCAGCTGTTTTGTTAAGTGTCCAGGTCTCACAGGCATATGTTGCGATGGGAAAGACGCATGCCCTTAAAAATCTTATTTCTGTAGTTCTCTCTGTTCCTCTCCACAGATTCATCATCATCATCATCAGGTGCCGTGCCGACTGGCGTTGGCTATTTTGCTTCTCCAGAGTACCCGATCCTTCATGCAGGCCATCAGTTCAGTTGGTGATCTCCTCTCACACCATCCCGTCAGACTGTCCAGTATCATTTCTCTTGGTCTTCCTCTTGATCTTCTTCCTTCTATTTTTCCTGTTGTTATAATATTTTCAATGCCCCCTCTTCTCATTGCATGTCCTATGAAAGTACATTGTCTCTCTCTTATCTTTCTGACAAGGTTTTTTGTCTCTCCAGCTCTTCTCATACATTCTTCATTAGTTATTTTTGCTGTCCAGGGGATTTGCAACATTCTTCTAATAAACCACATTTCTGCTGCTTCCAATGATTTTTGTGCAGACTTGCCTATTGTCCATGATTCACTTCCATATAACAAGATAGGTTCAATATAGCATTTTAGGACTTGTTTTCTAACATTCATTGATAAAGATGTGTTAGCTAATATGTTTCTCATTCTCTGAAATGCAGTCTTTGCTTGACCTATTCTGTTCCTAATTTCTGTTCTGCATTTCCCATCTGAAGTTATTACTGCTCCAAGGTATTTGAATTTCTGCACCTGCTTTAGAATGGTTCTGTTTAATTTAATACTGCATGCTGGTGGATTCTGTTTCTTAGATATAACCATAGTCTCTGTCTTTTTGATGTTCAAAGTAAGGCCTTTCTGTTCACTTTCTTTGGCGACTTTATCCAAGAGATTTTGCAGGTCTTGTTGGTTCTCAGCTATCAGTACTGTGTCGTCAGCATACCGAAGGTTGTTAATATTGTATCCTCCAATTTTTATGCCTGGTTCTGTGATGATTGTTCTTAGAATATTCTCGCTGTACAGAGAAAAAAGGTCTGGAGATAGTACACATCCGTGTCGCACCCCTTGTTTTATAGGTTGGTATTATCCAATTCTATTTTCAACTCGAACTGCTGCTTCTTGCTGCCAGTATAGATGTTTTACAATCCTCAAGTCTTTGCCGTCTATATTAGGGAAATTAAAAGGAGGAAATCTATTGTTCGTCAAAAAATTAAACAACTAAAAAATCTGTGGAGAGGAGCAGACAGAAATGCAAAAATAAGATTTTTAAGCGCATGCATCTTTCCCATCGCAACATATGCCTATGAGACCTGGACACTTAACAAAACAGCTGAGAAACTCATAAATGCCTTTGAATGTAAATGCTACAGAAGTTTTTCAAATATCATGGACACAAAAAAGAACAAATGTCTGTACTACAAGATCTTAATATTGAAGAAGGTTGGCCAATAAAGAGGATTAAAGAGAGAAAACTTAAATATTTTGGACATTTTAAGCATCATGATAATTTAGAGAAATCAATCTTATAAGGGTACAGAATCAGAAAAAGAAAGAGAAGAAGACCAAAGCAAAGATGGCTGCAAGACATCATTGACCTTCTGCAAATGGATGCATCAGTAGCAGGGCATCTTGCTTACAACCGAGAGGTCTAAAGGAGAGCTGTTAGGGAGGCAACATTTTGCAAGGGACATGCAAATTGCTGATTGGTTGATTGACTAGTTTTAGTTCAGCTAACCAGCTTGGTTAGTTTTCACTCCATCAAGGAAGTTACCATCTCATTTTCTACCATTAAAAATCCATTGTCGTAATTGTTTGCTATTCTTCTGATGATTATAAAGCAAACTTAGTATGTGATGCTCTGTTTTATACAATAATAATGTTTACCTTATAATAGTTTAGTGATGTACACTTTATATATTTTTCATGCTCATCACCATTATTATGTTTCTTACCATGTGACATTAGTGGTTATACCTCACCATCTTTTATGGACCTTAAATGTTTCTAATAAGTTCAAAAGCTGTTCTTTTCCTGTGCTGTATGATTAGTATGTTAAGATATTTTTCTTTTTTTTCTCAAGTTTTTTAAGTGATTACCAGATTCACTAATTTACTGTCTTCTCATGACATGTCCAACGAGTTTTAATTGTCTTTTTTCCATGATTTCATATACTATTCTGCAACTTCTTTGAGGACTTATTAATTTGTAGTTGATATTACTATAGTTTGTGTTTTGTTGCTGTTTAGCTCTATTTTTGTTCACTTTGATAACTTTTCAAACTACTTTCACTTTCTGCTAGATGCTTATCACAAGCTATTGATATCGTGGCTTTCAATTTTCATTTTTTTGTTTAAAAATTCTCACCACCAAGTGAGAATAAATAAATATTGTCTTACCCTATTTTTACATCTTGATACTCACCTATGTCATTGTTTCCTCTTACTCCTTCTTCTAGTTTCCAGTACATATTCTTAGAAACTCTTAGTTTTTTAATATCTGTATGAAGTTTTTCAAGCTTTTGAATGTCAGTTTGTCGCACTCAGTTGGATGTTTTTGTGCAGTCAATGAAATACAGTTATAAATCTTTCCATTATAGTTATTAATTTAAAATTGCCTTATTTGTACTTTTTTCCTTCAACAAAATGACATTGATCTAGTGCAGTTTCTGTCTTTATCTGTCTATTTCTTATTCTCAAGTTAATTATCGTCACAGCTAGTGATTTTTATAACAGTCAGATTATGGTTATAGAGTTGAAGTAATTCTATTTAATATATGAGTAAGGAGGACATCTATTGCTCTTCAGAAAGTAAAACAACTAAAGAATCTGTGGAGAGAAGCAGACAGAACTACAAAAATAAGATTTTTAAGGGCATGCATCTTTCCCATCGCAACATATGCCTGTGAGACCTGGACACTTAACAAAACAGCTGAGAAACACATAATTGCCTTTGAATGTAAATGCTACAAAAGAGTTCTTCAAATATCATGGACACAAAAAAAAGAACAAATATATTTATACTACAAGAACTTAATATTGAAGAAGACTGGCTAGTAAAGAGGATTAAAGAGAGAAAACTTAAATATTTTGGACACATTAAACGTCATGATAATCTACAGAAAACCATCTTGGAAGGGTAGATAATGGGAAAAAGAAAGAGAGGAAGACCAAGGTGAAGATGGCTGCAAGACATCGCTGATGATCTGCAAATGGATGCATCAGCAGCTGACAACCGAGAGCCCTACAGGAGTGCTGTTTGGGAGGCAAAGTTCTGCAAGGGACATGCAAATGTATGAATGAATGAATATGAGTATGTTAACCTGTGCAGTGATATCACTGTGATATATTTATATATGTGATAATAATTACATAGCATGTGTTTATCATTGTTATGTATAGTTGAATGTATAGATCAGAGGTTGGATATAAGGTCTTGAAATGTTTTTAAAAAAAGTTTTCTCATGTTCTTTATGTATTGATTACTATTTGTATTATATTGAATGTTTGCAGTAGAGTGAAAATTAGATGCGGGGCAGAATGTCAAATGGGTCTGTATGCCCAATACGTCATCCTTGAAAGTAAAGTTCGTTTTTTCATATTGACTTCATTATGAAAAAATTTACTGGTAATACGGGCATGGAATGGGTGCTGGGGGCTTAATTAGAAGATCTTGATTTTGAGGATGACAATGTGGTTTTAATGAAAATGTAGAAACACAGCAAGAAAAAAAACAGATACCCTGCACTCAATGGGTAGCAAAATTGAACTGGAGATCAACAAGAAAAAGATAAAAATAATGAAAAATCTAATCACACAAGAGGAAAACAAAGGCATCATCTTATACTTGGACCAACATGGTAGTTCTTCTTCTTCTTCTTATTTTTCATTTGCTTCTACCATCAAGATCGCCCTGTGATCCTACTGAATTTACTCCTGTGGTCCTCGCGATAGTCTCATTTACGATGGAGGCTCAGAGTGCCATGGGGCTTGGGCCTGTATTCTGGGTGGGTCTCAGAAGTGGCACTGCATGACACTGTGGTTGTCGTTGCACCAGTTCAGCCTCAAGTTTGACTTTATTCACTGGAAAACCTTGACATTGTTTGCATATGAATATATCCCCACCATGTGAGAGGAGGTTATCTATCTAGTCTGCACTGGTCCAGTGTCTCTGACTTGAGCATTTTGTGGTTGTGGCTGCTACCCTTCCTGGTAATGACCAGGATGGAGCTTTTGTCGAGGAGGATGAACCCTTGCCATTGGTGAGTTTTACTCCTGGGTTGAGCCAGTTTAGGCATATTATCCCAGTTTTAGTATATATAGGATGTGGCCGTCCTCTGGAGCAGAGGTGGCACTGGTTTTCATTGCACTAGCTCAGCCTTGAAAAACCTTGACATGTTTAGGATATGAATATATCCCCTGCGGGTGAGAGGATGTTGTCTGTCTAGACTGCACTGATCCCATGCACAGCAGGCAAAGAATCTCGCCAACAGCAAACATGGTAGTTAATTTTCTATACCAATATCATCTAATACCATGATCATTTCTCTTGTGATGTTATCTGATCCTGATGCCTTCCTTGTTTGCATTTATTTGGGTACATTTCAGATTTGTTTCTTTTATTGGTAGTCCTTCATTATAAATATTTGAAACTGATTTGATCATTTTTGTGCTCACACTGTACAGGTCTTTTATGTGCTCTGACCATCTTTTTATGATTTTCTCTGTTTTTTCACAATAAATTTTAACTTCCTTTGTTATCAAACAGACTTGTTTTGTTTCTTTTTAATTTTATCACTATAAACTTTTCTTTCTCGTCCTAGCGTTGCTTTCTTATCTGTTTGTTAATCTCTTCATACATAGTTTGGTTATTTTTTTTGTCTTTCTTCTCTTCTCCATCAGTTTGAGATTATCCTCTGTCATTCACTTTACCGTGACTTACTTCGGTGAATCTGGTATTGATGCATCTAACGCTCAGTGGTATGATTCTTTCAAAGTTTCTCATTTATCACCTTTTAATAATAATACACACACACACACATATATATATATATATATATATATAATTGGTGAACTACTTTGTGAGCCCTATGTGACGTTTAACGGCATGGGAAGGATATAAGATATATATATATATATATACACACACACAGGGTCCGGCATAAAGCATAGCTGGATTTAACCAGAAACTGAAAACATGTCAAAAAAAACATGACGTCAGAGATGAAGCAGACAAACAGTCATTTTTAACAATGGCTTCTTGGCAACACAACATTGTGCATTCACCGTTGAAACTTATTTCAAAAGTGGAGAATCGTATATTAAATGAAAGTTTCGTCGCCATTTTGAGTTGCGTCCCCGTGATAATGTTCCCGATCGGAGAACAATTTTGAAGTGGGTCAAAAAGTTTAAGGAAACTGCTAATTGCCTTAGTAACAAGACTACTGGTCGTCCAAGAACTCAGTAGACACCTGAACAAATTCAAGAAGTCCACAATGCATTGCTGAGTAGCCCTCGGTGATCAGCTGTTAGGAACGCTTTGGCACCTGGCATCCTCTTACTGTTAATAGTGATCTTTATGTGCAGATGCTAACTGAATACTTCATTCTAGACATGACCAACAGAAATAAGAGACTAAGATGGAGCAACTGCACACACTACCTGTCAGTCCATGGCCATGCTGTGACAAGCATTTCCCAGTAGTATTTTCCAGATTTGGGGATATTCATTGGCTGGCAAGGTCACCAGATTTATCGGCCGCAGACTTCTAAAAGATCGAATCTGACACTACATTCAAAATATCCCTTTGGACATGTTAAATGGTGTTATGCAGGAATTTTTCAGATGCCAGGCTGAATGTATCAAATGTAATGGCAGTCATATAACCTGCGTAATTTTCAAAACCTAAATATGATTGCCAGTAATAATAAAAAAGCTCACTTTTCTGAGTTTCACTTCATTCTTTTTTTTACCAAAAATATGTATAGTGTTTATTTATTTTCCATTTTTTAAATCCAGAAATGCTTTATGCCAGACCCATATATATATATATATATATATATATATATATATATATATATATATATTCATTCATTCATTTGCATGTCCCTTGCGGAACTTTGCCTCCCAAACAGCACTCATGTAGGCCTCTCGGTTGTGAGCGAGATGTCCTGCCGCTGCTGCATCCATTTGCAGATCCTCAACGATGTCTTGCAGCCATCTTCGCCTTGGTCTTCCTCTCTTTCTTTTTCCCATTATCTACCCTTCCAAGACAGTTTTCTCTAGATTATCATGACATTTAATGTATCCAAAATATTTAAGTTTTCTCTCTTTAATCCTCTTTACTAGCTAGCCTTCTTCAATATTAAGTTCTTGTAGTATAGATATATTTGTTCTTTTTTTGTGTCCATGATATTTGAAGAACTCTTGTAGCATTTACATTCAAAGGCATTTATGTGTTTCTCAACTGTTTTGTAAAGTGTCCAGGTCTCACAGGCATATGTTGTGATGGGAAAGATGCAAGCCCTTAAAAATCTTATTTTTGTAGTTCTGTCTGTTCCTCTCCACAGATTCTTTAGTTTTTTTACTTTCTGAAGAGCGATAGATGTCATCCTTTTAATTTCCCTCATTGTATCTCCATTATTAGTTAGTTGTGATCCAAGATATTCAAAACTCTCCACCTCTTCCAATTTTTCTTCATTGATACATATTTCATATTTGTTTGTTTTGTCAGTTGTCATCAATTTAGTTTTCTTCACATTAAGATAGATTTTTTGAGAAATGCATGTACACAATAATATTTATTGTCATGCAGGCATGCATGATTACTGATTTTCCTGCATAGTTCCTCTGTAACTGTTGCTGTTCTGAAATTTCTTTGATCTTTCACCCAAATCTAGCATTAAAATTACCACTTAAATTCTTAAATGTATTTGCTTACCTTGAAAATTAAACTTATGTTTTAATTCAATAGGCTCTCATTTTATATCTGATTTTTTTAAAGTCTATAAAATTATTTATTTGCCTTTTACTGTGATGTAACAACGGAAGTGAGCATATATCCATAAACATTATAAACACATTATACTTGTGTGTCAAAGAGCCACATTTGCTCATGAGCTGCCAAAAGGTCATCCTGTGATAATGCATCATATCTATTTTTAACTTACTGTATTGAATTTATCTTTTATTTCTTTATATTTCTAGCACATCTGCTTCTGGGATAGCTTTAGCCTCTAGGAACAAATTTTTTATAAATAGGAAACTACGAGGTTTTGGTACGGTAAAGTAAGATAACAAATATAGTAGGATTAAACCTCGAAAAAATCGTAGACAAAGCACTTTAGTGAGACGTGAGAGAAAGAAAAATCACAAGAGAATTACCTGGGATTCGATCACGGACTCCGGTAGGACGAGCAGCCGTCTAGCCACGAGAGAACAGCGTACTATCGACTTAGCCAACTAGCACCCCAAAAAAGGTGTTTTGTTGACATAGTCTTTAGCAACTGGTCAGCAGACATGAGAGATCGTGACACCCGGAAAGAAACGAGGTCGTGACACACAGAAATTCCGTAGCTTAGATTCATTCTCTCTAGGAGAGCATTTCTGAATCTTTTATAATTAAAAATATAAATCTGTCCAGTTTCAGACTTTATTGTTTAAATTTCTCCTACTGTATAACCTTCTTGGGTGTTACTTTTACCAGATATCAGATATTGGCACTACTTTTATGAGATATCAGATATTGGCATTACTTTTACCAGATATCAGATACTGGCATTACTTTTACCAGATATCAGATATTGGCACTACTTTTACCAGATATCAGATACTGGCATTAGTTTTACCAGATATCAGATACTGGCATTACGTTTACCAGATATCAGATATTGGCATTACTTTTACCAGATATCAGATATTGGCATTACTTTTACCAGATATCAGATATTGGCATTAGTTTTACCAGGTATCAGATATTGGCATTACTTTGGCCAATGACTGTATTGTGGCACTTAACCCATCTGCAGGCCCTAATGAAGGGGAGGGGGTCCATCTGGTGAATTGCTCCAGAGTCTGGAGGGTCTTTCTGTTTAAAGATTAGACCCAGAGGACTTCAGAGGTCTGTAATCCAGATGAAAACTGATAAACACTAACTTCCAACATTTCTGTCAGAGGCCCTGCCCATCTGCCCTGTTTGTTTCTTCTGCCGTTATGTTTTCCAAGACCATAACCTCCTACATATGTCTCTCTGATTGGTCTGTTTCCGGCTTCTGCTTTGAAATCTCCCATATTACAGCTAATGTCATTCTCTCATGAGAAATCTGTTGTTGGAGCATAGACCTTGAATGGGCTTACCATATAATTTGACTGGTAGTTCCCAAAGTCCTTTAACAGCATTTGAAATGTTCTTATCAATGATTATTGCCACACTTCTTTGACTAGCTTTTACCCCACCAAAATAGAAACTTGTATGACCCTTGGAGCACATTTTCTTCTGATCCCGTTCTGGCCTCACTCAGTATGTTTTTTGTTCTTTTTCCTCTATATTCATTGTACAAATGTTCCATATCCTTAGATTTACAATGTTCTTTCTTAAATACACAGTATCCTGCTCATAGTCTGGTGTCACCTGACACATATGACGAACCCTGCCGGCCAAGGCTGCTTCCTTTGACTAAACTTTACACAATGGTAAAACATGATTTGACAAGAAATGAGAGCACAATGGTGGCTTCCCCTTTGCCTTATGTTTTCTTCACAATCCTTTGTCTTAAGAAACTAACCCACAAGACAACACTTACTATCTTAATCTATTTTTTATAAATAGGAAACTACGAGGCTTTGGTACAGTAAAGTAAGAGAACAAATTTTGTATGATTAGACCTCGAAAAAATCGTAGACAAAGCACTTTAGTGAGACGTGAGAGAAAGAAAAATCACAAGAGAATTACCTGGGATTCGATCACGGACTCCGGTAGGACGAGCAGCCGTCTAGCCACGAGAGAACAGCTTACTATCGACTTAGCCAACTAGCACCCCAAAAAAGGTGTTTTGTTGACATAGTCTTTAGTAACCGCTCAGCAAACATAAGGGATCGTGGCACCCGGAAAGAAACGAGGTCGTGACACACAGAAATTCCGTAGCTTAGATTCATTCTCTCTAGCAGGTACCAACTAGACAAACATACACACGGTCTCCTGCCATGTCTGGTGCAAACTTGGACAACAATAACAAACGAACGAATACTTATTACATGAAGTTAGTTTCGGATATAGTGAACAATTTTTTTTAAAATTTTTTATAAATAGGAAACTACGAGGCTTTGGTACAGTAAAGTAAGAGAACAAATTTTGTATGATTAGACCTCGAAAAAATCGTAGACAAAGCACTTTAGTGAGACGTGAGAGAAAGAAAAATCACAAGAGAATTACCTGGGATTCGATCACGGACTCCGGTAGGACGAGCAGCCGTCTAGCCACGAGAGAACAGCTTACTATCGACTTAGCCAACTAGCACCCCAAGAAAGGTGTTTTGTTGACATAGTCTTTAGTAACCGCTCAGCAAACATAAGGGATCGTGACACCCGGAAAGAAACGAGGTCGTGACACAGAAATTCCGTAGCTTAGATTCATTCTCTCTAGCAGGTACCAACTAGACAAACATACACACGGTCTCCTGCCATGTCTGGTGCAAACTTGGACAACAATAACAAACGAACGAATACTTATTACATGAAGTTAGTTTCGGATATACTAACTTCATGTAATAAGTATTCGTTCGTTTGTTATTGTTGTAAAAGTTTGCACCAGACATGGCAGGAGACCGTGTGTATGTTTATCTAGTTGGTACCTGCTAGAGAGAATGAATCTAAGCTACGGAATTTCTGTGTCACGACCTCGTTTCTTTCCGGGTGTCACGATCCCTTATGTTTGCTGAGCGGTTACTAAAGACTATGTCAGCAAAACACCTTTTTTGGGGTGCTAGTTGGCTAAGTCGATAGTAAGCTGTTCTCTCGTGGCTAGACGGCTGCTCGTCCTACCGGAGTCCGTGATCGAATCCCAGGTAATTCTCTTGTGATTTTTCTTTCTCTCACGTCTCACTAAAGTGCTTTGTCTACGATTTTTTCGAGGTCTAATCATACAAAATTTGTTCTCTTACTTTACTGTACCAAAGCCTCGTAGTTTCCTATTTATAAAAAATTTAAAAAAAAATTGTTCACTATATCCGAAACTAACTTCATGTAATAAGTATTCGTTCGTTTGTTATTGTTGTCCAAGTTTGCACCAGACATGGCAGGAGACCGTGTGTATGTTTGTCTAGTTGGTACCTGCTAGAGAGAATGAATCTAAGCTACGGAATTTCTGTGTCACGACCTCGTTTCTTTCCGGGTGTCACGATCCCTTATGTTTGCTGAGCGGTTACTAAAGACTATGTCAACAAAACACCTTTTTTGGGGTGCTAGTTGGCTAAGTCGATAGTAAGCTGTTCTCTCGTGGCTAGACGGCTGCTCGTCCTACCGGAGTCCGTGATCGAATCCCAGGTAATTCTCTTGTGATTTTTCTTTCTCTCACGTCTCACTAAAGTGCTTTGTCTATCTTAATCTACTGCTTTTACTGAAATATTCTCAGCTGACCTCTCTGTGTAGATGTCACTCCACCATCCCCCACCTGGTAGAAGGACTGGTTCCTCCAAGCAGGCGGAGAAGTTAAGGGTTGAGAAGTAAGAAATAATAAACAGGAAGTAACAACATTGACTTAAAAATTGTCATCATTGTGTGCCACACCATCATTCCATGGACTGGTTGACTAGCTTAGAATAGGCTCAAGTAAAAGTCACATTCAAGACTAATAAGATATTGCCTCCTTTGTACAATATAGATTTGTATTCATCATTTTTTAGGCAAATGTGCTCCGACGTGTCTGAAATTCAATAAGGATTACATGGGCTGGGAAATACCAGGCATTGGATCTTACCTTGCCTACATTGGAACCCAAGGGGGACTATTCTTTCTGGCTGTTTTGATTATTGAATATCAAATCCTTCAGAAAATCTGGTGAGTACTTTTCTGTGGTTTTAATACAGTGACCAGGTCGAGAATTTAAAGCAGGTGGCAGGATTCAAAGCTACAGTGGAAGCTGTAGAAGTGGAAGTGAGAGGATTTGTAGCAGAATAAGCATAAGGTGTGTAACTGACTGATCATGAAGGGACGTTAGCATTGAAAAGCCAATCAGAAGGACCTTAGGCTTCATATTGTGTGTAGGGTATAGTCAGCAACAGACATTTTAAATATCTTAAATGTAGTCAGTTTTTTTTTCTACATAATTGTTTGTTTTGGCATCAATAAAAAAGATGAACAGTTTTTTAAAAATTGAAAAATTATATGCACAGACTTACTGTAAACTTGTAAGTGAAGCGAGATGGGATTGCTCTACTGGAAGTGTAGAGCAAAAAAAAAATTAAGCTCTGGACATAAATGATGCTCTGTCACCAAGTAAAACTCTTGCCTTTGGCTAATCTCTTTCACTGTGAAGATTATAATTTCATGGTTTCTTTGGTGTGTGGTATAATCTTTTGTATAAAGTAAATCATGTAATAGGTTAAGAAGGGAAGTAACGAATCGGTCTATGGTCCTGTCAACATTTGACAGACTTTTAAATTGGCTAAAATCTAGAGAGAAAGTGGCTTAAGCTCAAGATCACAGGTATTAGTGAGTCTGCAAATGATTTGGAAATAATGCTTGTATTTACTGGGAGGAAAGACTATAAAGACAAAATGTGAGTTCAGGTGATTCATTCAGTGATGTCAAGGAAGATTTCTTAGTTCCATGGTTTATTGCTTCAAGAGTGAGAATGATGGTATCTTTATATACTCTGGTGAAGAATTAGGAGGAAAGAAAGGAGTGGCTTTTTTACTAGGACAAATTAACATCAAAAGCATTACTAGATTACAATCCAGTCAGTAAGTGATAGAATCCTCACTGTCAGACTTAAAGGGTACTCCTAGAAATGTAACAGTTATCTAGATATATACACCTACTTCAGCAGCAGAAAAAGTGAAAGTACAAGACTTTTATAGCACAAACAACAATAGATAAGGTACAAACAAATAATATTGTATTAATAATGGGGGATTTTAATGCAAAGATTGGTTCAGAAAGAGCACAAGACGAAGTATGTGTTGTGGGGAAATTTAGCATAGGACATAGAAATGAGGCAGGTGACATTCTAGTGGCATTTTCCATGGAGAATAAGCTAATAGTTGCTAACACAGTTTTCAGACAACATCCAAGAATGGACATCACGTGATGGTAAAACCAAGAATCAAATAGATTACACTTTAGTTCAGATAAGGTGAAGATCAAGTATACTGTCAGCAAAAACTTTACCAAGTGCTGATTGTGACACAGACCATGAGTTATTAATAGCAGACATGAAGATAAAGATAAAAAAGACAGTTACGGGATCAAGACCACTCTGCTTTGATCTTACAAAAATACCAGAGCAATATGGTCTAGAAGTGAAGAACCTTTTCGAAATCCTGATGGCTGTACAGGAGATGATACCAGATGAATTGGCTACGCAGGCCAGAGATATTCTTAATAACACCAGCTAAAGACATGGTTTCAGTAAAGAAAACACAAAAGAATGGATGGATTACCAGCAGGCACACTAGAACTGATAAAACAACGTAGAAAAATAAAGACGCAGCGGAAAGTGACAAACAACAATAAAGAGGAATATAAACTTTTAACAAAAGAAAGAAAAAAAAAACATAAGAAAAGACAAAAAACAATACATACAAGAGTATTGTGAAAGAATAGAAGGACATCAGAAGTGTGGAAGAGATAGTGAAATGTTTAAAGAAATGAAGACATTGATGAGAAATGTCACACCTAAGCTAAATGTAATTTGTGATGAAATGGGAAACATCTTGAGAGACAGGAAATTCTAGAAAGATGGAAGGAATATTGCAGAGGAATGTATGAAACAACCGATTGTGAAAGCAGAAATGAACAGTGTGAATTATTATTGGAGGAGAAAGAACCCGAACTGACAATAGAGGAAGTTTTATGGGCAATAAAGAATCTGAAAAATGGTAAATCATCAGGATGTGATGAGATAACAGCTGAACTTATTAAAACAGGAGGAAAGGAATGTGCAACAATCTATCATGCACTATATAAAAAGATATGGCATTCAGGAATTTGGCCAAAAGAATGGAAAAGAACTGTATTCATACTACTGCCAAAAAAGGGTAACCTGAAATTATGCACAAACTACAGAACCATTGAATAATTTTTGTTTTTTTTATAAATAGAAAACTACGAGGTTTCTTACGGTAAAGTAAGAGGACATAGTTTCTTGGGGTTAGACGTCGGGGGAAAAAAATCGTAGACAAAGCACTTTAGTGAGACGTGAGAGAAAGAAAAATAACAAAAGAATTACCTGGGATTCGAACATGGACTCCGGTAGGACGAGCGGCCGTCAATTCAAATGTGATATCCACCCTCATTTCCGGCATGCGAAAATTGAAAATTAACTAAAAAAATAGACAAGAAATTAGTCTCTTTTTGAAAACAAATGCTCAGGAAAATACTTGGTATATAGTGGAACGAATTTAAGAACAACACAGAGATAAAACATTAATTATCTTCTCCACTTCTGTGCTTAATTTAGACAGCTTCTAACACACTGAAGATGTACTTCTCCCTTACAGACTGAAAATACACAGCCAGAAACAGTTTTTTTTTCTTTTCAAAACTTCTTTCGGCGCCAAGTGATGCGAGGGGCAGGTAACAAGAAATAAAATCCATGCAGATTTATAGATCCTGGTGGAGCTCGTTATTCTCCATGCAGGAAGATGTAACCGTTAACTGTAAGAACAACAACAAAGACTCAGCCATGCTACAGCTATTACTGACACAGACAAAATCCTACACACCAAACATAAACTGATAACATGCTCAAAGAGCAGCATTCACGTCAGCTACAGTTTTATTTTTAAGAAAAGAAATAAGTAGCTCTATACAAGCAATAGTTTCGCATAAACAAAATGTGACATTAAAAAATAAAAAAATTATTATCTTTTTGGAGGTTGATTAGTTGAAAGTTGTTGGGTGAATAATTGATTTTTGTTTTCTTTTGAACAAAAATTCAGAGTCCTTAACCGGGAGAATTCCTGCATAATCTGATTTTTTGTTTACAAAGCGTTAGTGCTCTCACGTTACTTTTGTTCCATTTGTTTAGTTTCTCCATCTCTACAACTAATAAATCATGCTGAGTTCGCTTGCTACCGCATGACACTACTCTCTGCGGTTAATAAACTGACTGCCCTCTTGCTGATTTTGAAATAGTCGTAGACATGTGGTGTAAATTCTAACACAAAATTCTGAAAGGAGACAATCAGAGGCATTTGATAGCAACATTATTTCCTATCTTTTTGTGACAAGACCTTAAGTTCTGCTAGATTTTCATGTCTACGGATCTGGTTCTTCATTTGAAGCTGACCTGGTTAGTGCATCGTGAACAGAGCACTTTCTACAGTCAGTTGTTCATACCAAGCAAAATGTGCACTCAGTGGAGAAACCCAGCTCCATTCTTGCTCGCACCTCACTTTGAAATATTTTCCTGCTGTGTTTATGTTCTCTCTCTCTCTCTCTCTCTCTCTCTCTCTCTCTCTCTCTCTCTGAACCTTAAGTGCCCAGGGCACATGGGGCTTCCGCAAGGGTTTTCCACAAATGCCTGTCCTTCGATTTTTTTCTGCTCTTGCCCAGGTGAGCCCTCTATTGCTCAACATCCTCTCTGTTGTTCTTCTCCATGTCTCTTTTGGTCTACCCTTACTTCTGCTCCCCTGTGGTGTCCATCTTAGTGCTATTTTTGGTAGTGAGTTGTCAGTCATTTGGAGGACATGTCCCAACCATCGCCAGCGTCTTTCCTCAATAACTGTTGTCAGTGGTTTCATCTGCATTTCTGCTAATAAGATGTTATTTCTTATGGTGTTTGGCCAAAATATTTTTCTAATTCTTCGTAAACATTTAGTCTGGAAAGAATTCAACTTGTTTTCTATGGTTTTGGTGATTTTCCAGCATTCACTTCCATAGAGTAGTACACTTAGAACATTACTCTTAAATATCCTGATTTTCATATTTATGCTTAGTTTTTTTTTATTTCCATATATTCTGTAGCATTGCAAAAGCCTGGTTTGCTCTAGTAAGTCTGCTGTTGATGTCCTCTGTGCTGTCTCCATTTTCTAGTACTCTGCTGCCAAGGTATACAAATTCGTTGACCTCCTCCACTAACTTGTTATCTACTCTGAGTACATTTCTGTTGTCCACATTTTGCTTCATTAACTTTGTCTTTCCCACGTTGATCTTTAGTCCTATGTTGTCTGCATTCTGAGTTAGCTTGTTTATTTTATCTTGCATATCTTTGTGACTGCTTGATAATAGACAAATGTCATCCGCAAAGTCAAGGTCCTCCAGCACTGTGTCAAGGGTCTATTGGTGTTTATGTTATAAATAAATTTTTAGTAAAATCAGCCATGCTCAACCAAATGATAATCACCAGCATCCATTGTTAACATTTACAAGCTTCAAAGTCGTCTCTGAAACACATTTGTATAAAAAAAATAATGGGCATTCTCTGATCCCATTTGATCATGTTCCACCACCCCCCCCCCCTCCTTTTTTCTCTCTCTCAATCCCCCAACCCTTCTTGCTTCATCCTTCCTGCATTTTGCCTCGGATTTTCGGCAGATTTGTTAAATATTGCACTGTTTAAACTTCTTATACTTCTCTTAACCCGCGTAGCGTAAAAAAATACTAGAAAAAAATAACATTGGGATAATTGTAAACAGCAGTTTTAATACAAAAATTTTCATTTAACATGATCGAACAAAAAAAAAAAAAAGGAAAAAAATGTGTAAAAAAAATTAATCGCGACTGAATATCACCACCTGGTAATTTGATAAATCATTTTGAAGGAATAATTTTCAGTTTAATTATCTTCGGTCCGAATGGCGTCCAGAAGTTTAGTTCAACAACGTCCACGCTGAATATGCAAGTGAGGTGCACTGATTCTAAACAAAGTTACATCGAAGATTAAACTCTGTGTACTACAGACATTTAAGAGGTACTTGTAATAGCACTGGTGATTTATAATTCTGACGCTGAAATGTTTCTTTCATTAAACGAAGACACTCGATTACAAGATAACAACTGCTTGATGTGTAAACTTGCCAAACCCCCTTTTTTTATAGTTCGAGAGTCAAACTGACCAATCAACAAACCAAGCTTTTTTTTTACCATCCGTTAAGCAAAGGTTATGAAATAATCAGAAGCAAAACTGCAGTTTGCCTGGCATACAGGAACCGTCTAAGATTGATATCACAAACACTTTAATTTCTGTCCTATTTACTTGTTACTGGAGCAGCTAAGTACCCATGTCCGCACGCAGCTGAAGACCATTCAGAATCTTTGCAATCTTTTTTTTTCGTTCCTGTCGTCCTCTTTATCAGGCCAAGTTTTTTAACTCATCGAATGAAGAACCAAAAATGAAGCCAACATCGACCGATACACAGAATGTTTTAGATGCAGATGAACACTGAACATCGTCGCAGTCTTGAACTGACTCTGATGATAAAGCATCAGTTGTGAAGCAAGCGAAAGAATCATCAGAATCAGAACATGTGAATAAATAGTGATATTAAACTAGAATTTTGCCTGTATCCCAGCGACAGGTAGTGAATAGAAAGTAGAATTTTTGCTTGAACCAAGTAAGTTGCCTAGTGTAATTTCTTAATTGAATTCAGACTGATCTGTTGTATTATCTTGACATATGCGTTCATAATTATATACAAAGAACGCCAATAACCCAGACATCCGATACTAGGACAACAATATAACGAAGACTGAGTCTGGCAACCACATGAGACAACGGTTAACGTGAAGGGAAAGCCAACAGAGTCAAAATTGATGGCAGACAGACCAAAACTTTTAATATGAGTAAAAATGAGGATGAATCTTGTATGATGTATGAGAAAAATAACCAACTGCTGCCACACAGCAGGAAGAATTTACAAGCACAAACAAAAATAATCTTCCAGGCAAGACAAGTTTGTCATGGGAAACATGATCTCAGAGAGTACAAATTCAATCAAAAGGAACCCAAGCACATACTTTCAGATATATGAAAACACACTATACTTCCTCAAGTGGAAGAAAAACACATCACTCACAACTCGCTGAAATCAGTAAATCAAATAATCTACCTGTCTTGAAAAGGACAGGCACAACAGCAATCTAAATGTTGAGAATCTCTATAGTGACAAATCTGCTCAAAATGGACAAACAACAAAACTATTACATGTTGAGAAACACTTTCAAATATCTCAGCTTATACAAAACAACGTAACTTGAAGTTCCTAATCCATTCTGAGTTAAAAAAAAACCTACTTCTGCAAACTCTGAACTAAGACTCCCAAAAATCTCCCTTCCTCCCTCCTTCCCTCTCTTTCTTTCTCTTTCTTTCTCTCTCTCTCTCTCTCTTTCTCTCTCTCCCTCTCTCTTTCTCTCAACTGAACTCTTTTCAAAGCTGTAATTTCAAGTGAAAACTCTATTTTCCTTTTCACTCACAAGGTCACACCGAAAACAAAAACCTCGTAGTTTCCTATTTATAAAAAAGTATTCATTTAAACTATACCTGAAACTAACTTCATGAAATAATTATTCATTCGTTTGTTATTGTTGTTCAAGATTGCACCAGACATGGCAGGATACCGTGTGTATGTTTGTCTAAAACAAAAAAGCTAGTACCTGCTAGAGAGACTGAATCTAAGCTACGGAATTTCTGTGTCACGACCTCGTTTCTTTATGGGTGTCACGATCCCTCGTGTCTACTAAAGACTAGGTCAATAAAACATTTTTTTTTTTTTTGGGGGGGGGGGGGTGCTATTTGCTAAGTCGATAGTGCGCTGATCTCTCGTGGCTAGACGGCTGCTCGTCCTACCAGAGTCCGTGGTTCGAATCCCAGGTAATTCTCTTGTGATTTTTCTTTCTCTCACGTCTCACTAAAGTGCTTTGTCTACGATTTTTTCGGGGTCTAATCTTACAAAACTGTGTTCTCTTACTTTACAGAAAACTAACAAAATTTAACCTTCGCCTAATTCTATTCTAAATTCTTGCGAGCGCGAACATTAGTTGTACTAAGTAACCTAACCTTTTAACATCAACATTTAAATATGTAATTACTACATGTCTTCTAGGACCACGTGCCACAAGGCCAGACTACTTTTTCTCACAATTTGAAATGATTAAGTCTCTTTGACCTGTGGCAACATGAAATCTTATCTTACATCTTATATCCTTCCCGTGCCGTTAAACGTCACATAGGGCTCGCAAGGTAGTTCGCCAATTTTTTCTGTTTTCGGCAAGCTTTTCAACATCATCAAGGGATTTTATGCCTGTTAATTTGGCCTCTCTTAACAATGTCCTCTTTAGAGTTTCACGTGGTCTGCCTCTTTTTCTTTGGTCTTGTGTGTTCTACTTGTTCCAAATGTTCCAAAATGAAATACTACCACACTATTCCCCCTTCCCCAAACCTGTCAAATCTCTCTCTGACAAAAACAAAATATAGAAATTCTAGTCATTATCAACAATATCATCTAATGGGATGATTGCACTTACAACTTGTACAATATAGTACGTATAATAGTTGTGGGGCTTCACAAAATATGTATACATATTTACACATTTTATTTGAACTCTATATTTCACACCATTGTAACAGTATATGAATAGGACAGGAGCAAAAGATGTAATCCTTACACAAAGAACACTATATGACTAGTGTCTAAGTAGGTTCTTCCTGGCTGTTTGTGTTCATGTTTGACATTGATAGATGGTTGGGAGGAAAACTGTGTTGTACTGTACAGTGCCCTTTTTGTTTCAGTTGTGATGTATTTGTTTTTCAGTAAAGGAGTGATTTGTCCAATGACCTGATTTGCTGTATTGCATCTATTCTCAGTTTCAGCGTCAATTGTCCCTGAGGATGATATTATGCTACCTAGGTATTTGAAATATTTCGCTTGTTTCAAAGGCTAGTTGTCTAGGAAGATATTTGTTTGGATTTCTTCTCTCGTACCTGTTATTGGCTGTTCAAATAACTGCTCGGCAAATCAGAATCTGTGGCACTTCTCTCCTGCTTATGTTGTTTCCCTCTTTCTTTTGCAGTCTTTTAGTCCTGCAAAGGGCATTGTGCTGGGTTTTTAGATACTGCCAAACCTGTTGAATCCTTCCTTATCTGATTCATGTGTGCCTTGTTGAACATTTTGCGGCCATGGTTCTTCTGCTGTTTATTACTTCTATTTTCCTCTGTCTTCTGGACTTTCTTGATGATACTTTTTTCTCTTTTGCCTGTTTAGTTCCCAATCGTTTTGTAGCAGTGATAGTACCAAATGCTTCCACTTTTTGCTCAAGTTTTTTCCCTTATCATTTCTTTGTGTATTCCCAAACGCTTTTGGCGCTTTCAGTTTTACCTCTTTGATATATATTTCAGCGGCCTTATTTGTTTTATTATGTGCCATCAATTTAGTTTTCTTTGCATAAAGATAAAGGTCTAGCTCTTCACTGTTCTTATGGACTGACATAAGTTTTTGCTTTCCTTTTTGAGTTGTGAACAGTAACACTGTCTCATCAGCATATCTCCTCTCTGGTACAGTATTGCCCCCAGAATCTGAACACCACAGAAGTCGAACAACTTGGATTCCAGATGCCCCAGAACTTGAACAACTTGGAATCCAAAAAAAAAAACAAAAAACATTCAAACAAATTTTGCCTCGAAATCCGAATGCTGCTTTGGAATCCAAATGTCAGGATGTTGTTGGTGTGTGTTTGTGCCTACGTCTCCCCAGCGCTCGGGCCACCCATACACTGTGTCCTTCAGTTCGTTGTCGGAAGCTGTAGTGAAAGCATCTAGTGATTTTCGCTGCTAATTTTATGCTTTTATGCCTGTTTTGTGTTATTTTTTATATCACTGAACGGATACATGAGGAGTTTGCTCCTTTAGTAAAGCAATGAGTTTATAAACATATCTCTCTTTCTCTCTCTCTCTCTCTCTCTCTCTCTCTCTCTCTCTGAACCTTAAGTGCCCATGGCACATGGGGCTTCCACAACGGTTTTCCACAAATGCCTGTCCTTTGTCTTTTTATTTCACTCTTGCCCAGGCGAGCCCTCTATTGCTCAACATCCTTTCTGTTGTTCTTCTCCATGTCTCTTTTGGTGTTACTTCTTTTCCCCTGTGGTGTCCATCTTAGTGCTATTTTTGGTAGTGAGTTGTCAGTCATTTGGAGCACATGTCCCAACCATCGCCAGCGTCTTTTCTCAGTTATTGCTGTCAGTGGCTTCATCTGCGTTTCTGTCAGCAAGATGTTATTTCTTATGGTGTTTGGCCCTGATAAGCATTTCTCCTTCCACCTACATTTGTTTTTTTCCCTTGCTTCTGTTTCTGTAGCAGTCTGATGGTTTTCTTACCAGATAAGGTTGCTGGCCCTATGCCGGACCTTCCTTAGAAGGCAAGGAATAAAAAATTCATATTTTTAAATCACATAGGTTTAGTCAGGAACTGCACAGTGAAAGCAGTGTTTTTAAAAAAATGCCAACATTTGTACATCAGGTTACAAAATTTCACATGATCAATCCAGGTCAAAATTATATTTATGACATGATATAACATTATGAATAAAGTTAACATCATGCACGACCAACTTATTTAATGAAAAATAAAATAGAATTAAAAAATATATATAATTACAAGAACCTAAATACAGTATCAGTAATATTTTGCAAGCAGAAACCAACAATGTCTGTGTCTGATCAGGCCAGCACTTGTCATTTATCAGGATTATGAAGAATAAAAAGAAGACATAAAATAAAAATAATACAAGATCATTTTTACAAACAAGACGGACAAAACCACCTAACATATTTCATGCTAGATCTGTAATTCACACACTCACAATGAACCCGCTTTATGCAACAATTCAATTCAATTCAATTCAATTCAATTCTATGCAACAGTCAGACCTAATTAGTCCAACTGCCTTATCACAAACACATGTATAAACAGGACAAACAAACAAATGCTCAGACAGCTATTGTTGCACCATATGTTGCAACTCATCCCAACATTCTATGCTAAAATAGGACTTTATAAAATGCAGCTCACTCCCCACCAAACAAGCACCTAAAGAGCTGGAACATTTTAAATCTTGAACCAAAAAGGTGGCTTTGATGCCTCTAAAATGCAGGCTTTAATAAAAAAAAATAATCTTTTCTTCTTTTGGCCAGTCTGTGATAGGAAGAGGAGTTGCTGCCTTTCTTTTCCTTTTCAAAGTAAATGTTTGTTTATTTCTGGGCCTTCCCTTCACGTTCACTGACAACAGCTGCACAGGAGACTTCATTAAGTTCTGACTGACCGTCTGCTATTGCAGCATTATCACAAGATGGCATACCTAAAGTTGGCAGAGTAGAGCTGCTATAACAATTAGACATTTCAGATGATGAAGGGACAGCAGAATTAGTACAAGAAACAGTTTGAGAACTGTTTGTGGTGATATCAGAAGGAAGCACATTTAGATGGCAAGAAGAAAGTACACATGAAGACAAATTAGCCTCAGAGGAGGTAGAGTGTGGAGGGTCAGGTGAAAGAACAGGCTGTTCAGATACAGGGAATGAAAGTGCCAGAGAATCACCAAGTTCTTTGTCGTCAATGGGTGTAACCGAGTCACTTGAAATAACATCAATGTCTGCCCCCAGCCATAACAAATACACAGCAGACAAAGTTGGTCAGACTTTTCTGTGAAGTCTGTCTACTAAAAGAGACAAATATGAAGCTATTTTTCCACATAGTAAAGAAGCAGCAGTAAACTGTGCTTCTGTAGAGCTTGGCTGCATCTCCTCTACTAAAAGAGACAAATATGAAGCATAGTAAAGAAGCAGCAGTAAACTGTGCTTCTGTAGAGCTTGACTGCATCTCCTCTACTAAAAGGAGGTAGACCCAGGAACTTGCACATTTAAATTAACAAGAATACTATTTTAAAATCTGTGCTTACCCTCAAGAGGAACATAAATACTTTCATTACAAAATCTATGTACATTAAAAATATACCTGCAGGGTAAATTAAAGTGTCTAAAAAATGCAGGAAAGACTGGTGCATGAATAAGATTTATTACGAGATGACACTTCAGACCAAGTTTCCACTGGTATGACAAAAAATGTAAACTTATTAATGGCCAGGAGTTGTTTTATGACATGCTGTGCTTCAAAACTTGTCATATCACACTTGATTTTGTCAGCAACTGGATTATTCAATTCCATATTATAATGTGTGCTGTTAGCCTGAATCAAGCTGTTGATAACACTTGCACTGAGAGTCTGCTCATCATAGTTCAGCAGAAACTGTAGCACCTCATTCAACCACTTCTGGTATTTCAGCAATCTTTTTATTTTTGAGTGATATGACTCACAATGGTTTGTTATAGTTAAATGCAGTTGTACTGTATCTAGCTGAGTATGAGCAACCTGCAATTCAGGCTAGTTGCACCAGCTTGATTCCAAATATTGAAGCATATCTGCTGGTGCAATTTCCTTGATGCTCTCTTTGAGTGCATCATACTCATTGGCACACTCTGTGTCCTTCATGCTGCCAAACAAACTGCCAGTGGTTTCCATCAGAGGTCTTTGTAAACCTCTTTTGGACAATGCCCTTTGAATGGCTGTTGACACATGGAAAGCACAGAGTATAACCTTTGCATCTGGAAATATGCCAGAGATGGCTCCAATCTCAGAAAAATCCTTATCTACAGAAAAACAAGGTTTTCTCAAAATTGTAAGAGCTACTGAGAAAACCTAAAACTTTTATGAGAACTGCTTGAGTCTCATTGCTTAGAAAAAGCATGCAAAACAGGTTATACTTTGCCTTGTTCATCCACAACCATAACAGTCAAAAGTGTTAATTGGCAGACACTTGTTTTATATGTCACATCCATTACCAAAACTTCAGGATAGTCATTTAACAAGGTGCACATACCTTTAGTCTGGTATGCAAGATAAATTAAATTTTCTTTAGAATCTTTAGAGAAGTCTACCCTACCACCTTTGGCTGTTACTGAAGACAGCAAGTGTTGAACTGCTGTTTGATCAGTTAAAATCAATGTTGGTTTCTGCTTGGCCCTCATATTATGTACATCTTGAGGTAACAAAAAGGCACCCTGTTGCCTTAATATAGTGCCCCTGACGTCTGTGACTGTCACAGAAAGGCATCCCAATAGGGTCTTCATTTCTGTCGTCATCATGGGCGTGTGTCTTTCAGGTAATACTAACACAGACTGTGGAGTAAAAAGAAAATTAATGAGACATGAATAGAAAAAAAAACACTGAGGAAAGAAATAAAGAAAAGTTAAAACTTTGCAACAACATACCTCTATCACAGGAACATGTGTATTATGATTCAAATTGGATTTAGGCACAGCCAGTTGCCAGATGCCATTGATTTTTTTTGGATTTCAACCTCAAGTTGCCTTTACACCCAAGTTTTAAGGGCCTGTGATAGGAGAAAGAAAAATTATTGTACTGCTGGCAATATTACGAATAATGAAACCTTCTTATTCTTCTTCGTTCGCTTCTACCACCAAGATCACTCCGTGATCCTGCTGAATTTACTCCTGTGGTCCTTGATAGGTCCCATAGTCCCCCTGTGGTCCCCGATAGGCCCACAAAGATCCCTGAGAGGACCACAACAGGTTCAGAGTATCGCAGGGCTTAGGCCTGTATTCTTGGTGGGTCACAGAAGCGGGATTGTGTGACACCGTGGTTTTCGTTGCACCAGTTTAATCTAGAGTTGGACTTTCTCACCGGAAAAATTCGCCGTGTTTTGAATATCAGCATATCCTCGCTGGGTGAGAGGTGGTTGCCCATATGGCCTAGAGTTGGAATTTCTCACCGAAAACCTCAGCGTGATTAGGATACGCATACATCCCCGCCGGGTGAGAGGTGGTTGGCTATCTAGACTGCCCTGGTCCAGTGTCTCCGATTTCAGCATTTTGTGGTCGTGGCCGCTACCTTTCCTAGTTGTGACCAGGACGGAACTTATGTCCAGGTGAACGAATCCTCGCCACTAGTAAGTTCTACCCCTGGGTTAAGCCGGTTTAGGCGTATTATCCCAGTATGGGCGTGTTTAGGAGGTGACCGACCTCTAGAGCGGAGGTACCGTGACATGAGTAGTCATCAAGTTTCACTCCTGTTTATATGTTTAGGCATATTTCACCAGTATGGGTGTATATAGGATGTAGCCGGCCTCCAGAGCAGAGGTGCCGTGGTATGAGTAGCTCTCGCCGCGAGACTACGAGACATACCGATTAAACTTCACTTTATCCTTCCACTTTTTCACAGCGGTGCCCCACGGCAACCCTAATCGCTTTTTCGCATTTTCTTCATTGGATGGGAGGAGTTTCCCTCCACGCGCGGCAGCCGAAGAATCTCGTCAGCAGTGTCTTAGTTTAACCCCTGGGTTAAGCCGGTTTAGGCAATCTGCCTCAGTATGAGTGTATATATAGGACGTGGCCGGGCTCTAGAGCAGAGATGCCGTGATTTGAGCAGTCCTGACCTCGAGACTACTGGCTACTTCACTTAATCCTTTCTTTCACTATTTCTACGGTGGCGCTGCATGGCAATCCTAATTGGATTTTTCTTCATTGGCCGGGAGGAGTTTCACCTCACGCCCGGCAGCTGAAAAATCTCGCCAGCAGCGGGTTTTCGGAGTTTCCTTCTCCTAGTTGAGCTACCAAACAAGACTCTCATCTACCCGAAACGTCTGGTTTTCAGGCGCCAGATATTCGCCTTCGCCCCGTCTTGTGTCAGTTTGAACAGTTCCGCCACGAGAAGGCCAGGAGCTGGACTCAGACTGTCAAAGTCTATTTGAGACATTTAATTGGGGTGGAGAGCGTATCCCCCACCCCACCTCCGGCTATAACAGTCCTTAGAACCTAATAATGAAATAAAAATAACAATAATTTATTAACGACCGAATAAGTACCTATAGCTAAAAAACAAAGGCAGATGAAAAAGAAGTCAGTTTAGTGGGCATATCATCCCTTGATGTGGTTGAAAAACTCGTCGAAATCAGGCTAATAACTATGCGAGTCCTATGTGACGTTTAATGGCATGGGAGTATGTAACATTGTAAGCTATCTAAGTGAAAAAAACTGTTGTTACATGTATTGGAGAACGTCACAGTAGGGAAGAACTTTGTTACAATGTAATAGATGTATATAGCTTTTGCCATAAAACCATAATTTCATAATCATTATCAGAATTAGGAGTAAGATAAGATAAGACTAGAATTTGCAGAACAGTGCAAATTCAGTGAAGGAAAAGACAGAGACTTCTATCAAGAGGTACCTCTGGTTTGATCTGACACCTTGTGAACGAGACTTCCTCCTTGCTGATCCATGATTACGCTCGTAAGTCAACGAGTCATACTGCGGCTCTGCCATCTCTTGAAGTATGGCCTGAATTACATTTAAATATAATATACAGTTTACAGATTTATAAAATAATTACATAAAAATACTGTAAATATATATCCATACTACAAGAACTTAATACTGAAGAAGGCTGGCTGGTAAAGGGGATTGTTACCTTTGCTGAGGTTCTCAGGACGAAAACAGAATACTCTGAATGAAGTTTCAAACTTTCAAAGCCAGGGAAAGTGCAGGCTTTTGAAAGTTTCATTTCAGGGTTCATTGTTGTCAGTGCAGAGCTCGGTCTACTGGTCAGAAAATTCGCTCAAACGCTAGCGGTCAGTGCTCATGCACAAAAGACATGCGCTATTGTCCGTAGCGTGTCTATTCACACACGATTTCACTGTCCTAGTAATCACTCCCTTTTTCATGCTCACATCTTACATCCTTCCTGTGCCATTAAACGTCACATAGGGCTCGCATAATTGTTTGCCAAGATTTCCTGTTCTCGGCGGGTCTTTTAACATCATCAAGGGAAGTTACGCTCACTAAACTGGCTTCTCTTTACAATGTCCGCTTTAGAGTCTCACGTGGTCGACCTCTTTTTCTTTGGGCTGGTGTGCTCTACTTGATAGCTTGTTTTGGTATTCTCTAATGGTTTCTTCTCATCACATGGCCTACATATGTCCATCTTCTTTTTCTGATCACCCATGAGACATGTTGTTGTTTGCTCTTCTGTCTTATATCTGCGTTGTTCTTGAATTCGTTCCACTTTATACTAAGTATTTTCCTTAGGCATTTGTTTTCAAAAGAGTCTAATTTCTTGTCTACTTTAGTTGATTTCCAGCTTTTGCATGCACAAATGAGGGTGGATATCACATGTGAAATGACTAACCTTAACCTGATTTTTGTGTTTATAACTTTTGAACTTCGTATTTTCTCAAGATTTTTGAAGGACAATGCTGCTTTTACAATTCTAAGTTCCTTCCTGGTGTCACCATCCTGGTCTATGTAGCTGCCATGGTGTGCAAATTGGTTCACTTCATCAATAACTGTTCCTTCCAAGTATATTTTTCCTTCTTGATTAATGAGAAGTTTCATTATTTTTGTTTTGTCTTTTCAAGACCTATTTTGCACCGATTTCACATTGTTACTGATAAGAGTTATATCATCTGCAAATTCAGTATCTTCTAGTTGGGTCCCGTGTACCCAATCAATGCCGGTTTTACCTGTACATCATCTTTTCATTATAAAGTTTATGGCAATTCCAAAAAAGCAATGGAGATAATATCCATCCTTGTTTCACGTCTGTTTCAATCTGAAACAATTCGCTCATTCCATCTTCTGTCGTGATTGCAGTTGTAGAGATCACTAATGATGTTGACAATTTTAGATGGTATTCTATATAGTCAAAATTCTCCACAGTGAATCTCTGTGTAAGTTATCAAATGCTTTTTTTTTAAGTCTATGAAGTTCAGGATTAATGGTTTCTGCTTTTCATTATGTTCTTCAAGTATTATTCTTAGAGTAAAGATCTGGTCGAGACAGCTACTCATCATCATCATCAGGTGCCGTGACGACTGGCGTTGGCTATTATGCTTCTCCAGAGTACACGATCCTTCATGCAGGCCATCAGTTCAGTTGGTGATCTCCTCTCACACCATCCCGTCAGACTGTCCAGTATCATTTCTCTTGGTCTTCCTCTTGATCTTCTTCTTTCTATTTTTCCTGTTGTTATAATATTTTCAATGCCCCCTCTTATCATTGCATGTCCTATGAAAGTACATTGTCTCTCTCTTATCTTTTTGACAAGGTTTTTGTCTCTCCAGCTCTTCTCTTTGCTTGGCCTATTCTGTTCCTAATTTCTGTTCTGCATTTCTCATCTGAATTTATTACTGCCCAAGGTATTTGAATTTCTGCACCTGCTTTATGGTTTCATTTAATTTTATACTGCATGCTGGTGGATTCTGTTTCTTAGATATAACCATAGTCTCTGTTTTTTTTATCATCAAAGTAAGGCCTTTCTGTTCACTTTCTATGTTGACTTTATCCATGAGATTTTGCAGGTCTTGTTGGTTCTCAGCTATCAGTACTGTGTCGTCAGCATACCGAAGGTTGTTAATATTGTATCCTCCAATTTTTATGCCTGGTTCTGTGATGATCGTTCTTAGAATATCCTCGCTGTACAGAAAAAAAGGTCTGGAGATAGTACACATCCTTGTCGCACCCCTTGTTTTATAGGTTGATATTTTCCAATTCTATTTCAACTCGAACTGCTGCTTCTTGCTGCCAGTATATATGTTTTACAATCCTCAGGCCTTTGCCGTCTATATTGATGTCTTCAAACATTTTAAAAATTTCATTATGTTTCACCTTGTTGAATGACTTGGTGTAAAGCAATTCACGGCACTACTAAACAGAGTCCGTGTACCACTATTACAAGATTCTTCCTTCTTGTACTGTGTAGTATTACATTTATATTTACACGAGCACTAGGCTCAGAGACTCCACAGACGTTACATTGATATACACTATAACAAGACACCCCAGATAACAATAACTCAACTACTCATCAATGCACAACAAGACCAGTTACATGTAAATCAACAAACTCTACACCACAGTTGACACTTAACTGAGTCCAAAAATCACAGGATTCATCAGACACAATTCCAAAATGTTTAATGCTGAAAACCCATTTGTTAGATGTGTGTTGCACTGATGTGAAGTGTAAACTTGATGGAAACATTTACAATGAGAATAGAAAAATGTTCTGGGCGATTAACATCGCCATGGGACCCGCAGACGAACATGCAACATCAAACATACTAACCTCATATATACCGTAAAAAACTCCATAATCAACCTTCCAACCAAGAATCACGTTTTTGTCCTAAGAAAGATAATCAAACTTACAACACTACATAATAAACTTAACCTTTTTGTCCTAACAAGGACAATCAACTACAAACATCCTAACCCAAACAAACCCTAACAAACATCCTTTCCAGAGAAAAACTCACACACGACCTGTCTCTGCAACATTCAGACGACAAACTCCCTCTCAACTCGTTCACACATCCCGCCTAACCTAAATCACGTGACTCAGTTGTGCCACGAAAACACATGATACTAACATCGTGCTTGACATAAACAGAATGAGTTGTGGTCTATTTGACCACAACAACGGGGTTTCTCACAATAATCTGTTACAGAATAACATTCTGTTACAGGTGTAATCAATGAAGCATAAGTAGAGATCTTTCTGTACTTCTAAAGCTCTTTCTGTTAGTGTTCGTAAAGCATAAATGGCATTGTGTGTTCCCTTTCCTTCAACAAATCCAAACCGTTCATCTGCTATTTCCATGTTTATCTTTTTCCTTGTTCTTCTCATAATTATTCTCAGAAGTAGCTTCGTTATGTGACATGAGAGGCTGATAGTCCGGTGGTCATCACATTCCTTTGCACTTGGTTTCTTTGGTAGTGCTATAAACGTGGATTTAATCAGGTCACTGGGAATATTACCACTGTTGTAAATGTCATTCAGTAATTTGGTTATTATTTTTATTCCTGTCTCCTCTAGTGCCTCTATTTCTTCTTTTGTTATATTATCAGGCCCAGTTGCTTTTCCTTTCTTCATATGTTTGATGGCATCTATGATTTCATATTCAAGTACTGGTGGTCCATCACAGTTTTCAGTATCTGGTGTTAATTCTGGTCTTTCTCCTCCATATAGATCACCGATATACTCTTTCCACCTGTCCACAATGTCTTCTTTTTCTGTTAACATTTTACCTTCTTTCGATTTCAGGCATCCTGTGGTATATTTTGTTTTCCTGCCTGTGAGTTCACAAATTCGTTTGTGCATGTTTTTGCTGTCTTTATTATGAGAGTCCTCTATATGTCTGCACTGTTCATTTAACCACTTCCACTCCAGACTTCTTTTGCTTCTCTGCATTTGCTATTTATTTCTCTATTTATCTTGCTATATTTTTCCTCGTTATTTTTACTCCTCCTCCTCTTGTCCATCAGTCCTAAGATGTCGTTTGACATCCATTTATTTTTAGAATCTTCTTTTTTTTTGGTGGTATTATCTCCTTCACAATTTGTTGGATATAATCTCTTAACATTGCCCATTGTTCATCTTTACTATTTATCTTTGCTATTGCATTGTATTTATTTGTTATAATAACTATGTATTGTTCTCGCAGTTCTTTGTAATTTTTAAGGAGTTCTGTACTCAATTTGATGTTTCTCACTTTTCTGCATGCTTTCTTAACTTTATTCTAATTTTTCCACAGAGTGGGTCATATTCACTATTGCAGTCGGCTCCTAGCATGGTTTTTGTTGTCAGTAATGCATTGCGGAATCGTTTGTTGATTAATATGTAGTCTATCTGGTTAAAAGTCTTTTTGTCTGGGCTGCACCACGTTGCCAGTCTTCGAGGATGTTGTTTAAACCAGGTGTTTCCTACAACCATGCTGTGTATTCTTGCCCATTCAATTAATTTACTACCTCTGTCATTCCTATCCCCCATCACCAACGATGTCTGAAGTTCTTCCTTTACCAACTTTGGCATTAAAATCTCCCATGACTATGGTAACTTCATGTGACTTTTGTGTTTTAGGGCTGTCTCTATGTCATTATAAAATAGCTGTACATCTTCTTCAGAACTTTCAGATGTTAGAGCGTACACTTGTATAATATTTATGTTTATTGGTCGTCCTTTCAGTTAGGCTAGCAGGACTCGGTCAGAGATGTTCAAATATCCTACAGTTGTCCTTGCTGTTTGTTCATCAAATATAATTCCCACTCCTCGTTCATGTTTCTCACTTCCTGAATATATTATTGTATATTTATAAGAGTTTATCTTCCCTGCACCTGTCCATCTAACTTCACTCATTCCTAATATGTTGATCTTCATCCTTTCCATTTCCCTCTTTACATTTTCTAATTTTCCAGCCTGGAATAAAGTTCTAACATTCCATGTTGCTATATTGAACTTGTTAGTTTTGCCACCAGTAGCTTGATGACGATCTGGCCTCACCTGTGGCTCGTGAGCTGCCCTATCGGACGAGGCTGTTCCAGAGGAACATCCGTTAACGTCTTTCATGATAAATCTATGACTCTGAATAAGCATAATTGTTCTTGGGAGCTACAACAGTGGTTTCCCGTTGCCTTCTGTCGCTTTGTGTACGGACCCTCCGCTAGCCTTTGGACTCCCTGTCCTACCCGCAAGGCAGCGGGAGCGAGAGGTTTTATGGCGCCTCTGACCCGCCTGATATTCCCGTCACTGAGCACCTGAGGCACTTTATAGAAGTAGTAGAGCCACCTACTACCCCACCTCGCTCTCTGAGTCTGCTGCCAGTTGGTCCGCTCCTGCTTATTTGGGCAGATCCTTATTCACAGGGATCCTCCATATCTGGAGGACTTTCACCATCCGCCACCTGTGACGCGCTAGGTTGGGGATGGTTGCCCCAGCTTTACCCTAGACAGTTACTCCCTTTTCGAAATCCTTCCTGTTCTTCTTTCATTGCATTATCCATTATATCCTTACTTCTATTCAGAATCACTTTACAAAAAACCTTTGACACAACTGACAGTAAGGTTACATCCCTCCATTTACTGCAATCACTGAGTTTGCCTTGTTTGAGTATTTTAACAATGATTCCATTTTTCCATTTAGAAGGTGCCTTTTCTTCCTTCCAAATTTTATTAAAATTCTTTGTAGTTGGCTCATGTTGTCACTGTTAATAGCTTTTAACATTTCGATTGTTATTTCATCTTCACCTACAGCTTTGTTGTTAGCCATTAGATTCACTGCTGTTTCAATTTCATTCAGTGTAACGTCATCTACGTCGACATTTAGTTGTGGGACTGGTAAATCGATTTCAAGATTTATTAATTTACTTGGGTGTGGTTGATTCAGTACTTCTTGGAAGTGTTTGGCCCATCTTTGCTTGTGGTCTTTACTTGATGTTAATAGGTTGCTAACTATTATTGGAGATAAAATGGGGGAAATTAAAAGGAGAACATCTATCGTTCTTTCAAAAATAAAACAACTAAAGAATCTATGGAAACAAACAGACAAGAGCTACGTAAATAAGATTTTTAGGGGCATGCATCTTTCCCATCACAACATATGTCTGTGAGACCTGGACACTTAACAAAATAGCTGAGAAACACATATATGCCTTTGAATGCAAATGCTACAGAAGAGTCCTTAAATATCATGGACACAGAAAAGAACAAATATACCCATACTGCAAGAACATAATATTGAAGAAGGCTGGCTAGTAAAGAGGATTAAAGAGAGAAAACTTAAATATTTTGGACACATTAAACGTCTTGAGAATTTAGAGACCATCATCTTAGAAGGGTACCTAATGGGAAAAAGAAAGAGAGGAAGACTAAGACGAAGATGGCTACAAGACATCGTCAATAACCTGCAAATTGATGCATCAGCAGCAGCGTGCATCTTGCTTACAACCGAAAGGCCTACAGGTGATCTGTTAGGGAGGCAAAAGTTCCACAAATGACATGCAAATTAAAATCTCCCATGACCATGGTAACTTCGTGTAACTTTGTGTGTTTTAAGGTTGTCTCTATGTCATTATAAAATAGCTGTACATCTTCTTCAGAACGTTCAGATGTTGGAGCGTACACTTGTATAATATTTATGTTTATTGGTTGTCCTTTCAGTTGGGCTAGCATGACTCGGTCCGAGATGTTCAAATATCCTACAGTTGTCCTTGCTGTTTGTTCGTCAAGTATTACTCCTACTCCTCGTTCATGTTTCTCACTTCCTGACTGCCCCATCTCAAAGATTTAGCCCCCACTCTCCGCAGCATAATAGTCAACCAAATTCTGTAAAGTATAATATAAATATTTTCTAATCCCCCCCCCCTTTCCCCACTTCAAATTGCTCCACTGTGGGGGTGGGGGCGGTACATCTCTCGTTGGGAAGCACTAATATGACCTATAATTTCACACTTATTTCTCTCTCTCTCTCTCCCTCTCTCTCTCTCTCACACACACACAGATTAAAGAGAACACGCGAGCAGAACGTTTGGACGAAGCATGATAGTCAGACTGTAGCGTTGTATTTTATTACTCCTCGCTGAGATGATCTGAGTAGTTGTATTATGCAGTCGTTAGATTTTTTAATACTTTTTGTTGCCGCCCCTTGTCATTTTTATCAGCTTGATAAGATATTTTTCACCAGACATTCATTTCATTTTAAATATTTCTTTTCACGTATGTCTTTCTTTTTAAATTTAATGTAAGAATATGAATTCGTCTGATATACGAAATTATCAAATCTATGTTGCGCTAAATTCTTGTGCAAAGAATTACAGTCCAACAAAGCCACGAAGCAATAACAAAACGCTAAAACTATTTAAAACAAAAGTAGGAATATTTTTTATTAGTTTTAAATGTGTGGCTCGAATGCCCAATGAAGAAAAAAAAGTCGCGTTCGTGCCGGCAGCGATGTGAATAAGCAAATTCTTCATAATTTGAATTTTCTTTCAAAGTTAGTGACTGGGCATGAAACGTGATGTTAAGGTTATGATCCAGAAACAAAATAGACATCAAGCCAGTGGAAACAATCAGACTGACTCTAGAGGGCACACCAAGTTCTATTTTATTTATTTATTTTCGTTCCACTAGAACATACAGTAAACCAACATTATTATCTCACGATTTTGAATGAAACGACTGCAGGAAAGTGTGCGACGAAAATAGCACAATCTGTGTAGAAGTGGAAACCGGTTTCTGCAACACGATAAGCTCCAACCCACACAGTCTTGTCTCTCCAACATTTCTTGGCTAAAAAACAACATGGACATGGTGCTTGTTCCCTATCCTACAAATTCGCTAGATCTTGCACCACGTGACTTTTACACATTTCCCCAGGGATGAACAAAAATGTGAAAAGTAAGTATTTTCACCGATATAGACGAAGTGAAATAAAAATCTCTGGAGGCCATAAAAAGGTATTCCCCCATTGAAGAGTTCCAGAAATGCTTCCAGCAATGCAAAAAACGTTGTTTTGAATCAGATGGGAGAGTATATTGAAGGAGACTAGAAGTATGACTCGTTATCTTTATTACTTCTTTTTTAAAATAAATTTGGTGCCCCTCGTATTTGAAGATATAATCAATATATTTTTCACTTTGTGCCGTGACAGATTTTTATGTGAGACATTTAATTATGGGAATACACTACAAGTTGTTATAATTCTTCAGATTTTGTTTTCAGTTCTTTGTCATTGTGGTTACTGCTGCTATAATTATAATAGTTATATGATTGAGTCAGTGAGTGGGGGAGACTGTAGCTCGTCAATAAAACAATATTTAGGCTAATCACTAACAAAAATAGTTGGTTCCTTTGACTAGCTTGTCACAGTGTGAACTGGTTCTTCATCTAGAAGGTATTTGTGCTGGAGATAGCTGTAGAAGCTCAGTAATGAGAGCTAAATACAGCAAACTTCGAACATTATTATATCATATCATGTATCCAAGTTTCATCTAGATCAGTGGTTCCCAACCTTAGGTTGCAATCCAAAATTCGTGAGAAGATAATGCTGGAAATATACCCCAAAAATTAATTAATTACTTAAATACAGGATTTTAGGATAATCTAAGGCATGCTCCACAGACAACATGATGCCTTTTTCTATTGCTTCTGAAAGACTTTTCAGTGCGGTTGCTTTTGCTTGTCCTTACATACCCAGGCACTTACATTAGGTCGAATGCTGATGTTGCTACGAATCCTCTAGCTCCCACTACCACAGCTATCACCTTTTCCTTGACTCCTGTCATCTGCTTTAGATACATGACCAAATCATTGTGCATATCATTCTTGAATATATGCTGGTGTTCTTTTCTCTTTTATAGAACCGTAACCTCGATCAGCATTAGTTCCTGTTTTACTATGGAGTGCACTACGACGTTCTGTCGCATTTCCGTGTTCTTGATGACAGCTGGGTTTTCTCTTCTTCCTGGTCAGTCTGCTATCACATTCCAGTCGTCTGTACCGTCTAGCAGTGACAGTAAGGGAATGCCCTTGGTT
The DNA here is from genome assembly GCA_009760885.1 of Achatina immaculata. Lineage (NCBI taxonomy): Eukaryota > Metazoa > Mollusca > Gastropoda > Stylommatophora > Achatinidae > Lissachatina > Lissachatina immaculata. Next base: position 11,009,014 of record CM019699.1, read on the forward strand.
TCTTATTTGGTATTTCAGCGCCTATGAAGTACTTAGATGGGGCCTTAGTTCTTTGCTGTTATTTGCTTTATCTTTTTCCCTGTCTGTGATGGCTACTGGTTCCTGCAGCAGTCGGTTGTGCTGCCACGTTCACCGTCCTTGAGCTAATGATACTTTGCATGCTGACACCTTGTGCCCCAATGTTTGTCTTTCATTGTATGTGGGCACTTTGGGTCTTCCGGCATGTGTAGTTTGGAGCCTGTAGCCAGGTCCTAAGCAGACCTGACAATGAGGCTGAATATCAGGGGTGCTATTTTCCACATAAAAACGAGGGAGTGTCAGCTGAGGAAGTAGAGTGTTTCACATATTTAGGCAGCATAGTGGATAAATACGAGGGAAGGAAAAAGCGTGGTAAAGCTAGAACAACCAAGGCCAGGACAGCATTTATCCAACTTAACAAAATATGGTCATCTAAGAACATCAAAACAAGAATCAAATTTAGGCTTTTCAATACAAACGTAAGGACTGTCCAGCTATATTGTTCGGAGACATGGGTTATGACCAAGTCGGTACAACAGAGGATACAAACTACTGCTTGAGCAGGATTTTAAACATTACATGGCAGGACAAGATCAGGAACGAGGAGGTCTGGGAAAAAGCATAACAAGAGCCTATGAACCTACAAACCATGTCTAGGAAATGGAGGTGTAATGGCCACACTCTGAGGAAATTCGACACCAGCATAGCAAGACAAGCACTGACATGGAATCATCAAGGAAATAGAAAACAAGGAAGACCTAGACTTACTTGAAGAGGACAAATTATGACAGTTCTCAGAGACAACGGATAACTATGGAAGGAAGCAGAGAATAATTCCAAGAGCAGGGATGGCTGGAGAGCCTTTATCTGTGGCCTACGTTCTCAAGGGAGTGAAGGTGATGATGATGTTGATGATGATGATGATGAGATGATGATGATGATTTTCAACATGTTAGTGATCTCTGCAGAATTTTCTTTCATATTGTCCATTGGCATTGCTGTGCTGGTCGGACAGACTTTTGGACTCGCTTTTCATCCTATTTCTTATTTCACTGATGATTATATCTCTTTCCCCCCTTACAGTAAGCCTGTGACTAGCATTTTATTTCAACATGACTTTTTACTTCTTTCAGTGCCAGTGCTTCCCTGGCTGCGGTCACTTCCTTAATATTCTCCATTTTTGTCCAGTTTTAAGTGTTGGCTGCACTTCCCGTACTACTTGATCGGTAAAGTCTTGTAGCATCATTGCAAGTCTTGTTTATCCTGCCCCGTGTTCTTCAACCACAGACAGGAATGGTAGCCGCAGTTTGTTCTTCTTGCAGTACAGTGCTACATCAGTCAACCCTGGTGGCACGCCCAAACACTTTCTTTTACTGTTTCCCATTCAACATATGCCTGTGAGACCTAGACACTTAACAAAACTGCTGAGCAATACATCTCTCTCTCTCTCTCTCTCTCTCTCTGTGAACCTTAAATGCCCAGGGCACACGGGGCTTCCGCAAGGGTTTTCCACAAATGCCTGTCCTTTGCCTTTTTTTCTGCTCTTGCCCAGGTGAGCCCTCTATTGCTCAACATCCTTTCTGTTGTTCTTCTCCATGTCTCTTTTGGTCTACCCTTACTTCTGTTCCCCTGTGGTGTCCATCTTAGTGCTATTTTTGGTAGTGAGTTGTCAATCATTCGGAGCACATGTCCCAACCATCGCCAGCGTCTTTCCTCAATAATTGCTGTCAGTGGCTTCATCTGCATTTCTGCAAACAAGATGTTATTTCTTATGGCGTTTGGCCAAAATATTTTCTAATTCTTCGTAAACATTTAGTCTGGAAAGAATTCAACTTGTTTTCTATGGTTTTGGTGATTTTCCAGCATTCATTTCCATAGAGTAGTAGACTTAGAACATTACTCTTAAATATCCTGATTTTCATATTTATGCTTAGTTTTTTTTTTTTTTTTTAGATTTCCATATAGTCTGCAGCACTGCAAAAGCTTGATTTTCTCTAGTAAGTCTGCTGTTGATGTCCTCTGTGCTGTCTCCACTTTCTACTACTCTACTGCCAAGATATACACACTCATTGACCTCCTCCATTAACGTGCTATCTACTCTCAGTACATTTCTGTTGTTCACATTTTTCTTCATTAACTTTGTCTTTCCTACGTTGATCTTTAGTCATGTGTTGTCTGCATTCTGAGTTAGCTTGTTTATTTTATCTTGCATATCGTTGTGGCTGCTTGATAGTAGACAAATGTCGTCCGCAAAGTCAAGGTCCTCCAGCACTGTGTCAGGGGTCCATTGTAATCCTCTGCGTTTGTCTGATGTTGCCTCCTTCATTAACCAGTCTACTGTCAAGATAAATAATGTTGGTGATAGTACACATCCCTGTTTCACTCCTGTTTGTACCCTAAAGCTGCTGGAGGTATGTTCTCCACAGATAACTTTGCACTGAAAACCCTCGTATAGGGCTTTGATTACATTAACTATTTTATGGGGGAGGCCATGCCATCTTAGGATTTTCCACAGTGCATCTCTTTTGACATTGTCAAAGGCTTTCTCAAAATCTATAAACAATGCATATGCCACTCATTTGCCTGTTCTAATATTTGTCTAAGTACAAATATGTGGTCTATGCATGATCTTCCTTTCCTAAATGAGAAATACATAAATGCCTTTAAATGTAAACGCTGAAGAAGAGTTCTTCAAATATCATGAGGACAAAAAAAGAATAAATATATCCATAATATAAGAATATTGTAGATGGCTGGCTAGTAAATAAGATTAAACAGAGAAACTTAATTATTTTGGACAGATTAAACGTCATGATAATGTAGAGAAAAAGTCTTGGAAAGGTACATAATAGGAAAGAAAGAAAGGAAGTCGTTGACGACTGCGAATGGATGCGTCAGCAGCAGGGCATCTAGCTTACAACCGAGAGGCATACAGGAGAGATGATAGGGATTATTTGTATGTTGGCAAGTTCCAAGAACCAGAGTTACAATATGTATGAAATAGATGTGATTTCAGTAGCCTGGAAGATGCCTGTCTAACATCACTATATGAAAATAACAAAACAAAACAAAAAAAAACATGAGGAGAAATGCTAGCGTGAGGCAGAAGAGATAAAGATGTGAATGAAAGGCGAAATATATATGAAAGATTACTCATTCTTTCCTGTTATCCTCAGAGTTGGTTTTGGGGTAGGGGAGGGAGAGAGGTAGGAGACAACTACTAATGATGGTATGGCAGTGTGGAAATACATTTTTGAAATGTTGATAGGTATGTACTTTCTGAAATGCAGACTTTAACAGTTGGTTCATTCTTTCTTTGAAGTGCATAATTCTTCTTCTTTTGCATTCACCCTCTAAAGAGCAATGCTTGCACATGTTAATGTTTGGAGCTAGATTGTGAAATCTATGCCTTTCAGTCTGACACATCCGTCTTTGGCATGGCTTATTTTTAGGAGCATGTTTACATTCCCATTTGGATCCCTGTTCACTCAGCCAGATTGTGGTTTTTTACTGGGGCACACCACATGGAAGTAGAATAGGGTCTTGGCCAGCTTTGGGATGCTAACCGTAACGCATACAGTCAGCTACGGTTTGTTTCCAGGTAAGGACCTACTCAGACCAGTGATCTGGCCAGACCCTGACCTCCTACGGGAGAAGCTGTACTGTGATGCTGAAAACCAGAGATAAACAGCCACATTTGTGAGAGAGATTTGTGACGATGTCTGAGTGAATGACTAAGAAGAAGTTGTGGCTTGCTGACGCTTGTCTCATTAAGCCTGAGTACTGGATCTTCTGTCATGTTGTGCAATATTACAAATGATTATATCAAAACTGTTTTTTTGTATGTATGTGACTATCGTGAGTGCAATGACCTTGGAGTCTGATTTTGAACCATTGAACACTTAACTCTGAGCATTGTCTTAATTTCCTAGTAGTTTTATTTCCTTGAGGATTCCGTGTCAGTGCCTGGATTGCTATGCTGGTGTCAGGTTTTCTCAGTGTTTGGCCAATCCACCTCCATTTCCTAGACAAAATTTGTAAGTTCATGGGCTTTTCTCCTGCCCCTTCCAAGATTTGCTAGTTCCTAATCTTGCCCCGTCATTTGAAGTTTACAGTTATCCTCATCAATGTTTGTAGCCTCTGTTGTGTTGCTTTAATCATAACCAATGTTTCCGAACCATATATCACGACAGTCTTTAAGTTTGTATTGAAGAGTTTGGTTCCTGTTTTGATATTCTTTGATGACCATGTTTTGTTAAGTTGGATAAATGCTGTCCGTGTCTTGGTTATTCTAGCTTTAACAACAACACGAGCCACATCAGTAACTTACTGTATAGTTATATCTACGATTTACTATGGCACATGTAAGCTTGAGTGGTGGTGCTCTCAGTCAACGCAAGATCAAGAAAAGAGAATCACTTATAGCTGGCTTATAATATTTCTCTCCCTGTAACGTCATCATATTATAATAATCCATTCAACAGCTTTATACATTTTATTTTTTTCAGTGACGACGGAAAAGAACACAAAGACAATGAATACACTAAAAGAAAAAAAAAATCACTAGACTTTAAAATAGCTGTTCGTTTTCTTTCTTCTTCTGTTTACAAAATCATGTCGTGGCTTGTGCTTACAAGTTTTTTAGATCTTCATTCTTTTTTCTGCTCAGAAAGAGCAACAGCAAAAATCAAATAATTGTTTTATATACGTAAAGAATCCAAAATTATTTCAACATTATGTGTCTTCCTCTGTACTTTAGTCAATTAAAATAAATTATAAACAGTAAACAAAATATATATGGATGTGTTTGAATGAATATTATATATATATATATATATATATATATATATATATATATATATATATATAATATCATCATCAGGTGCCGTACCGAAAGGCATTGGTTGTTATGCATCTACAGATTACCAATCCTTTATGCAGGCCATTAGCTCAATTGGTGGTCTCATGTCACACCATCTCGTCTTTCTGTCTTCCCCTGGCTTTTCTTCCCTCTATTTTTCCTGTTGTTATAATATTTTCAATGCTCCTTGTTCTCATCGCATGTCCTATGTCAGTACATTGTCTCTCACTTATATTTTTTGACAAGATCCAACTCTTCTCAAACATGCACCATTAGTTAATTTTGCTGACCAGAAAATTTGCAACATTCTTCGAATAAACCACATTTCTGCTGCTTCCAATGATTGTTGTGCAGACCTGCCTGTTGTCCATGATTCATTTGCTTATAATAAGATAGGAACAATGTAGCATTTTAGGACTCTTTTTTTTTTTAAAAGCGCTCTTGAGTTCCGTGCGTGGGAGAAAGGCTTTCGCTCCTTTCCCGGACGGCGAGAGTTAAGGTGGTTCGATGCAGAAGCGAGTGGTTTGTTCATCGAACGAAGCCTATAAACGGCTAGCCAGCCAGGTTCGTGCTAACGGTGTACTACGGTTTTGTCGACCGATGGTCTCGAAGTTGTCCCATCTCTCGCAAATAGTATCGGATCTACAGTATGTAATGTGCGTTGGTTGTGGGTGCCGGGCTTTCTTCTCGTTCGTTAGAGCAGAGACAGCCGGCCGCCGCTGGTTATAGTAAATGAAACGCCGCCGGGATCGAACGGGATCCGTTCTGAACAAAGCGCTGTCTCTCTTTCCCCGCGTCGGTCTGACGACAAATATCCGACTAAGGTTCTGTGAAGAAAGCTATCTGGTTGATCCTGCCAGTAGTCATATGCTTGTCTCAAAGATTAAGTCATGCATGTCTAAGTTCACACTGCCTCACGGTGAAACCGCGAATGGTTCATTAAATCAGTCGAGGTTCCTTAGATGATAACATCCTACTTGGATAACTAGAGCTAATATATGCTTACCAAGCTCCGACCCTCGTGGAATGAGCGCTTTTATTAGTTTAAAACCAATCGTTATTGCCATTCGCGGGGCGCGGTGTCCCAACTGGTGACTCTGGATAACGTTGTGCTGATAGCATGGCCTTCTGTGCCAGGCGACGCATCTTTAAAATGTCTACCCTATCAAATGTCGATGGTACGTGACTATGCCTACCTTGTTTGTAACGGGTAACGGGGAATCAGGGTTAGATTCAGGAAAGGGAGCATGAGAAACGGCTACCACATCCAAAAAAGGCATAAGGCGCGCAACTTACCCACTTCTGGCACGGTGAGGTAGTAACGAAAAATAACAATATGGGACTCTTTCGAGGCCTCGTAATTGTAATGAGTACACTTTAAACCCTTTAACGAGGATCTATTGGAGGCCAAGTCTGGTGCCAGCAGCCGCGGTAATTCCAGCTCCAACAGCGTATATTAAAGTTGTTGCAGTTAAAAGCTCGTAGTTGGATCTCAGGCGCAGGCGGGCAGCACCACGGTTGAAAAAGTTAAAGAAAGGAATAAGTGAAGTAAACAGTCAAATCATGCCACTTCTGGTCTGGGGGTCAGCCACCTCCTAAGTGCACTCATATTGGGCTAAATGCATGAACCGTTTTAACCCATAGGTTAAGACACTGCTGGTGAGATTCCTCGGATGCCGTGCGTGGAGTTAAGCTCCTCGCGACCAAGGAAGAAAACGTGGAAAAGCAATCAGGGTTACTGTGTGGGGCCGATTTGAATAGGTGATGGAAAGGAGAAAGTGAAGCTTAATCGATATGTCCAGAGGTATCGCGGCGAGAGCTACTCATACCACGGCGCCTCTGCTCTAGAGGTCTGAAACGTCCGATATACACCCATACTGGTGAAATATGCCTAACCCGGCTTACATCAGGGGTGAAACTTGATGGCTACCCATGTCACGGTACTTCTGCTCTAGAGGTCGGTCATGTCCTAAACACGCCCATACTGGGATAATATGCCTAAACCGGCTCAACCCAGGGGTGGAAGTCACTAGTGCCGAGGATTAATCCTCCTGGACGAATGCTCAGTCCTGATCACAACTAGGATGGGTAGCGAACACTACCACAAAATGCTGAAGTCGGAGACACTAGACCAGGGCAGTCTAGATAGCCAACCACCTCTCACCCGGTGGGGATGTATGCGTAATCTAATCACACTGAGGTTTTCCTGTGAGAAAGTTCAATGCTGTAATGGAAGGGCAACCACCTCTCACCCGGCGGTGATACACGGGTATCTCGAAACACGTCGAGATTTTCCGATGAGAAAGTTCAACTCTAGATAAAACTGTTGCAACGAAAACCACGGTGTCACGCAATCCCGCTTCTGAGAGACACTGGAATACTGGCTCAAGCCCTACGAAACTCTGAACCTCTTGTGATCCTCTCGGGGATCTCGTGTGGTCATTTCGGGGACCACAGGACCTATTGAGGATCACGGGAGTAAATTCATTAGGATCACGTGGTGGTAGAAGCGAACGAAGAATAAGAAGAAGGACTCGTTTTCTAATATTCATTGATACATTCTTTGCTTGGCCTATTCTGTTCTTAATTTCTGTTTTGCAATTCAGATCTAACCCAGCGCATCACATGTGGCGGATGGTGAAAGTCCTCCAGATATGGAGGAGCCTTGTGAATAAGGATCTACCCAAATAAGCAGGCGCTGAACAACTGGCGGTAGACTCAGAGAGCGAGGTGGGGTAGTAGGTGGCTCTACTACTTCTATAAAGTGCCTCAGGTGCTCAGTGACGGAAATACCAGACGGATAAGAGGCGCCTTAAAACCTCTCGCTCCCGCTGCCTTGCAGGTAGGACAGGGAGTCAATAGCCTAGCGGAGAGTCCGTACACAAACTGACAGAAGGCAATGGGAAACCACTGTTGTAGCTCCCAAGAATAGTTATACTTGAACAGAATAATCGATTCATCATGAACGACGTTAATGGATGTTCCTCTGGAACAGTCTCGTCCGGTATGGCAGCTCACGAGCCACAGGTGAGGCCAGATCATCATCAAGCTACTGGTGGCAAAACTAACAAGTTCAAAATAGCAACATTGAATGTTAGAACTTTATTCCAGGCTGGAAAATTAGAAAATGTAAAGAGGGAAATGGAAAGGATGAAGATCAACATATTAGGAATGAGTGAAGTTAGATGGACAGGTGCAGGGAAGATAAAATCTGATAAATATACAATAATATATTGCGGAAGTGAGAAACATGAACGAGGAGTAGGAATAATATTTGACAAACAAACAGCAAGGACAATTGAGGGTACTTGAACATCTCGGACCGAGTTCTACTAGCCTAACTGAAAGGACGACCAATAAACATAAATATTATACAAGTGTACGCTCCAACGTCAGAAAGTTCTGAAGAAGATGTACAGCTATTTTATAATGACATAGAGACAGCCCTAAAGTACACAAAGTCACATTAAGTTACTATAGTCATGGGAGATTTTAATACCAAAGTTGGTGAAGGAAGAACTTCAGACATCGTTGGTGACTATGGACTGGGTGATAGGAATGACAGAGGTTATAAATTAATTGAATGGGCAAGAATACACAGCATGGTTGTAGGAAACACCTGGTTTAAACAACATTCTCGAAGACTGGTAACGTGGTGCAGCCCAGACAAAAAGACTTTTAACGAGATAGACTACATATTAATCAACAAACGATTCCGCAATGCATTACGGACAACAAAAACCATGCCAGGAGCTGACTACAATAGTGACCATGACCCACTATGTGGAAAAGTTAGAATAAAGTTAAGAAAGCATGCAGAAAAGTAAGAAACATCAAACTGAATACAGAACTCCTTAAAAACGTCAAAGAACTGAGAGAACAATACAAAGTTATTACAACATATAGATGTAATGCAATAGCAAAGATAAATAGTGTAGATGAACAATGGGCAATGTTAAGAGATTATATCCAACAAACTGTCAAGGAGATAATACCACCGAAAAAAGAAGCCTCTAAAAACAAATGGATGACAGACGACATCCTAGGACTGATGGACAAGAGGAGGAGGAGTAAAAATAACGAGGACAAATATAGGAAGATAAATAAAGAAATAAATCGCAAATGCAGAGAAGCAAACAAAGTGTGCTTAAATGAACAGTGCAGACAGATAGAGGACTCTCATAATAAAGACAACAAAAATATGCACAAAGGAATTAATGAACTCAGAGATAGGAAAACAAAATATACAACAGGATGCCTGAAGTCGAAAGAAGGTAAAATGTTAATGGGAAAAGAAGACATTGTGGACAGGTGGACAGAGTACATCGGTGAGCTATATGGAGGAGAAAGACCAGAATTAACACCAGATACTGAAAACTGTGATGGATCACCAATACTTGAAGATGAAATCGTGGATGTCATCAAACATACGAAAAAAGGAAAAGCAACTAGACTTGATAATATAACAATAGAAGAAATAGAAGCACTAGAGGAGACAGGAATACAAAATAATAACCAAGTTTTTAAATGACATTTACCACAGTGGTTATATTCCCAGTGACCTGATTAAATCCACGTTTATAGCACTACCAAAGAAAACAGGTGCAAAGGAATGTGACGACCACCGGACTATCAGCCTCTCATGTCACATAACGAAGTTACTTCTGAGAATCATTATGAGAAGAACAAGAAAAAAGATACAAATGGAAATAACAGTTGAACAGTTTGGACTTGCTGAAGGAAAGGGAACACATAATGCCATTTATGCTTTACGAACACTAACAGAAAGAGCTTTAGAAGTACAGAAAGATCTCTACTTATGCTTCATTGATTACACCAGGGCATTCGACAAGGTGAAACATAATGAAATTACTAAAATGCTTGAAGTCATCAACGTAGACGGCAAAGACCTGAGGATTGTAAAACATCTATACTGGCAGCAGGAAGCAGCAATTCGAATTGAAAATATTTGGGAAAATATCAACCTATTAAACAAGGGGTGCGACAAGGATGTGTACTATCTCCAGAATTTTTTTCTCTGTACAACGAGAATATTCTAAGAACGATCATCACAGAACCAGGCATAAAAACTGGAGGATATAATATTAACAACCTTCGGTATGCTGACGACACAGTTCTGATAGCTGAGAACCAGTAAGACCTGCAAAATCTCTTTGATAAAGTTGCCAAAGAAATTGAACATAAATACCTTATTTTGAACATCAAAAAGACAGAGACTATGGTTATATGTAAGAAACAGAATCCACCAACATGCAGTATTAAATTAAATGGAACTGTTCTAAAGCAGGTGCAGAAATTCAAATACCTTGGAGCAGTAATAACGTCAGATGGGAAATGCAAAATAGAAATTAGGAAAAGAATAGGCCAAGCAAAGATTGCATTTCAGAGAATGAGAAACATATTATCCAACATATCCTTATCAATGAATGTTAGAAAACGAGTCCTAAAATGCTATATTGAACCTATCTTGTTATATGGAAGTGAATCATGGACAATAGGCAGGTCTGTATAAAAATCATTGCAAGTAGCAGAAATGTGGTTTATTAGAAGAATGTTGCGAATCCCCAAGACAGCAAAAATAACTAATGAAGAATGTATGAGAAGAGCTGAAGAGACCAAAAAACCTTGTCAAAAAAAGATAAGAGAGAGACAATGTACTTTCATAGGACATGCAATGAGAAGACGGGGCATTGAAAATATTATAACAACAGGAAAAATAGAAGGAAGAAGATCAAGATGAAGACCAAGAGAAACGATACTGGACAGTCTGACGGGATGGTGTGAGAGGAGATCATTAACTGAGCTGATGAAGGATCGTGTACTCTGGAGAAGCATAATAGCCAACGTCAGTCGGCAGGTCCTCTGATGATGATGATAATTCAGATCTGAAGTTATTACTGCTCCAAGATATTTGAATTTCTGCATCTGCTTTAGAATAGTTCCTTTTAATTTTATACTGCATGCTGGTGGATTCTGTTTCTTAGATATAACTATAGTCTCTGTCTTTTTAATGTTCGAAGTAAAGCCATTCTATTCATTTTCTGTTGCAACTTTGTCAAAGAGATGTTGCAAGTCTTGTAGGTTTTCAGCTATCCGTACTATCTTGTCAACATATCGAAGGTTGTTAATGTTGTATCCTCCTACTTTTATACCTGGTTCTGCGATGATCATTCTTAGAATGACCAGCCCTTCTCCACCTTTCTGCTGCACCAACATGTATAGGTTACATGCGAGTTGTCTGACAACAGGAAGAGGAGCAAGTTTTGCAGCAGCTAATAGAAATATGTACAGGTTGCGGGCAGACTTTCTGCACAGATATAGAGCATTTGGTCACAACAGATGATACACATGCAAAGGTCATGGGCTAGCTATCTGAAAACCACAAGAGCAATTCTTGTCTGTTCGTTCGTTCCCGCTGAGGCTAGAAACTACTACACTACAGCAATTCGTTATTTCAGAATTTGGCTCTAAATATCTTTCATCTGTTTCGTCAATAAAGGACGTCTGGGTGTTAAAATGTTCACGGAACATGGAGGTGCAAGACGCGGTACACCTGTTGCTTAGAAGGCAGGATAGAAGTTTTTTTTTTTTAGCTATAATTCAAGTTCTAGATCACAGGTGCTGGAAATGCTTTATTGTTTAATAAAAATGCATTTTTTCTCCTGTCCTAAACAATAGTTTTGTTTAATTTGATTTTTCTGTCTGCCATGTTTGTTTGTCTGCACCTACGCTTTCTTATGCTGAATAATCTTAGCTTATTTACGGCTTTATTTGCCTGTTACCGTTAAACTGCTTGTAAAAACGTCCCACTTTCTGATGTCAAAGTTAAATTTATGAAAAGAAATTATTTTATACATGTCAAGTGACCTGAGTAAATTATGCTTTTCTCTGTATTTAATTGACAAGAAAATTTGTGTTCGATGTCGATCGTCAGTCTAATAAATCTTTGACAAAGGATAGGAAAGGATTAAAATATTAATTAGATAGAACAGGGAATAATATTTATAATATTTGTGTTTTAAATGTTCAAGAAAAGTACTCTATTATACTTCAAATCTTATCCTTCAAATCAGTCTCATTTTGCAGAATTTTTATGTTCTGTACAAACGTTTCACTTGACATGTCTGTGCTAGTAAATATTGGAGAAGCCGGCCGATGTTGTCTGATTTAACACTTCATTAATTTAGTTTAATTAATTTTCTTGAGAGCTTTACTTCATAATTAATTTGAACATAGTCGCTATACTCATCCTTTTAGAAATGTAAGCGAGCATAAAGCATGCAAGAATCTCTCAGAAAAAGAAATTGAAGAAAAATTCTGAACTTTACAGACACAGGAAAGACAACTTTGCTGGACAATTCCATCACAAATACAAATTCCCTTAGATGAAAGATTCAGAAGATGTTGACAATTCACTCACACTTTGATAACATTTCTCTCATCTCTGTTTCCTCATCATTATCTTCATTTCTTCTTTTTTTTTTAACTCTGTGGTAACATTACTTTCATCTCTCCTTTCCCGTCGACTTTAATAACATTACATTCATGTAACTTTCCTGTTACTTTAATAATATCACTTTCACCTAACCTTTCCCGTTACCCTTTTAAAAGATATTTCTCTCACATCATATTCTCCTATCAAGTGGAACACAACAGGCCGAAGAAAAAGAGGCAGACCGTGTGAAACTCTGAAGAGGACATTATTAAGAGAGGCCAAATTAACAGGCATAAAATCCTTTGATGAGGTTGAAAGACTCGCCGAAGACAGGAAAAATTGGCGAACTACTTTGCGAGCCCTATGTGACGTTTAACGGCACGGGAAGGATATAAGATATAAGATAAGATATTCTCGGTCGATGTTCTGATAACAATACTTTCAAATTTTCTTTTTCTTTACTCTTTTTTAACCCTACTTTCACTTCTCCCTCTCTAATAGTCTTTGATGACACTTCTCTCACCTCTCCTAATAGTTACTCCTTGATGTCATTTTTCTAACCCCTCCCTCTCTGTTACTGCTTGATTACATTTATCTAACTTATTCCTCTCTATTACTCCTAGATTAAATTTCTCTAACATCTCCCTCCATGTTTCTCCTTGACTACATTTTTGTAACCTCTCCCTCTATGTTACTCCTCTTTTACATTTCTCTAACCTAACAGTCCGTGTTATCCCTTTATTACATTTCTCTAACCTCCCCCCCCCCCCCTCCCTACAGAACTCCTTGATTAAATTTCTCTAACCTCTCCCTCCGTGTTACTCTTTCATTAAATTTCTCTAACTTCTCATTCCATGTTACTCCTTTTTGACATTTCTCTAACCTCACCCACCTTGTTATTACTTGATAACATTTCTCTCACCTCAGACTCCCTGTTACTCTTTGATTACATTTCTATGACCTCTCTCTCCCTTTTATTTCTCGATTACATTTCTAAACCTCTCCTTCCGTGTTACTTCTTGATTACATTTCTATAATCTCTCTCTCCCTTTTACTTCTTGATTGCATTTCTAAAACCTCTCCCTCAGTTTTACTCCTTGATTGCATTTCTAAAACCCTCCCTCCTTGTTACACCTTCATTACATTTCTAAAAGGTCTCCCTCCTTGTTACTCCTTTAATACATTTCTAAAACCTCTCACTCCGTGTTACTGATTGATTACATTTACAAAACGTCTCTCTCTGTGTTACACCTTGATTACAATTTTTTAATCTCTAACTCCCTGTTACTCCTTGTTTACATTTCTAAAACCTCTCCCCCCTGTTACACCTTGATTACTTTTTTAAAACCTCTCGCTCCGTGTTATACCTTGATTACATTTCTATAACCTCTTACTCTATTTTACTCCTTGATTACATTTCTAAAACCTCTCTCTCCCTGTTACACCTTGATTACACTTCTAAAACCTTTCCTTCCGTGTTACTCCTTGTTTACATTTTTCTAATCTCTTCCTCCCTGTAACACCTTGATTACATTTCTAAAATCTCTCCCTCACTGTTACTCCTTGATTAAATTTCTAAAACCAATATCTCCTTGTCACATCTTGATTACATTACTAAAACCTTTCCCTCCATGTTACACCTTGATTATATTTCTAAAAGGTCTCCCTCCCTGTTACACCATGATTACATTCCTAAAACCTATCCCTCATTCTTACTTATTGATTACATTTCTGAAACCTCTCGCTCCGTGTTACTCCTTGATTAAATTTCTAAAACCTCTCCATCCCTGTTACTCCTTGATTACATTTCTAAAACCTTTCCCTCTGTATTACTCCTTGATTACATTTCTAAAACCTTTCCCTCTGTATTACTCCTTGATTACATTTCTAAAACCTTTCCCTCTGTATTACTCCTTGATTACATTTCTAAAACCTTTCCCTCTGTATTACTCCTTGATTACATTTCTAAAACCTTTCCCTCTGTATTACTCCTTGATTACATTTCTAAAACCTTTCCCTCTGTATTACTCCTTGATTACATTTCTAAAACCTTTCCATCTGTATTACTCCTTGATTACATTTCTAAAACCTTTCCCTCTGTATTACTCCTTGATTACATTTCCAAAACTTGTCTCTTCCGTGTTACACTTTTATTATATTTCAAATACGTCTCCCAACGTGTTACACCTTGAGTACATTTCTAAAACCTCTCTCTTCCATGGTACACCTTTATTACATTTATAAAAACTCTCCCTACGTGTTACACCTTGATTACATTTCTAAAACCATTCCCTCCGTCTTTCACCTTGATTACATTTCTAAAACATCTCCCTCCGTGTTACTCCTTTATTACATTTCTAAAACCTCTCCCGCCGTATTACACCTTGATTGCATTTCTAAAACCTCACCCTACGTGTTACTCCTTCATTACATTTTTCTAACCTCTCCCTGCCTGATACTCCTTGTTTACATTTCTCTAATCTCTCCCTAACTTTTACTCCCTCACAATATTTCTCTAACCCCTCCCTCTCTGTTACTGTTTGATTACATTTATCTAACCTATTCCTCTCTATTACTCCTAGATTAAATTTCTCTAACATTTCAATCCATGTTACTCCTTGATTACATTTTTGTAACTTCTCCCTCTATGTTATTCCTTTTTGACATTTCTCCAACCTCTTCCTCCGTGTTACACCTTGATTACATTTCTAAAACATCTCCCTCGGTGTTTCACTTTGAATACATTTATAAAACATCACACTCCGTGTTACTCTTTGATTACATTTTTCTAACTTCTCCCTCTCTGTTACACCTTAATTACATTTCTAAAACTTCTCCGTCCGTGTTACACCTTGATTACACTTTTACAACCTTTCCCACCGTGTTACACCTTGATTACACTTTTACAACCTTTCCCACCGTGTTACACCTTGATTACACTTTTACAACCTCTACTTCCGTGTTAATTTTTGATTACATTTTTCTAAACTCTCCCTCCCTGTTACTCCTTCATTACATTTCTAAAACCTCTCCCTCCCTGTTACTCTTTCATTACATTTCTAAAACCTCTCCCTCCCTGTTACTCCTTCATTACATTTCTAAAACCTCTCCGTCCCTGTTACTCCTTCATTACATTTCTAAAACCTCTCCCTCCCTGTTACTCCTTCATTACATTTCTAAAACCTCTCCCTCCCTGTTACTCCTTCATTACATTTCTAAAACCTCTCCCTCCCTGTTACTCCTTCATTACATTTCTAAAACCTCTCCCTCCCTGTTACTCCTTCATTACATTTCTAAAACCTCTCCCTCCCTGTTACTCCTTCATTACATTTCTAAAACCTCTCCCTCCCTGTTACTCCTTCATTACATTTCTAAAACCTCTCCGTCCCTGTTACACCTTGATTTCATTTCTAAAACCTCTCCCTCCCTGTTACTCCTTCATTACATTTCTAAAACCTCTCCGTTCCTGTTACACCTTGATTTCATTTCTAAAACTTCACCGTCTCTGTTACACCTTGATTACATTTCTAAAACCTCTACCTCCGTGTCACACCTTGATTACATTACTAAAACCTTTCCCTCCATGTTACACCGTGATTACATTTTTAAAACCTCTACCTCATTGTTAATCCTTGATTACATTTCTGAAACCTCTCTCTCGATGTTACTCCTTGATTACATTTCTAAAACCTTTCCTTCTGTATTACTTTTTGATTACATCTATAAAACCTCTCCCTCCGTGTTACTCCATGATTACAATTCTAAAATCTGTCCCTCCCTGTTACACCATGATTACATTTCTAAAACAAATAACTCTCTGTTACACCTTGATTACATTTCTATAATCTCTCCCTACCTGTTAATCCGTGACAATATTTCTCTAACACCTTCTTCTCTTTTACTGCTTGCTTACATTTCTCTAACCTCTCCCTCTCTGATACTGCGTGATTAAATTTCTCTAACCTCTCCCTCTCTGATACTGCGTGATTAAATTTCTCTAACCTCTCCCTCTCTGATACTGCGTGATTAAATTTCTCTAACCTCTCCCTCTCTGATACTGCGTGATTAAATTTCTCTAACCTCTCCCTCTCTGATACTGCGTGATTAAATTTCTCTAACCTCTCCCTCCATGTTACTCTTTTTTTTTACATTTCTCTAACCTCTCCTTCTATGGTACTCTTTTTTTTACATTTCTCTAACCTCTCCTTCTATGGTACTCTTTTTTTTACATTTCTCTAACCTCTCCTTCTATGGTACTCTTTTTTTACATTTCTCTAACCTCTCCTTCTATGGTACTCTTTTTTTTACATTTCTCTAACCTCTCCTTCTATGGTACTCTTTTTTTACATTTCTCTAACCTCTCCTTCTATGGTACTCTTTTTTTTACATTTCTCTAACCTCTCCTTCTATGGTACTCTTTTTTTTACATTTCTCTAACCTCTCCTTCTATGGTACTCTTTTTTTTTACATTTCTCTAACCTCTCCTTCTATGGTACTCTTTTTTTACATTTCTCTAACCTATCCCTCCAAGTTACTTCTTTTTTACATTTCTCTACCCTTTCACTCCACATTACTCCATGATTAAATTTCTCTAACCTCTCTTTCCGTGTTACTACTTGATTACAGTTTTCTAAAATTTCCCTCCTGTTACACCTTGACTACTTTTCTAAAACATCTCCTTCCGTGTTGCTCCATGATTAAATTTCGAAAACATCTACCTCCTTGTTACACCTTGATTATATTTCTAAAACTTCAAACTACGTCTTAATCATTGATTACATTTCTAAAACCTCTAATTCGCTGTTATTTCTTGATTACATTTCTAAAACTTTCCCTCCGTGTTACTCTTTGATTATATTTCTAAAACCTCTCACTTCTTGATACACCTTTATAACATTTCTAAAATCTCTCCCTCCATGTTACACCTTGACTACATTTCTAAAACCTCTCCATGCGTCTTACATTTTGATTACATTTCTAAAACCTCTCCCTCCGTGTTACTCCTTGATTATATTTCTAAAACCTTTTCCTCCGTGTTGCTCCTTGATTACATTTCTAAAATCTCTCCCTCCGTGTTACTCCTTGATTACATTTCTAAAACCTCTCCCTCCGTGTTACTCCTTGATTACATTTCTAAAATCTCTCCCTCCGTGTTACTCCAAGATTACATTTTGTAAAACATCTCCATTACTGTTACACCTTGATGACATTTCCAAAACGTGTCTCTTCCATGTAACACTTTTATTATTACTAATACCACTCCCAACGTGTTACTCCTTGATTACATTTCTAATACCTTTCCCTCCCTGTTACACCTTGATTACTTTTCGAACACCTCTCCATCCGTCTTACACCTGGATTACATTTCTAAAACCTCTCCCTCCGTGTTACTCCTTTATTACATTTTTAAAACCTCTCCCTCCGTATTACATCTTGATTACATTTGTATAACCTCTCCCTACGTGTTACTCTTTGATTACATTTTTCTAACCTATCCCTCCGTCTTACTGCTTGCTTACATTTCTCTAATCTCTCCCTAACTGTTACTCCTTGACAATAATTTTCTAACCCCTCCCTCCATGTTATTCCTTGATTACATTTCTCTAACCTCTCCCTCCATGTTACTCCTTTTTTACATTTCTCTAACCTCTCCCTTCAAGTTACTCCTTTATGACATTTCTCTAACCTCTCCCTCCATGTTACTCCTTTTTTACATTTCTCTAACCTCTCCCTTCAAGTTACTCCTTTTTGACATTTCTCTAACCTCTTTCTCCGTATTGCTCCTTTTTTACATATCTCTAACCTCTTTCTCCGTTTTACTCCTTTTTTACATTTCTCTAACCTCTCCCTCCAATTTACTTCTTTTTTGTATTTATCGAACCTCTCCTTCCCTGTTACTCCTTTTTTACATTTCTCTAACCTCTTTCTCCGTGTTGCTCCTTTTTTACATTTCTGGAACCTCTCTTTCCCTGTTACTTCTGTTTTTTACATTTCTCTAACCTTACCACCGTGTTACCCCTTGGTTAAATTTCTCGAACCTCTCCCTCCATGGTACTCCTTTTTTACATTTCTCTACCCTCACCCTCCATGTTACTCCTTCATTACATTTCTCTCACCTCAGTCTCCCTGTTACTCCTTGATTACATTACATTTCTTCTTCTTTTTCTTCTTCTTCTTCTTCTTCTTTCTCGTTCCCTTCTACCACCAAGACCGCCTGCGATCCTACTGAATAGCCTGTGGTCCTCCAAAGGTCCGGTGTTCCCCGTGCGGTCCTGAGGCGGACCACATGAGATCTCCGAGAGGACCACAAGAGGTTCAGAGTATCGCACGTCTTGAGCCTGTATACTTTGTGTGTCTCAGAAACGGGATTGCGTGTCACCGTGGTTTTCGTTGCACCAGTTTGATCTAGAGTTGGACTTCCTCACCGGAAAAGCTTGGCGTGTTTTGGATATCAGCATATTCCCGCTGGGTGAAAAGTGGTAGCCCATCCAGGCCAGAGTTGGACTTTCTCACCGGAAAACCTCGACGTGTTTTGATATACCCGTATATCACCGCCGGGTGAGAGGCGGTTGCCCATCTAGTCAAGCGCTGGACTTTCTCACCTGAAAACTTCAGCGTGATTAGGATAACCATACATCCCCACCTGGTGAAAGGTGATTGCCTATCTAGACTGCCCTGGTCCAGTGTCTCCGACTTCACCATTTTGTGGTCGTGGCCGCTACCTTCGTAGTTGTGACCAGGATGGAGCTTTTGTCCATGAGGATGAACCCTCGCCACTAGTGACTTCCACCCATGGGTTGAGCCGGTTTAAGCATATTATCCCAGTATGGGCGTGTTTAGGACATGACCGACCTGTAGAGCAGAGGTACCGTGTCATGCGTAGCCATCATATTTCACGCCTGGTGTAAGCCGGTTTAGCCATATTTCACCAATGTGAGTGTATACAGGACGTTACCGACCTCTAGACCAGAGGTGCCGTGACATGTGTAGCCTTCAGGTTTCACCCCTGGTATAGGCCTGTTTAGGCATATTTCACCAGTATGGGTGTATTTCGGACATGGCCAACCTCTAGTGCAGAGGTGCCGTGGTATGAGTAGCCCTCGCCGCGATACTACTGGGCATACCGATTAAGTTTCACTTTATCCTTTCCATCACCTTTTCACATCGGAGCCACACAGCAACCCTTTTCCCAATTTTCTTCCTTGGCCGGGAGGAGCTTCACTCCACGCTCGGCGTCAGAAGAATCTCACCAGCAGTGAATTTCGCCCAATATGAATGCACTCAGGACGTGGTCGACCTCCAGACCAGAGGTGATGTGATATAACTACTGTTTACTTCGCTTATTCCTTTCTTTCCCCTTTTTCACACGGCAACCCCATTTGCACCTTTCTTCATCGGCCGGGAGGATCCCCACTCCACGCATGGCAGCTAAAGAATCTCTGCAGCTGCGGTAGATGAGCTACCAAATATGACTCTAATCTACCCGAAGCATCTGGTTTTCAGGCGCCAGATATTCGCCTTCGCCCCTTCTCCTATCAGTTTAAACAGTTCTGCCACGAGAAGGCGAGGAGCTGGACTTGGATGTCAGAGGCTATTGGAGACGCACGCCGTTGGATTGGAGAGAGTATCCTTCACCCCACACCCGGCAAAAAAGTCCTTAGAACCATTACATTTCACTAACCTCTCACTCTCTGTTACTCCTTGATTACGTTTCTCTCACCTTGTAAGGAGTGGAAAAATAAGCAAGCAGTGACCCGGTTTTGAATGGAAATCCCCAGGCCTTCGAGTCCGGCGCTGACCAGGTATATAAGACGTGAAGAGAAAAAAAGGGGGATGAGTTGAGCACGTGGAAGTCCAGCGGCCAGTCGTGGACAAGGAGGGTCATTCGATAGATGGAGGCTGACGTGTATAGTTTAGTTGTGTGCATTTGTAATCAGGATTGAAATCATATTATTCAAGGAACCTTTTTTTGTATGATTCAATAACGCTTGTGGAAATATATAAATATATGGATTCATGTGCATAGGATTCGTCTGATTCGCATTGCTTTGTGGATCAGAATTTTGTAAATACAAGGATCCTGTTATTTATACGTAAGGTGTGAATGTATGGTATAGTCAGCCTTCCACCACTCAGCACGACGGCAGCAAGAAGTAACAAAAGACTGAACAATTAATTCACGTCAGTAAAGTAAAGATAAATATACTACACCAATAAAACATCAATCCATTAAAAAACTATACTACATGTGGTGCCGTGACCAAAATGAATCCTCATTGCATATATGACAATATATGTTTGATATGTCAGCTGACCCTGTTACAAACCATTTGGATTAATACTGGAACATAGAAGGTCACCGTTTGCACTAACATCGCTGACAAGAGGCCAGTCAGGGTTCCGTGTTTAGCGAGTGTACAGGGGAAATTCCACTACGGAAAGGTCAAAGCTCAGCGCCCACGTGCGTGTTACGTCACATCGGAACAAAGGCTCCAACAAGTCTGTGCTTTGAAGAAAAATTTCCCGCGTGAGGAAAACCCTACTGAAAGTTCCAGTTAGAGTGGAGCAGTCCTAGGCGGTAGAAATTTGTGTTAGTCGCGGAACGGGCAGGCTGGTCAGTAAGTCGGTACGGAGAATCACGCATAGCGCTGCAGTGTGAACAAGCACACAGTATAATAAAAAAATATATATATATAAATAAATCTCGGAAAATATTTCTACAACTATTCTACCGATAATCTTCGTCAAAAGGCCAAGAACCATGGAGTCTGCAACAAATATCGAACCCAAACTAGAAGCTGACCCGGTCACCACAATGACCGAAGCCTTGAGACAATTAAAGGTAACCTTCGCCACTCAAGGTTTACCCTGCCACATCGATACCTACGATGGCGACCCACAGACATTCCAACAATGGATAGAACAAACAGAAAAATATGCGTTTGTGCATAACCTACATGATTCGCAAAAGAAAAACATATTCCTTATTACAGCAACGGGGAGTGTTTCAGACTTTGTCTCCAGGCGAATTCAAGAGAACTCAGACGAAACATATGCGGATTTTAAGAAAGAACTAGCTAAATGTTTCAGCAAAGGCATCGATCCTCACGCAACCTTGAGACAAATAAGCAATTTGAAGCAACACAAAGAAGAGCCAATCCAAAACATGGCAGAAACAATGATTAAACTGGCAAAACAAGCCTTCGACAACGACAAGATACATGAACCGGCCACACAGCATTTGCTGGCAAATTTTTTTTATAGACGCTGTGTATGACAAATCAATCAAAACAAAGTTAATCAAGAAATATCCCCATACATTAAACTCGGCAATCAATACAGCTATCGAAATGGAGCAGTTCACAAAAAGACTAACATCCCGCATGGCCAACGGGGAGAACCCATGCCCGACAACTGAACCAATGACTTCTGTTTTACACAACGACAGTGCTACACAAAGACAAGCTGCCTCGGAAAGCGCAAGTCGAAGCACGGCCACCGTAGCTCAGGTCTCTTATCAGGACACGCAGACAAACATAAGATATAAACCATGTTTCAACTGCGGCAGTCATGGGCACATAGCTCGCCAATGCAGATATGAATCTACACCCGTATCAAACAGAAGTTCATGGAGGAGCACGCAGACCAACTATGATTATACACCACCCAGATTCACCAGACCACCTGAGGAACGATACAGAACACCACGAGAATCTACACCAAGATACAGAGTCTACAACCAACAGAGAAAAGGCTCGGAAAACTTCAACGGAGGTATGGTAAACTGTCCACCCCACCTCTACAAGTAGCAACGGGCCGTATCACAACACTTGACAACGGAGGTATGGTAAACTGTCCACCCCACCTCTACAAGTAGCAACGGGCCGTATCACAACACTTGACAACGGAGGTATGGTAAACTGTCCACCCCACCTCTACAAGTAGCAACGGGCCGTATCACAACACTTGACAACGGAGGTATGGTAAACTGTCCACCCCCCTCTACAAGTAGCAACGGGCCGTATCACAACACTTGACAACGGAGGTATGGTAAACTGTCCACCCCACCTCTACAAGTAGCAACGGGCCGTATCACAACACTTGACAACGGAGGTATGGTAAACGGTCCACCCCACCTCTACAAGTAGCAACGGGCCGTATCACAACACTTGACAACGGAGGTATGGTAAACTGTCCACCCCACCTCTACAAGTAGCAACTGGCCGTATCACAACACTTGATAACGGAGGTATGGTCAACGGTCCACCCCACCTCTACAAGTAGCAACGGGCCGTATCACAACACTTGACAACGGAGGTATGGTAAACGGTCCACCCCACCTCTACAAGTAGCAACGGGCCGTATCACAACACTTGACAACGGAGGTATAGTAAACGGTCCACCCCACCTCTACAAGTAGCAACGGGCCGTATCACAACACTTGACAACGGAGGTATGGTAAACGGTCCACCCCACCTCTACAAGTAGCAACGGGCCGTATCACAACACTTGACAACGGAGGTATGGTAAACGGTCCACCCCACTCTACAAGTAGCAACGGGCCGTATCACAACACTTGACAACGGAGGTATAGTAAACGGTCCACCCCACCTCTACAAGTAGCAACGGGCCGTATCACAACACTTGACAACGGAGGTATAGTAAACGGTCCACCCCACCTCTACAAGTAGCAACGGGCCGTATCACAACACTTGACAACGGAGGTATGGTAAACGGTCCACCCCATCTCTACAAGTAGCAACGGGCCGTATCACAACACTTGACAACGGAGGTATGGTAAACGGTCCACCCCACCTCTACAAGTAGCAACGGGCAGTATCACAGCACTTGAAAACGGCACAAACGCAACTGCCACCATTCCCGTGCAGATAAACAACACCATCATCCACACACTCATCGACACTGGCAGCGAAGTCAGTCTGATCAGACAAAACGTATGGGAAACTATTCGCCCAAACACGGTATTACTGCCCAGCGAAGGCAAACTCTGGACTGTCGATAATTACGAATTAAGGGCAAAAGGAATCACATGGATAAACATATGCATAGGAGGACAAACTCATAAACAAAAGTTTATAGTGGTAGACAGAATGTGCAGACCCGCAATACTAGGCAGAGATCTTCTATCTCACACAAAAGCAACAGTGGATTTCGGAAGCATGCAACTATCGATTGGAAATACCAAAGTACCTATGAAAAACGAATACGAGATTTGCTCAACGATCAGAGCTACTTGTGACGTCGCAATTAAACCACAAACAATAACTATCGTACCAGCAAAATTGCAAAGACTTTTACCGGCATTTAAAGACACGGAGTTAATGATCACTATTCACCAGAACAGTGTATTACTTCACGAACCTTGTGCTGAAACTATAGACAGTATCGTTAACCCCGATAAACAAGGAAAATGCCTCGTGACTATAGCCAACAACTCCAACAGGCATTTTAGAATAAGAAAAAGGACAAATCATAGCAAAAGCAGAGTTCGGCCTCGACATAAATAATATAAATAAAGAACAAACACAGAACAACACAAATACCACCAGATCTACTGATAGAATCCAACAACTGCTTACACAAATGCAGGTAAATCCTAAACACGAAGCAGCTATCAAAACGATAATAGACAAGAATCAAGATATTTTCGCAAATAACGACTTAGAATTGGGCAGAACTAATACCGTCCATCTGCACATAGACACTGGATCCAACCCACCAACATACACAAAACCATACCCTACGCCACTCAAACACAGAGGCATTATAGAGAAAGCAATCAAGGATATGCTAGAGGCAAAGATCATATAACGAGCACCACTGTCCAAGTGGAACTCACCGATAGTTATAGTAAGAAAAAAGGACGGAACACATCGCTTTTGCTGTGATTTTAGAGGACTAAACAAAATCACGACACCCATCACATACCAGATGCCCAACGTAGAAGAAATTATGTCAGTGCTCAACGGCGCAAAATATTTTACCACACTGGACGCTAAATCAGGATATTGGACTATACCCCTAACAGATGACTCTAAAGTGAAGACCAGTTTCACGTCCAGTTTTGGAAAGTTCATGTTTACCAGAACTCCGTTTGGCGTCGTCAACGCTGCAGCAGC
Organism: Achatina immaculata; assembly: GCA_009760885.1. Taxonomy (NCBI): domain Eukaryota; kingdom Metazoa; phylum Mollusca; class Gastropoda; order Stylommatophora; family Achatinidae; genus Lissachatina; species Lissachatina immaculata. The sequence goes on from CM019699.1 coordinate 11,033,489, forward strand.
ATTCATGGCATTAATGGATGAAGTACTGCACGGATTATCAGACCACGCCATAGCGTACATAGATGACATCCTGATTTTTACTAAGACGTCGATTCAGGACCACATCAAACACATACAATCTGTGTTTGACAGGCTAAGACAACATGACGTCAAGTTGACAATGGCCAAGTGCAACTTCGCACAGAACAAAATCAATTATTTAGGCTTTACCATGAGTAGCCAAGGCATCACACCAGATAAAGAGAAAGTAAAGGCAATGGCAGAGATAGCCACACCAAGGACAACAAAACAAATACGAAGTTTTATAGGAACAATATCATACTACAGAAGGTTTATAGACAATTTTTCCCACAAGGCAGAGCCCTTAATCGCGCTCACAAGAAAATATAGCCGATTCTCCTGGTCGCCAGAATGTCAAAGGGCATTCGACACACTAAAAAATGACCTCATGCGACAGACCATGCTCGCATTCCCAGATTTAAATAAACCGATGATACTTTACACAGACGCATCAGCAACAACAGTAAGTGCCGTGTTGCTACAAGACAACAGCACAAGACAGAGAGAGGAAAATCTAAGACCAATCTACTTTCTATCCCATAGACTAAGTGAGTCACAAAGCAAATGGCACATCAACGAGAAGGAGGCATACGCCATAGTGTACGCGTTACAGAAACTCCACAAAAATGTGTTACACAGCCAGTTAAGCATCTGAACAGACAGTATAGGACTTATAAACCTAATGAACGCCAAGCACAAGAACTTCAAAATACAACGATGGAGTCATTTCATCCAAGCTTACACTACAGACATTCGTCATATCGCAGGAGCACGGAACCTCGCCGACCAGTTTTTTCGGCCAGGAACAGAACAGTGTAAGGACAACAATCACCAGACAGCAGAAATTGTCAACACGCAGGATAACATGCTTGAAATAAACACCATCAACTCTTCATCCTTTCTGCCAACCGATTTCCCCATGTACGATCCCTTCCTACAACCACAACCAATATCTGAAGTCTTACCAGCCCTACCGAACAGTTACCCACCCCTCCCATCTTGGCAGATGAGCAAGACCTTGACGAGGAGATAAGGCAATTAAAAGCAGATATGAAGCACAACCGATTACCAAGAAAAACCAGAGAAAAGTTCAGAATAGTGAATAACGTACTATACAAAGTAAAAGAAGACGACGACGACTACAGGTTGAGAACCGTCACGCCCCAACATCTACAACAACAGGTGTTATCACAATACCACGATAATAACGGGCATATGGGGACGGAAAAAACGTTGAAAGCCATACAAATAGGATACTACTGGAAGAACATGAGAGATGATGTAAACCAGCACATAGAGCAGTGCCAAACGTGCAAAACAAGAAACTTGTTACCTATAAAAAATCCGCTAGAAATATCCGATACCCCACCGGCATGCATGCTGAAATTAAGTATCGACTGTTCAGGACCTTATCCGGTCACCACATCAGGCAACAAGTGCATCGTGCATGTTACAGACGAATATTCCGCATGGACGGAGTGTTTTCCAACGCCAAACATCCAAAGTAAAACAGTAGCTGACTTGGTAATCGACAATATCGTCCCAAGACATGGAGTACCAATTACTATAGTCACAGACAACGGTCCCGAGTTTCGCGGAGAACAATTCCAAAATATGGTGAAACGCTATAACATTCACCATATCTTCACAATACCATACCATCCTCAAGCCAACGGGACAAACGAGAGACAGCATCGCACACTAAATGATATTGTTGCCAAACTGGTAAACACAGAGGTCAGTAAATGGGACGAGTACTTGACACAGGCGGTGGCAGCGATGAATATGAACATTTCTAAACGAACAGGATACTCCCCATTTTTCCTCATGTACGGGAGACACTCTATTCTACCCATGGACGCCATCCTGAGACTACGAACACACTGCTACAGTGAAAATGATTCTATAGAACACACGCTAATGAGACAACATAAGACTTTTATACAAGTGATAAACCACATAAACAGAACCAAAGACGCATGAAAGCAAAAGTACGACGAACAAAGCACAACTGAGGACATTTCTATAGGCGATCCAGTATACTTATTAAACCACCATATGACATCAAAACACGACAGCAAATGGAAAACGGGATTCTTTGTTCTAAAGAAGTTATCTCCAGTATCTTTTATAATAAAGAACCAACTGACAGGAAAAATACAACGAGTCCACGCAAACCATTTGAGAAAGGCCAAACAAGATTGGAATATCCCTACAGACGACAGAAACAATCAGCGCAGACAGGCTACACTCAGTATAGCACCCAACAACGATGACGACACCGACTATGAGATAGTAGTAGACTCGTCGGAATCAGAGACCGAACCTGACAGTACGCAGGTAGAAATAACGGAGGAAGAAGCCGCATCCACCCCACAGGTAGCAGTAGACAGCGATGACAGTACCACTCGAACAAGTACATCCTTACTAGTACATGAAAACCAACCACCCGCCGAATCAGAAGACGGAGCTACAGAGCAGAGCGTCCAACAACGAGTAGCACCCTTGCCCACATTACACGACCAAATACAGTATATGAGAAATACTGCAAGGCACACAAAATTACAAAAAATAGGCCAGACCAACACACCAACAGGCTAACCGGAGGAAGACGACACGCAACTACAGCAACATGTGTGCTGGTTCCAAAAGAAGGGCATAAAGACTTTGAGCTCAGGATATGTAGCTATGCTACAACCTATATGTAAAATTTATTGTATTCCATACAAAAATTTTGTAAACAAAACCAGGGGGAGTATGTAGGGAGTGGAAAAATAAGCAAGCAGTGACCCGGTTTTGAATGGAAATCCCCAGGCCTTCGAGTCCGGCGCTGACCAGGTATATAAGGCGTGAAGAGAAAAAAAGGGGGATGAGTTGAGCACGTGGAAGTCCAGCGGCAGACGTTGACAAGGAGGGTCATTCGATAGATGGAGGCTGGCGTGTATAGTTTAGTTGTGTGCATTTGTAATCAGGATTGAAATCATATTATTCAAGGAATCTTTTTTTTTTTTTTGTATGATTCAATAACGCGTGTGGAAATATATAAATATATGGATTCATGCGCATAGGATTTGTCTGATTCGTATTGCTTTGTGGATCAGAATTTTGTAAATACAAGGATCGCGATTTTAAGAAAAAAGGATTGTTGTTTCATGTTCCTGTTATTTATACGTAAGGTGTGAATGTATGGGGTAGTCTCCCTTCCACCACTCAGCACGACGGCGGCAAGAAGTAATAAAAGACTGAACAATTAATTCACGTCAGTAAAGTAAAGATAAATATACTACACCAATAAAACATCAATCCATTAAAAAAAACCTATACTACAACCTCAGACTCCCCGTTAGTCCTTGATTACATTTCTTTAACATCTCCCTAAATGATACTCATTGTCAACATTTATCTAACCCCTCCCTCTATGTTACTCATTTATTACATTTCTCTAACCTCTCTATCATTGTTACTTCTTGATGACATTTCTCTAACCTCTCACTCCCTGTTACTCCTTGATTACATTTCTCTAACCTCTCCCTCCCTGTTACTCCTTGATTACATTTCTCTAACCTCTCCCTCCCTGTTACTCCTTGATTACATTTCTCTAACCTCTCCCTCCCTGTTACTCCTTGATTACATTTCTCTAACCTATCCCTCCCTGTTATTCCATCATTATATTTCTCTCACCTCTCCCTCCCTCTTACTCCTTGATTACATTTTTATAACCTCTCTCCACCTGTTACTCCTTGATGACATTTCTCTCCCTCCCTGTTACTCCTTGATGACATATCTCTCCCTCCCTGTTACTCCTTGATGACATTTCTCTCCCTCCCTGTTACTCCTTGATTACACTTCTCTCCCCTCTCCCTCTCTATTTATTTTTGATATTTCTCTAACGCGTCCTATCCCATCATTCTTTCATAATTTGTTTTAATCTCGTTTTTCCCGTCATTGTTTGATTACATTGCTCTCACCTCTTTGCTGCCAGTTTCTGATTACAATACTGCCTTTTCTTCACATCTACTCTTATTACATTGCTTTACATTAAACTAGAAGAAAAATAAATAATAAAAAGAAGTTGTAAATAACATTTTTGTATTTTTTCCTTTAAATTTGAAATAATGCTTGATATGAATCATGTCTCAAATGACAGAATGACTGTTGTATCAAAGCATCATTAATTTTAATAAAAGTTTTCCTTCTTCTGCTTCTTCTTCTTCTTCTTCCTCTTCTACTTCTTCAGCTTTCCGCTTCGTTAAGGCTCATTGCGCAGATAAAGTCCAGCTCCATTCCTCTCTGTTCCTAATCTTCTCTCTCCAGTTAGTGGCACCAATTTCTTTTATATCTTCTTCTATGTTGTCTTTAAATCTCTGTCTTGGTCTACCCTTGGTCTTGTTTCCCTCTTCTCTTGTTCGTACATCATTTTCATTTGTCTATTCTCTTCCATTCTTTATACATGGCCCAGCCAGCGTAGTCTGGTCAGTTTCAAGAAATTTATATTTCGTTGGGATTTAAATAAGCTGTTCAGTTCAGTGTTCTTTCTAGCTCTCCATTCTCCACTGTTGGTATCCTTTATCGGCCCAAAGATTCTTCTTAGGATCTTGTTCTCAAACATCTGCAACTGTTGTTAGTCTTTTTTACTCCACGTTTCGAATCCATATATGACTGCTGGTCATATAACTTGTACATGTTTCTGTTAGCTGCTGCAACACTTGCTCTTCTTGTTGTTGTCATCTAGCTGGCATGTAACCTATACATGTTGTTTTGCAGCAAAAAGGTGGAGAAGGGCTTCTTTAATGTGTAAGACAGGTCAGATTACTCATTTTTCACTCTCTCAAATTAAAATTCGTTCTTTCATTCAATCACCCTTTAACACTTTCCTGTCCTTTGTCAAAGATTTAGTTTTGTAGATTGTTGTTTTGGTACAGGGTTTTGGATTTTAACATGTGTTGCAAGGCAAAGTATTCCCTATCTGTACTCTGCTTTTAATTTCCTCGCTTATTGTGTTGCTTGTGTTGAAGGTTGTGCATAGATATTTGTATGTTTCTGCTTTCCTTATAATCATATCTCCAACATTTATATGAAATGGATCGTTCTGCCTCTGATCTCTTATTATCTTCATATACTTTGTCTTTTCTTAGTTAATGGTCAAGCCCACTGTTCGTGCTACATCTCTCAGGTGTATGCAGGTATTGATGACCTCTTGCACATTTTCCCCCCATCAGGTTGATATCAGCATATCCTAGCAATTTAGCTTGTTCTTGTGTACTGCTTTCTTAATTCACTTTTCTGATTACCTTTTCTAGTACTAGGCTGAACAGTAATGGTGATATTATACCACCTTATTTTAAAACTGTTCCTATACAGACGGGTTATGACTTTCTTCCTTTATATTTTACTATATTCTGTGCATCCTCCATACATATTCTGATCAGATTGATTAATTTATTAAGTATCTCAAATTCTTTCATAATTTTCCAGAAGCTGCTCCTACCTATGCTGTCATAACCTTTCTTGAAGTCAGTGAAGATATTATGTACTTCTTTTCCATATTCCCAGTACTTTTCTATTCTTTGACGTAGATAAAATATTTGGTCTATGGCTGATTTGTTCTTCCTAAAATATGTATGTTTTCAGTATGTTCTCACTGTATGATTTTAATCTGTTTAAAGCATAATAGATAGTACATCTTGTTTGTAGTAATGATATTATTTTCTTGTTTTAACGCTTGCTCTTATCACCTTTTTTGAATACTGGGATCAGTAATGATTCTCTCCATTCACTAGGGAGTTTTTATTCTCTCAATATTTGTTGTATTAGTGCACATATCTGTTCATGTAGATTTAGACCTCCTTCTTAATTAGTTCTGCACCAATTCCATCTGAACCAGTTGCTTTGTTGTTTCCTAGCATCATGATACTGTAGATGACTTCTTCTAAGTCTGGTTCCTTTATTGCAGGTTAGCAAGTCTGTATTTCTTCACATGGCAGTATGCTTATAGGCTCTTCACAGTTTAGTAGTTTTTCAAAAATATTCTTTGCATCTGATACATATTTTCTCTTTATTATTTATCATGTTTCCATTACTATCCTTCAAGCTCTGCAAAGGCTGTTTATACCCTTGCTTTACTGTTCGCAATTTTTCTTAGAATTCCCTGCTTTTCTTATTGTGATGGCATGTCTGCATCTCAGTTACCATGTCTTTCATATATTGTCGTTTGTACTGACGAATAACTTTTTTCTTTACACACTGTGTGTGGGACTTCTCCTCATTTGTTTTGTTGTTCATGTCATTCAACCATATCTGTCTTGCTGTTCTTTTTTATGGCTTGATGACACTCCTTCTCTTATTACAGACAAACCCAGACTGAATTAACAGTTGAGTATCTCCATGTACAATGGACCCCAATAAATGAGAGATTATTATATGCACGGTTCAACTCAAGATTCACGAAGCTGTCTATTATAGTTTGTTATGCACCAACAGAAGCAGCTGAAGAGGAATTAAAAGAAGATTTTTACAACAGCTTCCAAGCCACAGTAGAAACAATACCCAAGCATGATATGCTACTCATCTTGGGCGACTTCAATGCAAAAGTAGGTGAAGGAAATGAAGATAGAAGAAGAATCATAGGAAGAGAAGGAATCGGAGAAATAAATGAAAATGGAGAAAGACTGTGCAGTTTCTGTGAAGAAAACATGATGACCATCGGAGGGACAATTTTCCAACACAAAAACATCCATAAGGTGACTTGGAGGTCACCAGATAAAACCACAGAAAACCAAATCGATCACATACTAATAAACAAGTGGAAACGGTCACTACAAGATGTGCGAGCAAGGAAAGGAGCAGATGTAGGAAGTGATCACAACCTTCTGGTAGCAAAAATAAAACTAAAATTAAGGAAAGCCAAAATCGGAGAACACAGAAAGACACATTTTGATACAAGAAAACTGATAGACCAGCAAACAAGAAATGAATTCTCAATAGTACTTAAGAACCGCTTCAGTGTCCTACAAGACGAAGCAAAATGTCCATATTAGAGTTCAATAAAACACTACAGGAAACAGCAAAAGAGGTGCTAGGATATCGGAAAAGGAGAAAAGAGGAATGGATAAGCGAGACCACATGGGAAAAGATAGAGCAAAGAAAAGAAATCAAGAAAAAATTACTGAACACCAAATCACAACGGCTTAAAGAACGAGTTTTAAGTAATTATGCACAAAAAGACAAAGAAGTGAAGGAATCATGCCGTCAAGATAAACGTCAATATTATGACAACTTAGCAGAAACAGCAGAGAAAGCAGCATATACAAATGACATGAAAACCATATATAAAATCACAAAGCAGATGACAGGTAACTTCAACACAAGATGTGAAAGTGCAGTAAAAACACAAAATGGACAACTGGTCAGTGGAGAAAGAGAAAAAATTGAAAGATGGAGGGAGCACTTTAACACCCTACTAAATAGAACACAAGCAGCACAAACAATAGACATACCTGAAGCAAAAACGGAACTAAACATCAATACAGGACCAATAACAATAAATGAAGTAAAGGAGGCGATAAAGAAGCTAAAATCAGACAGGGCACCAGGTGAAGATGAAGTGACTGCTGAGATGTTGAAAGTAGAAGAAACAGAAACACCAAAACAACTTTGCCGGATATTACAACAAATTTGGGATTTAGAAAAAGCCCCAGAGGAGTGGAAACCTGGGCTTATAGTAAAACTACCAAAGAAGGGTGACCTCAGAGATTACGGGAACTGGAGAGGCATTACCCTACTGCCACTCACCAGTAAAGTATTTTGCAGAATAATCATCAACAGAATTGTACCAACACTTGAGGAAAAACTTCGGAAAGAGCAGACAGGATTTAGGAAAGGAAGATCATGCATAGACCACATATTTGTACTTAGACAAATATTAGAACAGGCAAATGAGTGGCATAGCACAACATATGCATTATTCATAGATTTTGAGAAAGCCTTTGACAGTGTCAACAGAGATGCACTGTGGAAAATCCTAAGATGGCATGGCCTCCCCCATAAAATAGTTAATGTAATCAAAGCCCTATACGAAGGTTTTCAGTGCAAAGTTATCTGTGGAGAACATACCTCCAGCAGCTTTAAGGTACAAACAGGAGTGAAACAGGGATGTGTACTATCACCAACATTATTTATCTTGGCAGTAGACTGGTTAATGAAGGAGGCAACATCAGACAAACGCAGAGGATTACAATGGACCCTTGACACAGTGCTGGAGGACCTTGACTTTGAGGACAACATTTGTCTATTATCAAGCAGTCACAAAGATATGCAAGATAAAATAAACAAGCTAACTCAGAATGCAAACAACATAGGACTAAAGATCAACGTAGGAAAGACAAAGTTAATGAAGCAAAATGTGAACAGAGTAGATAACAAGTTAGTGGAGGAGGTCAACGAATTTGTATACCTTGGCAGCAGAGTAGTAGAAAATGGAGACAGCACAGAGGACATCAACAGCAGACTTACTAGAGCAAACCAGGCTTTTGCAATGCCTGCAGACTATATGGAAATAAAAAACTAAGCATAAATATGAAAATCAGGATATTTAAGAGTAATGTTCTAAGTGTACTACTCTATGGAAGTGAATGCTGGAAAATCACCAAAACCATAGAAAACAAGTTGAATTCTTTCCAGACTAAATGTTTACGAAGAATTAGAAAAATATTTTGGCCAAACACCATAAGAAATAACATCTTATTAGCAGAAATGCAGATGAAACCACTGACAACAATTATTGAGGAAAGACGCTGGCGATGGTTGGGACATGTGCTCCAAATGACTGACAACTCACTATAAAAAATAGCACTAAGATGGACACCACAGGGGAGCAGAAGTAAGGGTAGACCAAAAGAGACATGGAGAAGAACAACAGAAAGGATGTTGAGCAATAGAGGGCTCACCTGGGCAAGAGCGGAAAAAAGGCGAAGGACAGGCATTTGTGGAAAACCCTTGCAGAAGCCCCATGTGCCCTGGGCACTTAAGGTTCAGAGAGAGAGAGAGAGAGAGAGAGAGATCTCCATGTACACGTGATTTCTTATCATCCTCAATTCTTCTTCTTCCGCGTCCAAGAGAAATGAAATCTGCAGCTCTGTCGCCCCAAGAAAAGCCCGCCTCACAGTCCAGACCCGAGCAGGAGCTCCTTACCCTTTGAGTTGGGTGTTGCTGTTGCCCCGTGGAGGCCGGCAGAATTGCGGCCGTGATGGCAGCCCAGACATCTACACCACCGTCTTTAGTGTGAGTTTTCCAAGACTGCGCCCTCTGTTGGCCAACACTCTCCGTCTTTGGTGTGAGTTTTCCAAGACTGCGCCCTCTGTTGGCCAACACTCTCCGTCTTTGGTGTGAGTTTTCCAAGACTGCGCCCTCTGTTGGCCAACACTCTCCGTCTTTGGTGGCCTGGGTGACGTGCTTACCAGGAATGGCGCCATTTACTGGAGTTTGTCCCTGTCCGAGCGCCGTCCCAAGAAAAGGCCGCGCTGTCCCACTCTCACAGATCACACACACAATCATTAGGAAAGGCGCCATTTCTTCGAGTTTGTCCCTGCCGGAGAGCTTTCTCAAGAAAAGGCCGCGCTGTCCCAGTCTCATAGATCACACATACAACAATCATTAGAAATGGCATCTGGTTCACAGGGGAACCCCAGCCTATCAGGAAATACGGACAATTTTTCACTCACTCATACAGAAAGCACAGATGACAGATGTCATCCACCACTCCCGCTGGGAAGTCACACGCCCTTCCAGACCGTCATTTCACGCTTTGTGCCACGTCGCTTTATTATTCAACCAGTTAAAACACTTGAAAGTTATATGATCAATTTATTCAGTGTCTTTCATTACTATTAATCTGACAACTGCACAGAGAAAGCCACGTGGCTAAAGACACCTCGAAGGAGGCGTGGCTAATGATTGATTACAACCACGCAATTCTGAGTTATTATATAAACTGGAGCTTCTCAGTTATTACATGCCAAGCAAACAAGCAAAGCGAACAGACACCGTGGACTTGTCAAGACAGTGAGTAAATTTACTGTGTAAAAGTTGTTCTTGCTGACTCAAAGTACAAACGTTTTGCTGGTAAACTCTAACAGGGCACACTTTGTAGCACGTCAGTTTTATAGGCTAAGAAAGTTCTGTCCATGTGTCGCAGTGAAATTCAGTTCCAAAACTTCTAAATTGTGTAATGCTTCAGAAAGATTTTCTAATTCCTGTGTTCACTGATGCAGAATTTCTTTTTCTTTCATTCTTTGATGTACATTAAGTATTTCAGTTATTATGCCATTATTTCATTTTAGTCTTAATTCTCGATATTTGCCTGAGATTTGTATTTTAGAAACACTTTTCTTTTGTCTTTACTGAAAGGAAAAAAAATCTCTCACATTCAATAATTTGTACACCAGCCTGTTAGACAAATCTTGCCTTGTCATTTTTTTTTTTTTTTTTTTTGCTTTTCCAATCCTAAACTAATCAGGTAGCAACTCTGTACATTAAGATAAACAAAGAGAAGAATCTTAAATTAATCAGGTAACAACTCTGTACATTAAGATAAACAAAGAGAAGAATCTTAAACTAATCAGACAGCAACTCTGTACATTAAGATAAACAAAGAGAAGAATCTTAAATTAATCAGGTAGCAACTCTGTACATTAAGGTAAACAAAGAGAAGAATCTTAAACTAATCAGGCAGCAACTCTGTACATTAAGATAAACAAAGAGAAGAATCTTAGACTAATCGGGCAGCAACTCTGTACATTAAGATAAACAAAGACAAGAATCTTAATAAAACGTCTCTTTGTTGCTTCTTATTTCCACGTGATGAGCTCCATCTAGTCTAACTCTTCCGCTCTAGAAAGTTTGTCTAGAAAGGTCATGAAATAGTCTCTGCCTTTTTGTCAGTAAAAGTTACCATGTGTGAAAATAATACAACACTTACATCTAAAACTCTCAGCGCTGTTACCCCAGTTCACCCATCACCAGCAGCCCACATCGATATAAAAATCAAAGCCCTACAGCTTGTCTAAACATCTTATAACAATTACACAAATCTCTATATAAAAAAACAACAGCAACAACAGTTCACTGTCTCCACTGACACATCGCTATTACCTTATCTCCCACACAGCAACAACAACTCACTATCTCCACTGACACATCGCTATTACCTTATCTCCCACACAGCAACAACAATTCACTATCTCCACTGACACATCGCTATTACCTTATCTCCCACACAACAACAACAATTCACTATCTCCACTGACACATCGCTATTACATTATCTCCCACACAGCAACAACAGTTCACTATCTCCACTGACACATCGCTATTACCTTATCTCCCACACAGCAACAACAATTCACTATCTCCACTGACACATCGCTATTACCTTATCTCCCACACAGCAACAACAGTTCACTGTCTCCACTGACACATCGCTATTACCTTATCTCCCACACAGCAACAACAATTCACTATCTCCACTGACACATCGCTATTACCTTATCTTCCACACAGCAACAACAATTCACTGTCTCCACTGACACATCGCTATTACCTTATCTCCACACAGCAACAACAATTCACTGTCTCCACTGACACCTCGAAGGAGGCGTGGCTATTGATTGATTACAACCACGCAATTCTGAGTTATTATATAACCTGGAGCTTGTCAGTCGGTACGTGCCAAGCAAACAAGCAAAGCGAACAGACACCGTCGACTTGTCAAGACAGTGAGTAAATTTACTGTGTAAAAGTTGTTCTTGCTGACTCAAAGTACAAACGTTTTCCTGGTAAACTCTAACAGGGCACACTTTGTAGCACGTCAGTTTTATAGGCTAAGAAAGTTCTGTCCATGTGTCGCAGTGAAATTCAGTTCCAAAACTTCTAAATTGTGTAATGCTTCAGAAAGTTTTTCTAATTCCTGTGTTCACTGATGCAGAATTTCTTTTTCTTTCATTCTTTGATGTACATTAAGTATTTCAGTTATTATGTCATTATTTCATTTTAGTCTTAATTCTCGATATTTGCCTGAGATTTGTATTTTAGAAAAACTTTTCTTTTGTTTTTACTCTCATACTGAAAGGAAAAAAAAATATCTCACATTCAATAATTTGTAGAACAGCCTGTTAAACAAATCTTGACTTGTCATTTTTTTTTTTTTTTTGCTTTTCCAATCCTAAACTAATCAGGTAGCAACGCTGTACATTAAGATAAACAACGAGAAGAATCTTAAACTAATCAGGTAACAACTCTGTACATTAAGATAAACAAAGAGAAGAATCTTAAACTAATCAGGCAGCAACTCTGTACATTAAGATAAACAAAGAGAAGAATCTTAGACTAATCAGGCAGCAACTCTGTACATTAAGATAAACAAAGAGAAGAATCTTAAACTAATCAGGCAGCAACTCTGTACATTAAGATAAACAAAGAGAAGAATCTTAGACTAATCAGGCAGCAACTCTGTACATTAAGATAAACAAAGAGAAGAATCTTAATAAAACGTCTCTTTGTTGCTTCTTATTTCCACGTGATGAGCTCCATCTAGTCTAACTCTTCCGCTCTAGAAAGTTTGTCTAGAAAGGTCATGAAATAGTCTCTGCCTTTTTGTCAGTAAAAGTTACCATGTGTGAAAATAATACAACACTTCCATCTAAAACTCTCAGCGCTGTTACCCCAGTTCACCCATCACCAGCAGCCCACATCGATATAAAAATCAAAGCCCTACAGCTCGTCTAAACATCTTATAACAATTACACAAATCTCTATATAAAAAAACAACAGCAACAACAGTTCACTGTCTCCACTGACACATCGCTATTACCTTATCTCCCACACAGCAACAACAACTCACTATCTCCACTGACACATCGCTATTACCTTATCTCCCACACAGCAACAACAATTCACTATCTCCACTGACACATCGCTATTACCTTATCTCCCACACAACAACAACAATTCACTATCTCCACTGACACATCGCTATTACCTTATCTCCCACACAGCAACAACAATTCACTATCTCCACTGACACATCGCTATTACCTTATCTCCCACACAGCAACAACAATTCACTATCTCCACTGACACATCGCTATTACCTTATCTCCCACACAGCAACAACAATTCACTATCTCCACTGACACATCGCTATTACCTTATCTCCCACACAGCAACAACAATTCACTATCTCCACTGACACATCGCTATTACCTTATCTCCCACACAGCAACAACAATTCACTATCTCCACTGACACATCGCTATTACCTTATCTCCCACACAGCAATAACAATTCACTATCTCCACTGACACATCGCTATTACCTTATCTCCCGCACGAAAAAAAAATCAAAACTGCACAATCTCTTGTTTAAAAATTCACTTGTAATGTTTCTTCTTCTTAAATGTTCTTCTTCTTCAACCTCTTTGGAACTGCGAGCTGGTGTTCTTTGCAGCCGATGGGGGTGAAGATGTTGAGACACAACATCATGTCGGATTGAGAGCAGGTCATGGCAGTAAGTTTTTCCGTCTCTGACAGGAGCTAAAAGACAAGAGGTGTACAATACTTCTTTATCAGACTCCACTACCATGGGAACTATGGCGATCCCTGGCCCGTCAGGCAGGATAAACCTGTTACAACGGAGAGGCGGAGAGGGTATTGGTCAGCTATGTTTCGCCATTCCTGATTCTAACATGACAGCTAAGGTTTGCTGACTGCCAGAACGGTCAGAGTTATCGCCGCTGGTTTAGATAGATAGTAGCATCCCAGGATTTTATTTGAGAGTGGCCACATATTTACAGCGTTGGTAAAGTCACCGTACTCTATCACATGGTGCTACTCCGTGAGGTAATGATCTCAGAGTCAGACGTTGGTGCACGATCGTGCTCTGTCACAATGTACTCTGTCACATCGTACTCTGTCACAATGTACTCTGTCACACCGTGCTGCTCCGTGATGTAATGATCTCAGAGTCAGAAGTTGGTGCACTGATCGTGCTCTGTCACACCGTGGTGCGCCGTGATAGAATGATGACACAGTCAGACACAACCAGGAAACACAAACAGTTGACTGTACGGGTTCAGACTATGCGGTTGTACCAAAGAGTTTGTCAATTGTTTTCTGGAAAGAGATTTTTAAAAATATTTTTAGAATAGTTTTTTTTTCTGCCAAATCAATCGCACCAAATAGTTTTTGATGTGGAACAATTTATTGAGCGCATCCACTAAAGGTCAACACTCGAGAAAAGACCTCTGGGAAAATTGTTATATTCAGTAATTATTACTATTATTATTGTACTACTATACCAGGGGTTACGAGACTCGGCAAGCGAACCACAAGCCACGCACTAATATATAATAGCATTCATGTGAATGTAGATTTTATCTTCTTTCCCTGTTTCTTTGTCCTGTATGTTGTTGCATGGTTAAGGAGCAAACAGAAATGTCACAACTGTTTGCTCGTTAATAAAACTGTTCTTATTTTTCTGAGTGATAACATTTTTTAAAGGGCAGCTTTACCTGATTCGTGTATGGTCATATATTCAGTTTTATATACACTTATATACTAATTGTTCGTGTCTGACATATAATATAAGATACACATATGGGAGACAAACCAAAAAAATTCTTCGGGAGGGGAAAGATTTCCTCCAGCTACAGAGTAGAATCAATAGCACTCCTTGAAGCCCTCAAAACACATAAAACAGAAAACCAGCACACACCACACAAAATACCCTTCTTCACACTCTGCAGGGCACTTTTGGAATCTCTAAATAAAATAAAGAACTCAAAGCCAAACATACAGGAAATCACAACAGAACTGTAGAATAATTAGCAATGAAATAGCCGACACCCTATCGAAAGCTGGAAGCAATCAAAATCAAACCAATCATCCGGTAAACTATCAAGAGATGAAAACCATAATCCGTAATCAGCGCAGATTTGAATGGAGAAAGCAACTGAAATGCAACAATGAACCAGATCCAATACACCAGTTTCGAAGACATCAGCAAACCATCCTCTTCCACCTAAGGACAGGCCACTGCAGACTACTAAGCCACCTCTATAGATTTAAAATATCTCACAGGAGAGTCTCCATGTGGGAATGGAGTCCAGACTCCAGAACATATCCGACAAGAGTGCCCAAACCATGTAGACCTGAGGCGTGAGACATGGCCAGGGACACAAGCTTGGGGCAAAAGCTTTGGGGCCACTGTCAGGATCTGGAGAGGACTGAGGGCTGTGCCATGTCAACAGGGATCAGGACCTGATGTGACACATCGCTATTACCTTATCTCCCACACAACAACAACAATTCACAATCTCTTGTTTAAAAATTCACTTGTAATGTTTCTTCTTCTTAAATGTTCTTCTTCTTCAACCTCTTTGGAACTGCGAGCTGGTGTTCTTTGCAGCCGATGGGGGTGAAGATGTTGAGACACAACATCATGTCGGATTGAGAGCAGGTCATGGCAGTAAGTTTTTCCGTCTCTGACCGGAGCTAAAAGATAAGAGGTGTACAATACTTCTTTATCAGACTCCACTACCATGGGAACTATGGCGATCCCTGGCCCGTCAGGCAGGATAAACCTGTTACAACGGAGAGGCGGAGAGGGTCTTGGTCAGCTATGTTTCGTCATTCCTGATTCTAACATGACAGCTAAGGTTTGCTGACTGCCAGAACGGTCAGAGTTATCGCCGCTGGTTTAGATAGATAGTAGCATCCCAGGATTTTATTTGAGAGTGGCCACGTATTTACAGCGTTGGTAAAGTCACCGTACTCTATCACATGGTGCTACTCCGTGAGGTAATGATCTCAGAGTCAGACGTTGGTGCACGATCGTGCTCTGTCACAATGTACTCTGTCACATCGTACTCTGTCACAATGTACTCTGTCACACCGTGCTGCTCCGTGATGTAATGATCTCAGAGTCAGAAGTTGGTGCACTGATCGTGCTCTGTCACACCGTGGTGCGCCGTGATAGAATGATGACACAGTCAGACACAACCAGGAAACACAAACAGTTGACTGTACGGGTTCAGACTATGCGGTTGTACCAAAGAGTTTGTCAATTGTTTTCTGGAAAGAGATTTTTAAAAATATTTTTAGAATAGTTTTTTTCTCGCCAAATCAATCGCA
Source organism: Achatina immaculata (assembly GCA_009760885.1). Taxonomy (NCBI): domain Eukaryota; kingdom Metazoa; phylum Mollusca; class Gastropoda; order Stylommatophora; family Achatinidae; genus Lissachatina; species Lissachatina immaculata. Next base: position 11,049,733 of record CM019699.1, read on the forward strand.
CCAAATAGTTTTTGATGTGGAACAATTTATTGAGCGCATCCACTAAAGGTCAACACTCGAGAAAAGACCTCTGGGAAAATTGTTATATTCAGTAATTATTACTATTATTATTGTACTACTATACCAGGGGTTACGAAACTCAGCAAGCGAACCACAAGCCACACACTAATATATAATAGCATTCATGTGAATGTAGATTTATCTTCTTTCCCTGTTTCTTTGTCCTGTATGTTGTTGCATGGTTAAGGAGCAAACAGAAATGTCACAACTGTTTGCTCGTTAATAAAACTGTTCTTATTTTTCTGAGTGATAACATTTTTTAAAGGGCAGCTTTACCTGATTCGTGTATGGTCATATATTCAGTTTTATATACACTTATATACTAATTGTTCGTGTCTGACATATAATATAAGATACACATATGGGAGACAAACCAAAAAAATTCTTCGGGAGGGGAAAGATTTCCTCCAGCTACAGAGTAGAATCAATAGCACTCCTTGAAGCCCTCAAAACACATAAAACAGAAAACCAGCACACACCACACAAAATACCCTTCTTCACACTCTGCAGGGCACTTTTGGAATCTCTAAATAAAATAAAGAACTCAAAGCCAAACATACAGGAAATCACAACAGAACTGTAGAATAATTAGCAATGAAATAGCCGACACCCTATCGAAAGCTGGAAGCAATCAAAATCAAACCAATCATCCGGTAAACTATCAAGAGATGAAAACCATAATCCGTAATCAGCGCAGATTTGAATGGAGAAAGCAACTGAAATGCAACAATGAACCAGATCCAATACACCAGTTTCGAAGACATCAGCAAACCATCCTCTTCCACCTAAGGACAGGCCACTGCAGACTACTAAGCCACCTCTATAGATTTAAAATATCTCACAGGAGAGTGTCCATGTGGGAATGGAGTCCAGACTCCAGAACATATCCGACAAGAGTGCCCAAACCATGTAGACCTGAGGCGTGAGACATGGCCAGGGGACACAAGCTTGGGGCAAAAGCTTTGGGGCCACTGTCAGGATCTGGAGAGGACTGAGGGCTGTGCCATGTCAACAGGGATCAGGACCTGATGTGACCAACAACCTCGAAGGCAGAAGACGAAGAAGAAGAACAGTCTACAAATCTATAATAAGCCCAGCCGTCATGTACGGGTCAGAAACGTTTAATACAACAAAATACAATGAACAACAATTCACTATCTCCACTGACACATCGCTATTATCTTATCTCCCACACAGCAACAACAATTCACTATCTCCACTGACACATCGCTATTATCTTATCTCCCACACAGCAACAACAATTCACAATCTCTTGTTTAAAAATTCACTTGTAATGTTTCTTCTTAAATGTTCTTCTTCTTCAACCTCTTTGGAACTGCGAGCTGGTGTTCTTTGCAGCCGATGGGGGTGAAGATGTTGAGACACAACATCATGTCGGATTGAGAGCAGGTCATGGCAGTAAGTTTTTCCGTCTCTGACAGGAGCTAAAAGATAAGAGGTGTACAATACTTCTTTATCAGACTCCACTACCATGGGAACTATGGCGATCCCTGGCCCGTCAGGCAGGATAAACCTGTTACAACGGAGAGGCGGAGAGGGTCTTGGTCAGCTATGTTTCGTCATTCCTGATTCTAACATGACAGCTAAGGTTTGCTGACTGCCAGAACGGTCAGAGTTATCGCCGCTGGTTTAGATAGATAGTAGCATCCCAGGATTTTATTTGAGAGTGGCCACATATTTACAGCGTTGGTAAAGTCACCGTACTCTATCACATGGTGCTACTCCGTGATGTAATGGTCTCAGAGTCAGACGATGGTGCACGATCGTGCTCTGTCACATCGTACTCTGTCACAATGTACTCTGTCACACCGTGGTGCGCCGTGATAGAATGATGACACAGTCAGACACAACCAGGAAACACAAACAGTTGACTGTACGGGTTCAGACTATGCGGTTGTACCAAAGAGTTTGTCAATTGTTTTCTGGAAAGAGATTTTTAAAAATATTTTTAGAATAGTTTTTTTCTCGCCAAATCAATCGCACCAAATAGTTTTTTATGTGGAACAATTTATTGAGCGCATCCACTAAAGGTTAACACTCGAGAAAAGACCTCTGGGAAAATTGTTATATTCAGTAATTATTACTATTATTATTGTACTACTATACCAGGGGTTACGAGACTCGGCAAGCGAACCACAAGCCACACACTAATATATAATAGCATTCATGTGAATGTAGATTTATCTTCTTTCCCTGTTTCTTTGTCCTGTATGTTGTTGCATGGTTAAGGAGCAAACAGAAATGTCACAACTGTTTGCTCGTTAATAAAACTGTTCTTGTTTTTCAGAGTGATAACATTTTTTAAAGGGCAGCTTTACCTGATTCGTGTATGGTCATATATTCAGTTTTATATACACGTATATACTAATTGTTCGTGTCTGACATATAATATAAGATACACAGATGGGAGACAAACCAAAAAAATTCTTCGGGAGGGGAAAGATTTCCTCCAGCTACAGAGTAGAAACAATAGCCCTCCTTGAAGCCCTCAAAACACATAAAACAGAAAACCAGCACACACCACACAGAATAGCCTTCTTCACAGACTGCAGGGCACTTTTGGAATCTCTAAATAAAACAAAGAACTCAAAGCCAAACATACAGGAAATCACAACAGAACTGTAGAATAATTAGCAATGAAATAGCCGAGACCCTATCGAAAGCTGGAAGCAGTCAAGATCAAACCAATCATCCGGTAAACTATCAAGAGGCGAAAACCATAATCCGTAATCAGCGCAGATTTGAATGGAGAAAGCAACTGAAATGCAACAATGAACCAGGTCCAATACATCAGTTTCAAAGACATCAGCAAACCATCTTCTTCCATCTAAGGACAGGCCACTGCAGACTACTAAGCCACCTCTATCGACTTAAAATATCTCACAGGAGAGTCTCCATGTGGGAATGGAGTCCAGACTCCAGAACATATCCGACAAGAGTGCCCAAACCATGTAGACCTGAGGCGTGAGACATGGCCAGGGACACAAGCTTGGGGCAAAAGCTTTGGGGCCACTATCAGGATCTGGAGAGGACTGAGGGCTGTGCCATGTCAACAGGGATCAGGACCTGATGTGACCAACAACCTCGAAGGCAGAAGACGAAGAAGAAGAACAGTCTACAAATCTATAATAAGCCCAGCCGTCATGTACGGGTCAGAAACGTTTAATACAACAAAATACAATGAACAACAACTGGAGATCTTTGAGAACAAGATCCAAAGAAGAATCTTTGGGCCCACAAATAGTGGAGAATGGAGAGCTAGAAATAACAGCGGAACTGAGCGGCTTATTTAAACCCAAACTAATTATAAATGTCTTGAGACTGAACAGACTACACTGGCTGGGCCATGCAGAAAGAATGAAAGAGAACAGACACATGAAAATTGTGTACGCAGAAGAGATGAAGGAAACAAGACCAAGGGGTAGACCAAGACAACATAGAAGAGCATATAAAAGAAATTAGTGTCACCAACGGGAGGGAGAAGATTAGGAAGAGAGAGGAAAGGAGGCGAACTTTATCTCCAGTAATGAGCCTTAATGGTTCGGAAAGCTGAAGAAGAAGTAGAAAAAGAAGAAGAAAAAGAAGAATTTGCGACTGCCGAAAATATGTTGATTGAGCTACCTGTTTAACAGCATAATTAATATAAAAATAAATTTGTAAATTAAATATCATTATTTACCTGTTATAAACTAAGAGTCGACTGAGTAAAACATAAATGTAATATTCATAGTGACGTAAAAGATGGTCAAAGATTTCTAACGCTTTTGCCGACACACTTTCGTATGAATCTTCTGCGTCCACCCATATCGTAAAGCAGGACTTGGGCATAAGCCCAACAATCTTATTCTGAGACTCATCTAGAACCAACTCTAGATGGGGGACAAAACCAACCGCTACGGAAACTCGCATCAAACTGAATCGAGCATCGAGGATACCAACTCAGAGTAGCCAAAATAACACATTCATCGACCCCAAATATGTGACTAAGATCGGATTCTGGAGTGTAAAAACAATGGCCACACCACCGAAAACTGCTCAGGTAATCCAAGAAATGGATAAATATCACCTAGACGACCTGGGGATCAGTGAAATGCGATGGCCAGAAGCAGGGAAAAGAATGACCGATAACCTTAGGTTTATCATACATTCAGGCAAAGACGATGGGAAATATCACGAAGGAGTAGGTATAATTATGTCAACTGCGGCAGCAAAGAGCCATACAGAATGGGAACCCGTAAACAGTCGTACATTAAGAGTACGAATCCAAATAAGACACGGAAGAATGACAATCATACAATGCTATGCACCTACGAACGATGCAGATGTCGAAATAAAAAATACTTTCTATCGACATCTCATTAGCAAAGCTCCTAAACACGATATCTTAGTTGTCATGGGAGATTTTAACGCCAAGGTAGCAAAAGATAACACCAACATCAAAAAAGTTATGGGGAAAGAAGGGATTGATACGGTAAATCAGAATGGAGAAAGATTCATTGAATTATATCTAACAGAGGGCTTGGTCATTGGAGGAACAGTATTTCCACACAAAGAGATACATAAAACAATATGGATATCTCCAGATGATAGAACTAGAAATCAAATAGATCATTTTTGTATTAGAAAGCAATTCAGAACATCTATGATAGATGTAAGAGCATATGGGGGTGCAGATGTCAACAGTGATCACAATCTTTGTATAAGGAAAATAAAACTAAAACTGAAAAACAAACACAAGCAAATAATACTCAGAAAGATAAATAGTCAATGTCTACAGGATGAAAATACTAAGAGTAATTTTAATCTAGAACTTACCAAACAGTTCGCTGCATTCAGTATATAGAGGAGACAGATATAGATGACTTATGGCATTCTTACAGCACAGCTATAATTACAGCAGTTAATACAAGTGCTGGACAGCAAACAACAAATAGAAAAGCATGGATATCAGATAACACATGGAAATCCATACATGAAAGACTGGCAGCCAAATTAGCCATGTTGAATGTAAAAATAGATCTTGAAAGAGATTTGGCAAAAGCAACATACAAAACCTAGACAATAAAGTATAAAGCTCAGCTAGAAGGGATAAAAGAGATTACATGGACTATATGGCGAAAGAAGGGAAGAAGGCATCAAAAATAGGAGACAGCAAAATTCTATATAACATAAATAAGAGGCTAACAGGTGGGCATTACTGCATCCAAAGAAAGACCAATCTTAGTAAAACTGGCACGCTTTTAACATCAAGTAAAGACCAAAAACAAGGATGAGCCGAACACTTCCAAGAATTACTTAATCGACCACGTCCAAAAGAACTGATAGACCTTGGAACTGATTTACCATGTAAACCTAGATGATATTACATTGCATGAAACTGAAAAATCAGTGAATCTAATGGCTAACTACAAAGCTGCAGGTGAAGAGGAAATAACAGCCGAAATATTAAAAGCTATTAACATTGACAACATGAATCAACTACAGAGAATTTTCAGTAAAGTTTGGAAAGAAGAAAAAAATTCCTTCTAAATGGAAAAAATGAATCATTGTTAAAATGCCGAAAACATGCAACCTTAGTGACTGTAACAGCTGGAGAGGAGTAACCTTACTATCAGTTGTGTGAAAAGTATTTTGCAAAGGTATTCTGAATAGAATTCAACATATAGTGGATGCTGCAATGAGAGAAGAACAGGCAGGATTTCAAAAAGGGAGAAGCTGTCTCGATCAGATCTTTACTCTAAGAATAATACTTCTAGAACATTTTGAAAAGCAAAGACCATTAATCCTGAACTTCATACACTTTAAAAAGGCATTTTGTAGCATACACAGAGATTCATTATGGATGATTTTAAGAATATATGGAATACCACCTAAGATTGTCAACGTTATTAGAGACATCTACAATGGATATGTTTGTGCAGTCAGTACAGACGAAACAGGGGTGAAAGAATGATGTATATTATCTTCCTTGATTTTTGGAATTGTCATAGACTTCATAATGAACAAATGTTTCAAAGGTAAAACGGGCATTGATTGGGAACGTGAGGCCCAACTAGAAGATCTTGATTTTGCAGATGACATAACTCTTATCAGTGACGATATGAAATCCATCATCATCATCATCATCATGAGGTGCCGTGCCGACTGGCGTTGGCTATTATTCTTCTCCAGAATACACGATCCTTCATGCAGGCCATCAGCTCAGTTGATGATCTCCTCTCACACCATCCCGTCAGACTGTCCAGTATCATTTCCCTTGGTCTTCCTTTTGATCTTCTTCCTTCTATTTTTCCTGTTGATATAATATTTTCAGACCGCGTGAAACTCTGAAGAGGACATTGTTAAGAGAGGCCAAATTAACAGGCATAAAATCCTTTGATGAGGTTGAAAGACTCGCCGAAGACAGGAAAAAATTGACGAACTACTTTGCGAGCCCTATGTGACGTTTAACGGCACGGGAAGGATATATGATATAAGATATAAGATTTTCAATGCCCCCTCTTCTCATTGCATGTCCTATGAAAGTACATTGTCTCTTTCTTATCTTTTTGACAAGGTTTTTTGTCTCTCCAGCTCTTCTCATACATTCTTCATTAGTTATTTTTGCTGTCCAGGGAATTCGCAACATTCTTCTAATAAATCACATTTCTGCTGCTTCCAATGATTTTTGTGCAGACTTGCCTATTGTCCATGATTCACTTCCATATAACAAGATAGGTTCAATATAGCATTTTAAGACTCGTTTTCTAACATTCATTGATAAGGATGTGTTGGATAATATGTTTCTCATTCTCTGAAATGCAGTTTTTGCTTGGCCTATTCTGTTAATTATTTCTGTTCTGCATTTCATGTCTGAAGTTATTACTGCTCCAAGGTATTTGAATTTCTGCACCTGATTTAGAATATCTCCGTTTAATTTTCTACTGCACTTTAGTGGATTCTGTTTCTTAGATATAACCATAGTCTCTGTCTTTTTGATGTTCAAAGTAAAGCCTTTCTGTTCACTTTCTTTGGCCATTTTATCCAAGAGATTTTGCAGGTCTTGTTGGTTCTCAACTATCAATACTGTGTCGTCAGCATACCGAAGGTTGTTAATATTGTATCCTCCATTTTTTATGCCTGGTTCTGTGATGATCGTTCTTAGAATATTCCCACTGTACAGAGAAACTTCTAAAGCTTTTTCTGTTAGTGTTCGTAAAGCATAAATGGCATTGTGTGTTTCCATTCCTTCAACAAATTCAAACTGTTCATCTGTTATTTCCATTTGTATCTTTTTCCTTGTTCTTCTCATAATGATTCTCAGAAGTAGCTTTGTTATGTGACATGAGAGGCTGATAGTCTGGTGGCCATCACATTCTTGTGCACCTGATTTCTTTGGTAGTACTATAAACATGGATTTAATCAGGTCACTGGGAATATAACCACTGTTGTAAATGTCATTCAGTAACTTGGTTATTATTTTTATTCCTGTCTCCTCTAGTGCTTCTATTTCTTCTATCGTTATATTATCAGGCTCAGTCGCTTTTCCTTTCTTCATGTGTTTGATGGCATCTATGATTTCATCTTCAAGTATTGGTGGTCCATCATAGTTTTCAGTATCTGGTGTTAACTCTGGTCTTTCTCCTCCATATAGCTCACCGATGTACTCTGTCCACCTGTCCACAATGTCTTCTTTTCCCATTAACATTTTACTTTCTTTTGATTTCAGGCATCCTGTGGTATATTTTGTTTTCCTGCTTGTGAGTTCACTAATTCGTTTGTGCATGTTTTTGCCGTCTTTATTATAAGAGTTCTCTATCTGTCTGCACTGTTCATTTAACCACACTTCTTTTGCTTCTCTGCATTTGTGTCTTATTTCTTTATTATCTTGCTATATTTTTCTTGATTATTTTTACTCCTCCTCCTCTTGTTCATCAGTCCTAAGATGTCGTCTGTCATCCATTTAATTTTAGGGGCTTATTTTTTGGTGGTATTATCTCCTTAACAATTTAGTGGATAGAATCTCTTAACATTGCCCATTGTTATCTATAATATTTGCTATTGCATTGCATCTATTTGTTATAGTAACCTTGTATTGTTCTTGGTCATTTCTAAGGAGTTCTGTATTAAATTTGACGTTTTTCACTTTTCTGCATGCTTTTTTTTAGCTTTATTGTAATTTTTCCACAGAGTGGGTCATGGTCACTATTGCAGTCAGCTCCTGGCATGGTTTTTGTTGTCAGTAATGCACTGCGGAATCGTTTGTTGATTAATATGTAGTCTATTTGGTTAAGTCTTTTTGTCTGGACTGCACCACGTTGCCAGTCTTCGAGGATGTTGTTTAAACCAGGTGTTTCCTACAACCATGCTGTGTGTTCTTGCCCATTCATTAATGTACAACGTCTGTCATTCCTCTCCCACAGTTCATAGTCACCAATGATGTTTTAAGTTCTTCCTTTACCAACTTTGGCATCAACATCTCACATGACTATGGTAACTTCATGTGACTTATGTGTTTTAGTGCTGTCTCTATGTCATCATAAAATATCTGTACATCTTCTTCAGAACTTTCAGATCTTAGAGCGTACACTTGTATAATATTTTTGTCTATTGGTTGTCCTTTCTGTTGGGTTAGCAGGACTCGATACGAGATGTTCAGATATCCTACAAGTGTCCTTGCTGTTTGTTCGTCAAATATTATTCATACTCCTCGTTCATGTTTCTCACTTCCTGAATATATTATTGTATATTTATAAGAGTTTATCTTCCCTGCACCTATCCATCTAACTTCACTCATTCCTAATATGATGATCTTCATCCTTTCCATTTCCCTCTTTATATTTTCTAATTTTCCAGCCTGGAATAAAGTTCTAACATTCCATGTTGCTATTTTGAACTTGTTAGTTTTGCCACCAGTAGCTTGATGACGACCTGGCCTCACCTGTGGCTCGTGAGCTGCCCTACCGGACGAGGCTGTTCCAAAGTAAGATCCATTAACGCCGTTCATGACAAATCTATTACTCTGAATAAGCATAATTGTTCTTGGGAGCTACAACAGTTGTTTCCCGTTGCCTTCTGTCGGTCTGTATAGGATCTCTCCGCTAGCCTTTGCACTCCCTGTCCTACCCGCAAGGCAGCGGGAGCGAGAGGTTTTAAGGCGCCTCTTACCCGCCTGGTATTCTCTTCTCCGAGCACCTGAGGCACTTTATAGAAGTAGTAGAGCCACCTACTACCCCACCTCGCTCTCTGAGTCTACTGCCAGTTGGTCCGCGCCTGCTTATTTGGATAACTCCGTATTCACAGGGATCCTCCATATCTGGAGGACTTTCACCATCCGCCACCTGTGACGCGCTGGGTTGGGGATGGTCGCTCCAGCTTTACCTCAGGTGAAAACAATGCAAGTAAAAACAAATACCCTATCTTCAATGGCTAGTAAAAAATAGGACTTTAAATTAACAATGATAAAACAAAAATATTGAAGGTTCTCATTAACGACGAAGGACAAAGATACGTAGAAGGAACAGCTGTTGAAGAAATAAACCAGTTTGCACATCTCGGCAGCTGTATGGACCACAATGGTGACATCAGAAAAGAAGTTAGAATTCGAATTGCCAAAGCAGCATTGATTTTCAAGAATCTTGAGAACATATGGTATTCAAAAGTTATAAAAACAAAATCCAAGTTAAGATTATTCAATTAAAATTATTCATTTATGCATGCGAAAGCTGGAAAACAACTAAAGTAATAGACAAGAAATTAGACTCCCCTCGAAAACAAATGCCTAAGGAAAATACTCGATATAAAGCGGAATGAATTTAACAACAACGCAGAGATCAGACAGATGAATAAACAACAACCTGTTTTATGGTTGATCAGAAAAAGGAGATGGACATATGTCGGTCGTGTGATGAGAAGAAGCTGTCAGAGTATCCCAAAACAAGCTATCAAGTGAAACACAACAGGCCGAAGAAAGAGAGGTCGACCAGGTGAAATTCTAAAGAGGACATTGTTAAGAGAAGCCAATTCAGTGGGCATAACCTTCCTTTTATGAGAAAAACTCGCCGAAGACAGGACATCTTGGCGAACTACCACGTGGGTCCTATGTGACATTTTTACGGCACGGGAAGGGTGTAAGATGTAAGGTATATTTTAGTATTTAAATGCTGTTTTTAATGCTAGATTTTAGATATGGGATGAAATAAATGTATTATTATCAAGACTAACAGAGAAATTTTGCTGCAGAAAAAATAGTAATACAAACCGATACCAATAATGAATATATTATGCTACATACATGTGTTTCATTTTTATAACAAAATTTATCTGTAACAATAAAAATGTATGTATAATATTTGTCCTGCCTTCTGGCTCTCAAGTTTCCGAAGCTTATCGTATGAGCCACTTATCATAAGCTAGTTTGGCCATCCATGTACTATACTAAAGTTTCCGAAGCTTATCGTATGAGCCACTTATCATAAGCTAGTTTGGTCATCTCTGTACTTTACGGTATAGCTCTTTTTATTTTTCTAAGAACACGGCGTTGAAACTTCATTTTGTCACAATTTTTTTCATTTTTGTACAATATGGCAATACAATCCCATATACGATTTCTAGCTTTCTTGACTATTTCTTAGCACTGAACTATTTTACGAAGATGGGGTCATTGGCTCCAAGTTCTAACCCCCCTCCCCCCAACTGGAGGACCAGGTTACTAGTGTCGTCTGACTCCCTACTCGCGCAGACCTTCCCAGCTAGGTTCAACCTAACACGAGGAGAACTCTCGTTGGTACAGCTCTGGTTAGACTACGCAGGCTGCCAGGCTACAAGAAGACACCGGCACCACGTGGCATAGAAATACAGAAACATAAGTAAACTATGCATATATAAAACATTAAACATGGTGCTATACAAAGGAAGGATATCATAACTATTCCACATAAAACAAGTCAGAAGCAAACTGATAACCTGTCCCCAGCGATGTTCAGTCTGGACTTGGGAAAAAAAGAATAAATAAAAAGAATAAATAAGGAAAAAATAATTACAAGAGGAGAATATTAGGGCACGCAAGAGATATACATGTTGTAGAATAAACTTGAAAAGAGACCACAGAAATCTTCAAACATCTCACAAAACAAGCATAAAATGTTGGGCCAACGACAAATTATGAGAGAACCAAATACTCAAGAATAGCAAGACCAAAACAAATGTCAAACAAGAAAATCATATCTCACTAGAAGGTCAGTCAGTCAGTCATTTGCGGAACTTTGCTTTCCTAACAGCTCTGATGTAGCCCTCTCGGTTGTAAGCAAGATGGCCTGCTGCTGATGCATCCATTTGCGGATTATAAACGATGTCTTGCAGCCGTCTTCGCCTTGGTCTTTCTTTATTTCTTTTTCCAATTATGTATCCTTCCAAGGCGGTCTTTTCTGGATTATAATGATGTTTAATGTGTCCAAGATATTTAAATTTTCTTTGTTTAATCCTCTTTACTAGCCAGCCTTCTTCAGTATTAAGTTCTTGTAGTATGAGTATAGTTGTTCTTTCTTTGTGTCCATGCTGTGTCCAGTAGAAGGTATAAGCATTAAAAGAACAGACTCATAAAAATACTTTGGGGCATTATTGAATAGCTCCAACATTGTAAGAGATGACATTAGTGCAGGATACAAGCAGGAAACAACACTTATTTTACCCTTAGACACTTGTTACATCAAAAATCATTTCTCTCTGCATCAAACTAAATATATACAAGACAGATAAGACCACGTCTCGTATGTGTGTCTCAGAAACGCGGAGCACTACAGAGCAAGGTGAAAGACAATTACAAATGTTTGAAAACAGAATCTTGACAAGAACTTTAAGCCCATTAGAGGTCCTATATCACAATAAGAGAAAATAGAAACAACAAAGAAATTCACACGCTATTCCAATCTTCACTCATAACTACTCGTACCACCATGAAAAATAACAGGCGAAATGGTTCAGACACTTGAAGACGATGGGACAAGAGTAGACAGGCAAACTGAGCTCATACAGAAGTGACAAACGAAGACAAACCAAGAGATAAGACCAAGACAGCGGTGGCGTGACAACCTGGAAGCTCTCGGAGTGGAAAATTGGCAGGAGAAAATTAAGAACAGAGAGGGTGGATATAAGTCTTTTCTGCACGTTCAGATTAAGACCCTTAAAGGCTCTAAGAACTAAAAAGATTTTGGTGCACTCTATATATGTAATTCAAAATATAATCAATAATAAACTATAAAATAAAATGTTATTTATTGAAACTAACCAATACATACAGTAAGATGGAAAATAATTTTTATTTGTGTATACTTACACTATATTGGAAGCATTTTCTCCTCTTTTTTCAATTGCAAAGTCTGTGATCAGATCCTCAAAACTAATCTTATGTATCACATCTGCTTCTCTCTACTTAATAGAGAAAAGGTATCCAGCCTGCCTTGGTACATAGTTGTTCTGATGGGATATTTAAATATACTTCCACTGAGAAAATGAACGCACAGCTGATCAATGTGTGACCATTAATGTTAAACGTTATACGAAAGCCAATGTCTGCATTTGGAAAGGCACATTCATTATTGTCTTCTACAATTATGTTATAAAGTTCAGCATAATTGAATCTTGTTTTAACAGTTTTTGTTGCTCTGAACGTATGGCTCACATAAGAATAAAACTGCTGAGAAATTACTGTTGAAGTCCTCTGGGTAAGCATCAGTCAGCTTTTAACAGCACTGAGAATAGCTCTCAATGATGAAGTGACATTATATGACACAACACACTTAGAAAAGAAAATGTCTCTGCTATTTCTTTGTATATCTCTCCTCTCCTGTTCATCTCAGTTTCAAATGTGTCAACAACTGCGTAAAAGGCGGTGATACTAAACTTATTTCTGGCAATATACATACTTCTGTCACTGGGTAGCTTTTTTCTGATACGTTTGTGAGTTGCAAGTGTCTTGTAATCAACATCTGATAGCATTTCGTTTGTGGCTGCTTCATATTTTTTTCAAATTGATCTCGTGAAGTGACAGTTGGTCAGCTAATGATACACACAGTTCTGCACATGTTTATAAGTTCACATACTCATTTTGTAGAATTTGACTTACTCTGTGAAAATTCAAGCAAAATCTAATTCCAAAAATTCAACATAAAAACGAATTCTAGCTCTTGCATCTCATCTGCAATATTATTTGCTTTTCTTCTAGAGTCTCCATTTTGTGACTGATCTTCGGCTATATATTCTAATGCTTATAAAATTTTAAGGAAAGATTTCAAAATTGTTGCTGTTGCCATAGCATGTTTCTCCCATCTGGTATCAGAGAGGGATTTTAAGACGCTTTCATTTCCAATACAACCTTTAAGAATTTTCCACCGACTGCCTGAGGTATGAAAAACAGTATAGTGTAACTGCACTATATAGAGAAGAAATTAATTGCCTCTTGACAACAGTCAGCAGCACTTCCTTCTACCAGATTAAAGAAATTAGCTGCACAGAGCATATATATATATATATATATATATATATATATATATATATATATAACTTGTTTGTTTCTAAAATGGGTTGCTGCATCCCCTTATAACACCCAGACATGTTAGCAGCGTTGTCATAAGACTGATCCCCCACATTTGGAAAAGTTGAGCCTGCAAGCTTCGCGTACATACTGCAACACCTGATTTGCCATTTCCTCACCGGTATGACTTTTCATTTCCAGAAAGGTTAAAAAGCGTTCAATAGGCTGTCCATCTTTTAATTGCCTAAGTACAACACTTAACTGATCGATACGTGATAGATCTGGTGTTGAATCAACTGACAAACTAAAATAACCAGAAGATTTTACTTCGTCAACAATGAGCGCATGGACCTGTTGTGCCATTAGTTGAATGAGTTCCTCACAGGTGGTTTTGTGCTATTAGTTGAATGAGTTCCTCACAGGAGGTTTTGTGCTATTAGTTGAATGAGTTCCTCACAGGAGGTTTTGTGCTATTAGTTGAATGAGTTCCTCACAGGAGGTTTTGTGCTATTAGTTGAATGAGTTCCTCACAGGAGGTTTTGTGCTATTAGTTGAATGAGTTCCTCACAGGAGGTTTTGTGCCATTAGTTGAATGAGTTCCTCACAGGTGGGTTTGTGCCATTAGTTGAATGAGTTCCTCACAGGTGGTTTTGTGCCATTAGTTGAATGAGTTCCTCACAGGTGGTTTTGTGCCATTAGTTGAATGAATTCCTCACAGGTGGTTTTGTGTCATTAGTTGAATGAGTTCCTCACAGGTGGTTTTGTGCCATTATTTGAACGAGTTCCTTACAGGTGGTTTTGTGCCATTGGTTGAATGAGTTCCTCACAGGTGGGTTTGTGCCATTAGTTGAATGAGTTCATCACAGGTGGTTTTGTGCCATTAGTTGAATGAGTTCTTCACAGGTGGTTTTGTGCCATTAGTTGAATGAGTTCCTCACAGGTGGTTTTGTGCCATTAGTTGAATGAGTTCCTCACAGGAGGTTTTGTGCTATTAGTTGAATGAGTTCCTCACAGGAGGTTTTGTGCTATTAGTTGAATGAGTTCCTCACAGGAGGTTTTGTGCCATTAGTTGAATGAGTTCCTCACAGGAGGTTTTGTGCCATTAGTTGAATGAGTTCCTCACAGGTGGTTTTGTGCCATTAGTTGAATGAGTTCCTCACAGGTGGTTTTGTGCTATTAGTTGAATGAGTTCCTCACAGGTGGTTTTGTGCCATTAGTTGAATGAGTTCCTCACAGGTGGTTTTGTGCCATTAGTTGAATGAGTTCCTCACTCTCGGTGAGTTAAGTATGTTAGCATAGAATCTCGGTGAGTTAAATATGTTAGCATAGAACCTCTTTGAGTTAAATATGTTAGCACAGTCTCGGTGAGTTAAGTATGTTAGCATAGAGTCTCGGTGAGTTAAGTATGTTAACATAGAGTCTCGGTGAGCAGTGCTTTTTTATGATTATCAATTACAATATTTCTCCAGTCACTGAACCCTTCTCGTATAAAAAGAAAATTCGAGAAACTTTTAGGAGCAAACAAAACAATAATCTGATAATGTTTAATGGTGAATATAGTAATCACTTTCTCCTGTATTTCTCACCATTGGGTTTTGTCCCAACAGAAAGTTTCTACGAACAGTACCTCATCAGTTTGCCACCACTGAAATGCCGGTGAGACTTGTCAAATGGCCCATTATGGTGCTGACAGTCACTGGGTCCATAAGCAACAAAATAATTCACATCATCAGCAGAGAAATCAAGCCACAACTCTGGATCCTCTGCTACATTGTTAAAATAATATAATGCCACTGAGGAATATTATTTGCTATAACTCAGCTGACCCTGTATTCTAGTGGGTGATTAGTCTTCTGCTGGAGTACAATTTTCCTTTCATCTTAGGAATTACTTGTTGTTGATGGTATAAGGCAACCTACATTTCTCTGTTACACACTAAGAAAATCCAACAAGACTCACAGGCTTTCAACTACACAGAATAATACTGATATAACAACGTAACTGAACTTGACAGTCTCCTCACATAACAAAACTCTTCAAACAGTGAGTGTTTCAACAAAGCCAGAGGTATAGTTTTTATATTCAGACTACACAAATTTACTTATGGGAAAAATCAGGGATAAAATTATGAGGATGGAAACGTAGCCATTCAGGCAGGAAAGACGTTTACAATGACAATTCCCCGCGTGAGAAAACTACGCCATATGGGAGATAACCTTACATTGTAATTATACAATAAAAAACCATACTTACAATGTTTCCAACGAACAACTTCAACTATCTCAAAAACTAAATCCTACATCTTAACTTACCTTGCCTCTACCAAAAACTGCTACTACTGAAAACTCTACCTAACCGAGACACTATCTATCTATCTATCTATCTATCTATCTATCTATCTATCTATCTATCTATCTATCTATCTATCTATCTATCTATCTATCTATCTATCTATCTATCTATCTATCTATCTATCTTCAACAAAGCCAAGTTAGTACATCAAATTCTTTCACGGCATGCCCCGCCTTATCTATGGAACCTGTTTAAATTTAGCCCAAAGTGCAGCCAACGCTTGAACAACATATGTCTTCCAAAACCTAGGCTTGATCTTTACAAGAAAAGCTTTAGTTATTCTGCTGCTCATCTTTGGAATACCCTCCCATCCTATATAAAAAATATAAATTATACTCCTTCCTACAACTACAAGCTTTCCCAATATCTATTTGATGTCGACTACATGCCTCCATGAATTATAAAATTTAAAAGTTATCTTAAGCTGCTCTTACAGACACCGAATACAATTGATTGTTTTCTGAATAGTCCCGAAAATTTTGTTTAGTAGATATTCATTTATATATGTATGTAATTACTTCTGTACTGAGTGAATGTGTAAGAGCGAAACGTAAATGTTATATTTTATTTTATGTCTCTCAGATTCATGTTGTTATGTTTGTTATATGAACAGCATATTTGTAGAATGTCTGGAATAGAGTGAAAGATGTATGATAAAGGGCAGAATGTCAGACGGGCCTGCGTGCCCAATTCTTAACCCTTTTTAAATAAAGATCAATCAATCAATCAATCAATCAATCAATCTATCTATCTATCTATCTATGTTTCTATCTATTTATGTTTCTATCTATCTATCTATCTATCTATCTATCTATCTATCTATCTATCTATCTATCTATCTATCTATCTATCTATCTATTTATGTTTCTATCTTTCTATCTATCTATCTATCTATCTATCTATCTATCTATCTAACACATCGTAAGGCTCCATCTGCATCAAAACAAGTAAGGCTCCCCCATTTTCTAATGGTGAGTGGTATTTATACTATCCCTACCCACTCAGTTTTTTTTCCATGCTGCACGCTTATCTCAAGACCCTTGCTTACGCTCTCAACCAAAATATCTTTCAAACAAAGGCACCCACTCTAATAATTGTTTCCTGAGTACCAGTACTGTTTATATCACATAGTTAAGAGAATACTGCCATGATGTGATTTACTTCATCTTTTGCAGACATAATAATTCACCATCATCACCATGGCCCATTAAACTTTCATTTTCAGCAATTATTTCAACCCCAGAATATATTGAAAAGTAACTTGAATTAACATTTGCAGTAGAGGTATCAAGAGAATTTACAGGCAAAGCTTGTGACACCTCATTGGTTCTAGCGTCATCATGCTTTGAGTGTGAAGTGATCAAAGTGGTATGTACCGTATCTGTGTCCACTTCTGATGAGGGAGATTGGTTTTGACCGGAATATCACGTCGTGGAACTTGTGTGAGGAAGACAGTCAACTTTGCTGTCTTGGACTGTAAATTCAAAGTCTTCTCTTGTTTCTTTTTTGATGGCTTTCGCTTTTGTGCACCACTTTACTGAACACGTTTCGTCTCGGTTCCTGGGGTCTGTAAATACACAAATAAAAATAATATTTTGTTTGAATTATTTTGCGGAAATATAACAATGACCTGGTCACGAAACCATCATAACAATCTCTAGCTGTAATTTAAATTTTAGTGACTGATAGTAGAAGTATTTTTTTCATCAATACATCACGAATTCCTGTGGCCTAGATTAAGTTTAACAAACACTATAACATTAGCTAGACAAAGTTTGATGAAGAGTTCACTGAATTCATTTAATTCTGACAAATAAGGTATCCGTTTTATCATTGACAACATCACTTGGAATTAGATGCAACAGAAGAAAACATTCTTTGGAGCACGTGATCATTGTTCACAAAATCAAACTCTATCGTTATTTTACATGCGGTACTTCTCAGTGTTCTCAACTTCCAAATATTCTACGTGTGATACGAGAACAATTCCAAACTCTGTCCTTTATCAGATCTGTAACACGTGGTTAACTAATTCCTCAACTAATTCTCTTTACGTCAGGTTTCAAATGTATCAGATCTGCATTCCTCATGCAGTACTAAAATAATCACTTTTCGAACATGAGACGATTTCTATCTGTCATAAAACTAACTCAGGTTCTAAACTGATCTCTTGAATATCTTTTGCTCTAATTGTCCATCTGTTCTATCTGTCGTTACCTTCGTCTTTTTCTGTCGCTCCTGTTCTTCTACTTCTGTATCTTCTCGATCGCTCTTCCCCTTCGTGTCTCCCTTGTGTTTTCTCTTCCTGGTCTATTCCTAAAACTGCCAACGTGACTTATGTTGTCAGTCAATTGTCCAATAGGCCACGCGTCTAAATATTTTTAATTAGTCAAGTGTTCGAGTCGGTCTATTCACTTATTTCAAAACCGTGTGCAATAGCGTCCTAAGATTAGCAAACATAGCGTAAGTGTCACTGGCTTCAGTTCCGTCTGTACAATTGTCATTTATCTAAGGCTTGCTCTTTCATGTTGGAGGTTTTATTGTGTCCTCGCTTTTCACTGTGTCTGTCTCCTTTGTACTATTGTTATCTGAACAAATCCTCTTTGTTCGTATTCATTGTTAACGTCTAGCATTTCTAATTATCTACTCTTCTGATACTCTTCTGAGCGTATACAAATTTCACAGACTGCATACAAAGTTTCCCCTGCTTTTGTTTATTTGGGGAGGGCGGTTTTTTCATTGGATTTCGTGACCCTTGGCGGAGGTCTGCACTCTCTGGGGTGCTCTTGTTATTATTATATATCTGTATGTCATTTTTTCATTTAATGTGGGGGCCCCTTTTGCGGATCCTGGTTCAGCTGCACCATGTGGACCATGGTAAATTTGGTTATGGACAATTTCTGTGGTGCACGCTTCCTTTGATGCCATAAAGACGTTCTTATTGTGTTTAATGGTTACTCCAGCCCTGCTTTTCTGCAGCATTGAGACGCAATGACTTGGAAAGCTGAATGAATCAATGAAATACGGAATAAAGGAGGCAATCGTTTATATTAATATTTTGGTCAATTGGCGCTCTTGATGTCCAGTTATTTTCGGACATTCGGGCTCAGCTTTCCTGAGCGCTCTAGAAGCATCACGGTAGCTGGGGTATCCATTTACAGCGTGATTTTTGTTGGACTGAGTTCGTGTTCGCCTGAATGTGGGCCAGTGAAGACGTGTGTGGTAGCTGTCGTTGATTTCTGGTTTTAGCTTTTGGTGATTCTGTAGAATTTTGTTTTGTGAGGATCTTGCTTGAAATGTTAGGTTATGGAGCAACTGCTGGAAAAGTCATATGGCAGGGGAACCTGCGGGCAATTAGCGTATTTGTATTTTCATCTTCATCGTCGCTGTTTCATCAGATAAACGTCTTATCGAAGTGTCTACGATAGACTTGGTGGGTCGTTGAAATGTGCCAGTGCCAATGTTTGGGTTATATCTGAAATCTGAAGACTTTGCTTATCAATTTTCAGAGTAAATTTCAAATAGAGAATTCGGAAGTGTCAGAATATGTTGGAGAAATTCGTCATTGTTGGTGGCTTAGAGAAGGCACAACGATTGTTAATGCCATGAAGTAGCACCACGAGTATTGTTATATGAATAGCAAGTCAAGTTTTATTTAATAATGTTTTGTTTCATTTACTACCTAAATCTTATTGTTAATCTTTCATCTGTACTTATTGCATTCCTTAACTTTCTATTGTGCTGGATGATGTGTGGACTCAGCACTTGAAGCAAATCATCCAACGAGTTTTTAGACCTCCAGTATTACTCAAAGAAGTTTTGTGTTCTACTTTCTAATGATTCAACAGAACTTCTGGAAACTTTGCACTTGATTCTGGTTCGGCATTAAAGTGATGAAACCAACGCCTACAATGTACTGGCTCTAGTACCAACTCGTCCACTTCAAGGGCACAAGCAATATTTAAAATAGACAGTATGACACTATAGATAAACAACTCCCAAGATTAACTACTTGAGATAAACTTCCAGGTTCTTATATATATGCATATGCAGGAAACTCTACTGTAGAGAGCGGAACAACAACACAACTCCTTCAGATCATCAGAGGAAGTACCCCCCCCTCAGACAAGTGTTTCGGCCCTATTAAACTCCTGACACTCTAAGGGGGGGGTGAGCCCCTCTGGGTCATGACTCCCAGAGGTCTTGTGGGTTGTTGCTTTTTTTTTTCTTTTCCCGGTCCCGGGATTGAACAGCTGATCTTCCTGTTGGCACCGCTCTTTTGAAGTGCGTCTTTAGCGATTTAGCTACGGAGGACTGGTATTGGTTGTGGCAAATGAAATTGCTTATGTTCCCAATGCTTGTTTCGCATACTCCACAGCCAGCATGAGGCCTTTTTCTGCTGTTTCTGAAAGGCTTTTCAATGCCCTTGCTCTTGCTTATCCCTTTATGCGCAGTTGCTTGCATAGGTCATATGTTGATGTTGTTACGAATCCTCTTGCTCCCACTTCTACAGCTGTCACCTTTGCCCTGACTCCTGCCCCCTGCCTCAGTTGCTTGACCAGATCATTGTACTTCTCACATTTGAATAAATGCTGTTCCTCTATTCTAGTTTCGTCGTACAGGACCTTAAGCTCGATCATTATTAATTCCTGTTTTTCTGTGGAGTACACTACAATGTCCGGTCACATTCCTGTGTTCTTGATGGCAGTCGGGTATTCTCTTCTTCCTGGAAGGTCCGCTATCACATCCCAGTCATTTGTGCCATCTAGCAGTGATGGTAAGGGAATGTCCCTGATTTCAATATTTGATGTCGTACCAGCGCCTATGAAGTATTTAGGTGGGACCTCAACTCTTTTGGTGTTATTTGCTTTATCTTTTGCACTGTCTACAATGGCTACTAGTTCCTGCAACACTCTATTGTGCCGCCAGGTACCGTCTAGCCCTAAAGACACTCTACATGCTGACAGCACATGTTCCAATGTTTGCCTTTCGTTGCAGAGAGGACATTTTGTATCTTCTGATACACCCCATTTGTATAGGTTGGAGCCTGTAGGCAGAAGGTCATAGGTAGCTCTGATGATGAAGCTGAGCCTCAAGGGTGCCATTTTCCAGATGTCATTCCATGTTAGTGATCTCTGCAGGACTTCCTCCCATGTTGTTCATTGCCCTTGTTGTGATTGTTGGACTGCCTTCTGGACCAGCTTGTCATCCAAGAAATATATATATATATATATATATATATATATATATATATATATATATATATATATATATATATATATATATATATATATCCTTCTTTCGATGTTATTGGTGACTTCAGATCCTGATCCCTGTCGACATGGCAAAGCCCGCAGTCCTTTCCAGATCCTGATAGGAACCCCACAGATTTTGCCCCAAGTTTGTGTCCTCTGGCCATGTCTCACTCCTCAAGTCTGCATGGTTTTGGCACTCTTGTAGGATATGTTCTGGAGTCTGGACTCCACTGCCACATGGATACTCGTCTGTGTGAGATATTTTGAGTCAGTTCTTGTGGTTGGTTGTTTTGAGGCGTGGGATTCATCCCTTTTTCTTGCAGCTGGAGAAAGGCTTTAACGAAGCCATGTCGAGAGATCGGGTTGTATAAAGAGCATTCTTAACCTCGTAAGTGCGTGTAAGAAGACTCTCTAGTCAGAAAACAATTCTAATACCCATTCAAATGTACAGGAATATGTTTACAGTTAGTATATTCAGTCGAGGGTGTTTTTAGTTTATGTTTACAAAGTTTATATGTTTCAAAAACAGTGCAATGAGATTAATCATATATAAGATTGTTTCTGTAATAATCTGTTCATATCTTTATTCCTACTACAAAATAAAAGTACGTTTCATGTTACTTGTTTCTTTTTTTGTGTGTGTCTTAATTTTCAGTTAAAAAACATGGTTTCTAAAAGCTTTCTTAAGCCTTCAAGAATGATTATCTTGGCCGTTTATTTGTCTATGCTCATTTGGTGTCTTCATGCCGTGTCACTTTCGACAGAAGAGAAAAACTGGGATCTTGACAGCGCTGATGATACGTCTGTGGCGTCTCTGACTCTTGCTCTGATGCATCGACGAAGTGGTAAGTTGTGTTACTTCTTTTCGTTGAGTTATATCGTACGGATCTAAGATTTAGCTTTTACATGGCTGACAGAAAATAAAGAAACTTAATGAAGCAATGGCAGTAATATAACATCTTGACATCTGTTCACAAGGCAAATTTATTAGCATTTGTGGAATTCCAACTACTGAACATCAAAATTTAAATTAATTAAGATACTTTCTATTACACTTAATTATTAAGCGGCATTTCTGGCAAAACAATTTGAAACATAAATGTCCCAATGTCTTCTTTGATAGATATTCTACAGTGAATAGTGTATTATATCGATAATAGACTGGATATTCAATGTAGTGTGTTTTTATATTCTTTAAATTCCAGAATAGAGGTCGTTTGATACGTTTACAGATCACGTGAGGCAAGAAGCCCGTGGAAAGGTGAATTGTGGGAAAGGCAATTGAAGGGCAGGCAATCTAGGTTTGAACGGGAACCTGACAGGATGGCTTTCTCTCGAGGAGATGGATGGCTTTTAATTGCTATTGGAGTTTTTTTTTTTGAAGGTTTGAAAGGATTTGCCATATGGCAGGGGAACATGCCGTCAGTCTGCATTTCGTCACCATTTTCACTGTCACCAAATCCATCAAATAAACCTCATATCAATGTGTCACGCTGGACTGGCCTGGGTTTCCATATCTGCTGTGCCAACTCAAGGTTAGAAAAAAATCCGGGAGTGAAGCAGATGTCTAGGGACGGTGAACAGCTACTTCAGATCTACACTCCATTCAGAAAAAAACTAGTCCAAGATAATATTCAGTAGTACCAACCAGTGATCTACAATTTAATCCTTTCCATCCAGCGTGCCTTGCCATGAGTCTCTATTTTCAGCAAGCTTCTCCAGTGTGCCTCGCCATGAGTTTATAATCTCTGCAAGCTTCTCCAGTGTGCCTCGCTATGAGTTTCTAATCTCTGCCAGCTTCTCCAGTGTTCCTCGCTATGAGTTTCTAATCTCTGCAAGCTTCTCCAGTGTGCCTCGACATGAGTTTCTAATCTCTGCAAGCTTCTCCAGTGTGCTTCGCTATGAATTTCTAATCTCTGCAAGCTTCTCCAGTGTGCCTCGCCATGAGCTTCTAATCTCTGCAAGCTTTTCCAGTGTGCCTCGCCATGATCTCTATTCTCAGTAAGCTTCTATAATGTGCCTAGCCATGATTCTCTGTTCTCAGCAAGATTCTCCAGTGTTCCTTGCCTTGATTCTCTATCCTCGGCAAGCTTCTATAATGTACCTAGCCATGAGTCTGTATTTTTGGCAATCTTCTTCAGTGTGCATCGCCATGAGTTTCTATTCTCTGTAAGTTTCTCCAGTTTGCATCGCCTTGAGTTTCTATTATCTCAAGCTTCTCCAGTGTGCCTCGCTCTGAGTCTCTATTCTCTGCAAGCTATAGCAATGTGCCTCGCCTTGAGTCTCTATTCTCGGCAAGCTTCTCCATTGTTCCTCGCCATGAGTCTCTATTTTCTGCAAGCTTCTGCAGTGTGCCTCGCCTTGAGTCTCTATTCTCTGTAAGCTACAGCAGAGTGCCTCGCCTTGAGTCTCTATTCTCTGCAAGCTTCTCCATTGTTCCTCGCCATGAGTCTCTATTCTCTGCAAGCTTCTGCAGTGTGCCTCGCCTTGAGTCTCTATTCTCTGCAAGCTACAGCAATGTGCCTCGCCTTGAGTCTCTATTCTCTGTAAGCTACAGCAGAGTGCCTCGCCATGAGTCTCTATTCTCTGCAAGCTTCTCCAGTGTGCCTCGCCTTGAGGTCTCTATTTTCAGCAAGCTTCTCCATTGTTCCTCGCCATGAATCTCAAATTCTCAACAAGCTTCTCTAGTGTGCCTCGCCATGAGTCAGTATTTTCAGCAAGCTTCTCCAGTGTTCCTCGCCTTGAGGTCTCTATTCTCGGCAAGGTTCTCCAGTGTGCTTCGCTATGAGTCTCTATTCTTTGCAAGCTTCTCAATCTCATCAAGAGATTTGAGGCTTATAGTTTTATCCTCTCTTGTCGGTGATTTATCGAAGTTTGGCTCTTTTTCCCAGATCTTTCCCATTTGATGGCTTCCTTTGTGAATCTCTGATTGTTTCTTCTCATCACGTGGCCCATATATGCAAATCTTCTTTTGTTGGTCATTGCAGAGACTATTTGCTGCAAGCTAATTTCATTATCTCTGCAGTATTTCTTGATTTTGTTATTTTGTGTAGAAAGTATTTTCCTTAAGTAGTTGTTTTCAAAATGTCTCCAGTTTGCACTGTATTTTTTGTTGATAATATTTTGATTTCCATAATTTCTATAGGTTTTTAAAGGTCAAGGCTGTCTTTGCTATCCTCGTTCTAGCTTCTTTTCTCTTGTTCCCTTCCTGATCCATGAAACATCCGAGAAATACAAAGTGGTCTACTTTATCTATTGCAGTTCCTTCCGAATATATTTCTTCCTCTTGCGCGAATAAACTTTTCATTATTTTCGTATTCTCCTGGTTGATCTCCAGTCCTGTTATGCTAGCCACGGAGTACACGACATCTGTATTTTTATTGTTGATCTCCACTTCTATTATGCTAGCCACGGAGTACACGACATCTGTATTTTTATTGTTGATCTCCACTTCTATTATGCTAGCCACGGAGTACACGACATCTGTATTTTTATTGCACGTTTTCATATTTCACGACTGAGAGCAATGTCGTCCGCAGAGTCAAGATCTTCTAAATGATCTTCATTACCCATTCGAGGCAGGTATTAGCAGTACAGCATTTTCTCCCGGTCAGTTCGATGACATTTAAAAACAGGAAGAGAGATAGAATACATTTTTGTTTAACGCCTGTTTCAATCAGGAACCATTCACTAAATCCCTTCTCTGGCCGTCGTACACAGCTGGTATATTTGTGATGGTTTTTGTTCGTATTCCATAATGTTTCAGAGTGTTCCACAGTTAGTCTCTTTGTGTGCTACGGAATGCTCTTTAAACATCAGTGTAGTTCAAAATGAAATGATTTTGGTTTCCTATATGTTCTTCCAGCAAACTTCTTAGAGTGAAAATTTGATCAATACATTTCTTTTTCTAAGCTTTGTATGTTCTTCTCATCCTGCAGTATCCACCACCTCGTTGATTCTATTCATGTTGATTTTACAGAATACTTTTGAGGTAACTCATAAAATGGTCCAATTTTTTAATTATTGCAGCAACGGAGACTGCCTTCTTGGAACTTTAACAATGGTACATTTCTCCGCTTTGAAAGAAGTTTTTCTTCTTTCCTAATTTTATTAAATATTCTCTTTGAGTGGTCTAAGTTGTGGTCGTCGGTTGCCTTTGCCACCTCGGTTGTTATCTTCTCCTGAGGCCGTGTTGTTAGCCATAAGCTCGCTGTTGACTCTGCTTCACTCAGATAATTTCTCTCAAGTTGTTTGTTTATATGATTTGTGTCGCCAGCTTTACACCGCATCATGGTTCTAAGGACTGCAAATGCGCCTCAAACAGCCTCTGGCAGTCAAGTCCAGCTCCTGGCCTTCCCGTGGCAGAACTGTTTAAACTGACAGGAGAAGGGGCGAGGGCGAATATCTGGCGCCTGAAAACCAGTTACTTAGGGTAGATGAGTGGCACGTTTGGCAGCTCATCTGCCGCTGTTGGCGAGATTCTTCAGCTGCCGTGCGTGGAGCGGTGCTCTTCCCGGCCAATGAAGAAAGGTACAAATGAGGTTGCTGCGCAGCATCACTGCGGAAAAGGTGGTAGAAAGGATAAAGCGAAGCAAACAGTCAAATCATGGCACCTCTGGTCTGGAGGTCGGCCACGTCCTGAGTGCAGTCATGTCGGGTGAAATGCATGAACCGGCTTGTCTCACTGCTGGCGAGACTCTTCAAATGCCGCGCGTGGAGTGAAGCTCCTCCCGGTTAAGGAAGTAAATGCGGAAAAGAAATAAAGGTTGCTGTGCGGAGCCGATGGGAAAAGGTGGTGGAAAGTGAAGTTTAACCTGGTATGTCCAGTAGTATCGCTACGAGAGCTATACCACGGCACCTCTGCTCTAGAGGCCGCCCACGTCCGAAATACACCTACACTGGTGAAATATGCCTAAACCGGCACACACCAGGGGTGGAACTTGATGGCTAGACATGTCATGCCACCTCCGCTCTAGAGGTCGGTAACGCCTGATAAACACCCATACTGGTGAATTTTGCCTAAACCGGCTCATACCAGGGGTGAATCTTGAAGGCTATGCATGTCACAGTACCTCTGCTCTAGAGGTCGGTCCCGTCCCAAACACGCCCATACTGGGATAATGCCTAAACCGGCTCAACCCAGGGGTAGAAGTCACTAGTGGCGAGGATTCGTCCTCTTGAACAAAAGCTCCATCCTGGTCACAACTAGGAAGGGTAGCGGCCACGACCGCAAAATGCTGAAGTCGGAGACACTGGACCAGGGAAGTCTAGATAGGCAACCACCTCTCACCCGGCGGGGATGTTTGCGTATCCTAATCACGCTGAGGTTTTCCGGTGAGAAAGTCCAACCCTGGACTGGATGGGCAACCACCTCTCACCCGGCGGTGATACACGGGTATCTCAAAACACGTCGAGGTTTTCCGGTGAGAAAGTCCAACTCTGGCCTGGGTGGGCTACCGCCTCTCACCCAGCGGGGATGCACTGATATCCTAAACACGTCGAGGTCTTCCGGTGAGAAAGTCCAACCCTAGACTAAACTGGTGCAATGAAAACCACGGTGTCACGCAATCCCGCTTCCGAGACCCACCAAGAATACAGGCTAAAGCACTGTGACACTCTGAATCTCTTGTGGTCCTTTCGTGGATCTCGTGTGGTCTATTTTGGACCACACAGGGGACCACGGGACCTAACGAGGACCACAGGCATGAATTCAGTAGGTTCACAGTGCGGTTTTTGGTGGTAGAAGTGAACGAAGATGAAGAAGAAGACACCGCATCATGCACAAGGACCGACAATTTTTAAAGATTTGTGCACACTGGGTGTTAATCACATTGACACAAGCTCAGAAGAATGAATGGATTCAGAAATGTCTTGAACGGCTCAGATCCTTATGGGTTTTTGTTTCCGCGATTGGTGGCTGCTGATGAGTCATGGTTTCACTAACATACACGGGAGACCAACCAACAATCGACGCAACAGAGACACAAAGGAAGTCCCAGATCTAAGAAATTTCGTGCCGCTATATCAGCAGAAATACAGATGGCTACGGTTTTCTGAGATAGCACTGGCCTAATTTTAGCTCACTGTCTTACAATCAACAATGCATGTTACTGCGAGCCATTGAGAAGTTTACAAGGCAAAGTCCAATAGCGTCGTATGGGGAAAGTGTTCCAGTCACGTGTTGCTCGTGCATAATTGTTATCTGTAGATCTGTAACCAGAGACTGGCATCTCCGCGCTCTGGGGATCCCCAAATTTGCACCGACCTCTGTTCCAACACCCTCTGAAGTGTGCCCCTGCTGATAGAGCCAGTCACACGCGCTAAACCTCTTCCTTCAGAAAAACGTCCACTACTCCTCTCCTCCCCAATTTCCACCATCCTCCTGATCCGATTGTTTTTCAAGCCGATGCCGTCCTCTACATACAGCGTAACGAAGATGGCTCTTGCAATCATCTCTTTCTCCACTCTTAGGGTAGCCTGAACTGATGCCGTCCTCTACATACAGCGTAACGAAGATGGCTCTTGCAATCATCTCTTTCTCCACTCTTAGGGTAGCCTGAACTGATGCCGTCCTCTACATACAGCGTAACGAAGATGGCTCTTGCAATCATCTCTTTCTCCACTCTTAGGGTAGCCTGAACTGATGCCGTGCTTGCTAGCTTGTCCGTGTTCTCATTGTCTATGGCTCCCGCAAGACCTGGGCAATGGAACCACGTCAAACTGGATAAGCGAAAGCCCAATAGAAGTTGGACCCACTCCATGCAGAAGAAATGCTTCTAGATTCTCCGTAACATGTTTGGGAGTCTGTTACAAAGTTCCCATACGAGTCGTCCTAAAGCAGGATAAGATGTGGTTTTATCTTCTGCTCTTCTATGTGTAGAATGTAAACCTGTTGGTCATCTCTCAGTAAATTTCCACTATTGTTCACTGGAGTAATGTTCATTCTGTTTACAACGACAAGTGTTGACTTGATCAATTACTGTTAATATTTTATCTCATTTAATCTACGACTATTCTACGTTGAGGTCCATCAGTTTTGTTATTCACTTCACAGACTTACTTGCTCTCAGGTTCATTCTCTCTCAGTGGAAATAGTAATACAGAAGCAGCAACTTTACAGTTGAAATGACTTTAATGATGCACGGGGTGACGATGAGTCGATGTATATGACGAGAACGATAAAAGAATCAATAAAATAAATCCATGAACACAAGAATGGACATCTCCACGATATAATATAGGTTCCGGCAAACAGAACAACCTGATACACTCTATTCTACATCTATTTCACTAAACAACAACATTTCTAACAGCCTAATCTACGTCTATCTCAGACGATACACAAAACACAACTGTCCCTCTGTCATATGATTTCTCTCTCAACTGACCTTTTTCCTGTCATACCTTAACCGTAACCCTCGTGCAGATGGACTCTACTCACAAACAGCTGATTACTTCAGAAGATAATCCATTTTATACAAATGTTCCAATTCTCAGATGAGTTATCTATCTTACATCCTAACATTCAATATATAGTCCTGCTGCTACTGATGCTACCTGCAACTTAGTTTTCATGCCCGAAGTTGTGATCTCATAGGTTCTTAATTTACTGGCAACCATTTTGTCGTTCGATAGCCTCATCCACTTATTAGGCTTCGTGTCACAGATCCGTCTGTGAAAATCATTGGGTCACGTGATCTGGAGAGAAGTTGAGTCTATTTCTGCACCTGGTCTTCTGTCTTACCCAGACCCCAGTCCCGGCATTCACGTTTAGGTTATTCCGGTTCTAGTGGGATCTGGTCTGGATCACGAACTGCTGACAGTGTCTCTTCTACTTCCGTCATCCACGATCTCCCTCGCTTGATGCGTCTGCCCTGTGCCGGCGCTCCTGTGCTACGTCTTCACTTGCACGTACTTGTGCTTTACTGTCACGCTGGGCATATCCAACAAGTAGGGCATCCGAGTCTCCCTGCACCCCAGAACTGTCCTCATGACCTCATTTTGGATTCTTTCAAGCTTGATTATCTGAGTCGTGGACAGAGTCAGAAGGCCGATGCCATACTCAACCACCGACATCACAAACACCCGCACCAGCAGGAAGATTGTCCCTTGTGGCAGACCAGCACCTGCCATGGTCTTCATTGTACTGAGTCGTTTCTTTGCTGTCTGGATAAACATGTCCACGTTGTTAGTCCGTGCGATTTACGGTATTGCCACATCCAATATGTTCTCCTGATCTTGATATTAACGACGTATGCACTTTTTGAAGCCATGAAAAACCCGCTGAGAGATCAAAGTTTCAGAGATAACGAAGACGTGAAAGAGGTTGCCCGGCACTGGGTGTACAGTTCCCCTAAAGTTTGTTTTCGCGAGAAGATGCGGAATTTACTAGAACGTTAGTAACGTTGCACTAAGCTTGGGGGCGTGTACATCGAACATACTCAAGTATAATTTGGGTTCTGTGCAGGTCAATGGTTACGTACTATAAGTAAGTCGAAATCGTCTGTTAGTGACACATATATATTAGTATATTACACACAGTGATATATATATATATGTCTGTATGTATGTGGTATGGTATGATGTGCGTGTCTTTACGTGTGATATGTGTGTGCTTGCTAGTATGTGTGTAAGTGAACATGCATAAAATCACTACTGGCATTCTTCAAAACACCCTGCGATATCATTATATAAGACTGAAGGAGACAAGTTCCAATGATTCAAGTTACTGAAGTCAGGCAGATATCTTCAAGTCTCAAGCTGAAAAAAAAACCAAACTGTCACGAGTGTTATGTTGGAAGATCCATTTTAATTCGGAAATGATTGAAACACACAGAGCGTCCTCTGCGTCGATAGTCTAATATGGGCAGAACGAAGGAAACTTGCTGATATTCACCGCATGATGTTATTCCTATAAGAAAGTACAAATTGTATAGATAAACAAAGTGGTTATGAAAGCGTAGAAAGGAAGAACAAATGTCATCGACAGTGGTTTTATGTCAAACCACTTATATACTTGTATACTGAAAATATAATGAAGGATGTTAGAGGAGATGTAGACAAAGAATATATAGACTAGGAAAAAAGTAGGAACAGCTTTATTATTTAACGAGTACAAAGTTGTGACGTTTCGGCGTCAGCCTTAATCATACAAACACGCATAGGACGAAGAATTAGAGAAAGAATATACGTGCTATAATATTAAAAGGTATAGAAGCTTCCACTATTTTCTTTTTACATCAATTCTTATAATTCCTTTGTTTCTTCGAATGTTCTACCATATGTAGACTGGAAGTTTCTCTGAAAGAAACATACACTATACCTCTAATACTATTTCTACGTATCAGTTTTTGCCTTTAAAATATGTGTATATTTCTTACATAGCGAAATGATATAAAAATGAAAAAAAAAAGAATTAGATAAATGAATAGTTGGATAGAAAGGTAGGCAAACAGACAGACAGATAGATAATTAAACACACATATATACACAGAGAGATCGAGAAACAGGGGTATAAATATATAGACAGAGTAGGACAGACAGATAGGCAGATGGATGGAAGAATGAATAAATGATTGGATGGATGGATGGATGGATGGATGGATGGATGGATGGATGGATGGATGGATGGATGGATGGATGGATGGATGGATGGATGAGAGGATGGAATATGTTCTTTAAAGATTTATGTCAATAAGTTTGTTTTAACAAACTTCTTTTGACGCATTTTTATAGTTGGTAAATGTGTTTATTTTCAGCCCATACAGTGTTTCAGATGCTGTTTCAGTAGAAAAATATTGTCGTTAAAGTTCTCTCTAAAAACGACGGTAACTCGTTAAGTAAAACTAAACTGTCATGTCTGGCAAGAAAACTGTAAGGAACCACAGCTGTTCAAGAGCTAACGTTCCGTAAAGGGCATGTTAATGATGTATTGATTGAACCTTCAAAAGAACTGTAATTCCATTGTTTTCATGTTTCAATTTCCTGAAAACCATTTATGGTAATATAAATCTGTTGGGAAGAAATACAGAAGATCTCTTCAGGACGTGAGGGGTAAAAGAGGAGCCGATGTTGCATCAGACCACCATCTAATTGTGGCCCGATTGAAGTTAAAACTAAAGAGGACTGGGATAGGAGGCAACAGTAGACAACGCCAGAGATACAACACCACAGTTCTAAAAGACAGAACTAAGCAGGAAGAATTTAAGATCGCACTCGCCAATAAGTTTCAGATTCTACAAGATCTACCAGAAGAAGAGTCAATTGATAAGAGATGGCAAGGAGTGAAAGAAGCATTTACCTCATCATGTCAAGAAGTGCTTGGACCCAGGAAGCTGTGCCACGAGGCGTGGATCTCTGCAGAATCCATAAGGAGAATAGAGGAGAGAAAGAGGAAAAAAGCAGCACTCAACAACAGCCGCACAAGAGCCAGTAAAATTATTGTACAAGAAGAGTATAGGGAAGCATGTAGGAAAACAAAGAGGAGCATCAGGACAGACAAAAGGAACTACATAGAAACACTGGCAACAGAGGCAGAAGGAGCTGCCCGGCAGGGAAATATACAGGATCTATACTCCACAATTAAGAAGATGACTGGAAATTATAGTGTACCGATGAGGCCAGTGAAAGACAAGAACAGAAAAACAATACCCAATGACTGGGGACAGAGAGACAGATGGATGCAGCACTTTGAAGAATTGTTGAATAGACCAGCCCCTCATAACCCACCGAATATTGAACCAGCCGATAGAAATCTACGAATAGATTGTGGTATACCAACAAGGGAAGAGATTTGTAAAGCCATAAAACAGCTGAAGCATGGCAAGGCAGCAGGACCTGATAACATCCCGGCAGAAGCACTGAAAACAGATATTGAGACAAGCGTAGACATTCTTCACCCCCTCTTCAGGAAGATCTGGGAAGAGGAGCAAGTGCCTACAGAGTGGAAAGAAGGTTACCTTGTCAAGCTACCAAAGAAAGGTGACTTGAGCTCCTGCTCCAGCTACAGAGGTATAACACTGCTATCAATACCAGGAAAGGTATTCAACCGAGTTCTTCTAAATAGGATAAAGGACGCGGTAGATCCACAACTCAGGGACCAACAAGCAGGATTCCGGAAGAACAGATCCTGTACAGACCAAATAGCAACATTACGTATCATCTTAGAATAATCACTGGAGTGGAACTCACCTCTCTATGTCAATTTTATTGACTATGAGAAGGCTTTCGACAGCGTCGACAGACAGACCCTATGGAAGCTGTTGAGACACTACGGAGTACCGGAGAAGATTACCACCATCATTAAAAACTCCTATGAAGGGATGACATGTAGGGTAATCCATGGAAAACAACTAACAGATGCCTTTCAAGTTAACACAGGAGTGAGACAGGGATGCCTGCTGTCACCATTTCTATTTATCCTGGCCATAGACTGGATTATGAGAAAATCAACAGAAAATAGGAGAAATGTGGACGCTCTGGACTCCATTGGACGACCTAGACTTTGCTGACGACTTGGCACTTCTCTCCCAGACTAAGCAACAGATGCAAGAGAAAACCATATTAGTGACAGAAAATTCTTCAAGACTAGGCCTTACCATCCACAAGGGAAAGAGTAAAGTTCGTAGAGTAAGTGAGGTCAACGAAATGCCCATTATATTGGAAGGAGAGGAACTGGAAGAGGTTGAAAAGTTTACTTATCTGGGAAGTGTGATAGACAAGCAGGGAGGAACAGAAGCTGATGTAAAAGCAAGAATGGGCAAGGCAAGAGTAAAATTCCATCAGATGAAGAAAATATGGGGAACTTCAGCCTTGTCAATTAAATTGAAGATCAGAGTATTTAACACCATGATAAAGCCCATTCTGCTATACGGTTCAGAAACTTGGAGAACTACTGTTACGATCATGAAACGAATCCAGACATTTATTAACACGTGCCTTAGAAGGATTCTACAAATACGATGGCCAGATACCATAAGTAACCAAGAACTGCAGCAGAGAACAGGCCAGCAACCAGTGGAAGATGACATCCTACGAAGAAGATGGGAATGGATCGGACACACCCTACGGAAATCCACATCCAGCACTACAAGGCAAGCCCTAACATGGAACCCACAGGGTAAAAGGAGGAGAGGGAGACCAAGGAACTCCTGGCGCCGAAGTCTGGACACGGACATCAAAATAATGAACCAGACAAGGAGACAGTTGGAAAGAGTGGCCCAGGACCGAACTGCCTGGCGAGCTCTTGTTGGCGGCCTATGCTCCACGAGGGGTCAGAGGCATAGATAGATAAATAGAAAATAAGGCTCCAAGTTGGATTTGATTGTGTTAGATCTATGTTGAAATCTCCAAGAATGATAATATCTTCGAACCTAAAGGTTGGAACCTCATCCATCATAATCGTGGAGTGATCGTACCACAGGGATGATGCATTTGGACTACGGTACAAAAGTCCCATAATTAATGGACTCTGATTTGGCATTTTAACTTCCACCGAAATACACTCTACCTCTGATGATTCGAGGTCTTCTCTACGACTAAACTGGATAGTTGTGGAGACATACATTACTAGACCTGTTTCTAGTTTCCTGGTTGGGTCACGCCGGATCAGGTTAAAACCGTTAATTCTAATATCTTCATCGTTTATGTTCCTATTTAAACGGCTCTCAGAGAAGCCAAAAATATGGGAATTTTGATTTAATATGTGTGTTGCTTCAGGAATTTTACCTAATAGATGATATACATCCAGATGGCCTATTCGAAGTCCTTCTTTATGTAACCATTTTTCGGTAGGTGGGGTCATTTTATTTTCCTGTCTACTGTTATTGGTTTGAAAGTAATTCCTATTATGATACTTAATACTGAAATAAATAAACTTTAAAATACTACACAGAGGCACACTATGTATATGAAACTTTCAACTGGTACACAACTTACTAGATGAACTAAATCGAAACTGAAAGGGTGACACGCCTAACTACTGAATAATTAAACGCTGAAATATGCCATTTAACTAGCAAGTTGATAGATAGATAGATAGATAGATAGATAGATAGATAGATAGATAGACAGACAGATAGATAGATAGATAGACAGACAGACAGGCAGACAGACAGACAGACAGATAGATAGATAGATAGATAGATAGATAGATAGATAGATAGAAAGATAGATAGATAGATAGATAGATAGACAGACAGACAGACAGACAGACAGACAGACAGATAGATAGATAGATAGATAGATAGATAGATAGATAGATAGATAGATAGATAGATAGATAGATAGATAGATAGATAGATAGATAGATAGATAGATAGATAGATAGATAGATAGATAGATAGATAGATAGATAGATAGACAGATGATGTGCCAGTTTACATTTTTTTACTAAATTTAATTAATTTTTTACGTTCGAAACATTTTATACATATATGTATCTGTGCATTTTTTACCTGAAAAACACTACTGCTATAATATTAAATGGTGTAGAAACTTCCAATATTTTCTTTTCCTATCCATTCGTATAACTCTTTTGTTTCTTCGAATGTTCTACAACATGTAGACTGGAAGTTTCTTTCAAAGAAACATACACTAAACCTCTAATACTATTTCTACATGCCACTTTTTGCCTTAAAATATGTGTATATTTCTTATATAGTGAAATAATTTAAAAATAAAAAAAAATTCGATAACTGGGTAGTAATATAGAAAAGCAGACAAACAGACAGACGAATAGATAAATAAACACACATATACACAGAGAGAGATCGAGAAACACAGGTATACATATATAAACAGTGTCCGACAGACAGATAGGCAGATGGATAGAAGGATGAATGAATGATTGGATGGATAAAGAATGGATGGATCGATGGATGGATTGATGGATGGATGGATGGATGGAACATTTTCTTAAACATATGTCAATAGGTTTGATTTAATATATTTCTTTTGACGCATTTTTATAGTAAATAAGTGTCTTTCTTTTCAGCCCATACAGTGTTTCAGATACTGTTTCAGTAGAAAAGTATAGTCGGAAATGTTCCCTATAAAAACGACGGTAACTCGTTCAGTAAAACTAAACTGTCATGTCTGACAAGAAAACTGTAAATAACGCAAAGCGGTTACAGAGGTAAAGTTCCGAAAAGGGTACGCAAATGATTTAATGATTGAACCTACAAAAGAACTATAATTCCAATGTTTTCATTTTTCAATTTCCTGAAAACCATTTATGGTAAAATAAATATTTCAAAATGTTCCACCGTTACTTGAATTTTTATTAGTATTAAAAAATAAAACTAATATTTATTAATTTACAACTCGGAGTAATAAAGAACAATCAAGAATGACTTTAATTTGAAAATATATTTGGAAGAGAAATATTAATGTGTACAAAAGCAGGAAATATTACAAGTATTCATTGAAAGCATAATAAAAATATATAATTAAAAACATAAATGTTACTGCACAGACATAAAAAACAAATGAATAAAAACACAAGCTGATAGTGGACATGAGATATAAAGTTAGACAAACAAATATAAATAAAGAGAAGCAGATAGAAAGATAGATAGGCAGACACACACAGATGCAGACAGATACAGATAGATAGATAGATAGATAGATAGATAGATAGATAGATAGATAGATAGATAGATAGATAGATAGATAGATAGATAGATAGATAGATAGATAGATAGATAGATAGATAGATAGATAGATAGATAGATAGAATCAAAAGAAAACCCTTATGGAACACCATTGTCACAGACAGACGAATCTGACTTGGGCATTTTTTTAAGAAAACAATACGATGTCTGTCAGAAAGAAGCGATATAACAAAGCTAGACAGATTCTTGGTTATATAGATATATACGTCAATTCAAAGTTGAATGCATGGATATACTGATGGATGGATGAATAAATAGATGTATGTACGAATTTAAAGATAGACTTACAGGTAGTTAATGTCAAAGGAAGTGATATTTATTTGGAAAATAAAATAATCTTTTATAATTTTTCTTTCAAAATTACTTCTACTAAAATTCTTAATTTAAATAAAATCATCCACTATATTCTTTTATCATCTTCTCTGATGGACCTTTTTCCTTTGAATTATCTCTGATATATAGAATGTAAGTTTGTTTCTATAAAATATACGCCAAATCGCTTACGCTATTTCATAAAATGATTTTTTGTAATTAAATATACATGTATAGCTTGTGAAGAGAAATACAAGTACAGTGTAAACACCAGTAGAAAAGTAAAAATAAATAGTCCATAAGTAAGACATTCGAGCATATAACACATATATAGATAGATAGACAGACAGACAGATGGATAGATAGATAGATAGATAGACATATAAATAGATAGATAGATAGATAGATAGATAGATAGATAGATAGATAGATAGATAGATAGATAGATAGATAGATAGATAGATAGATAGATAGATAGATAGATATAATCAAAAGAAGACCCTTATTATAGAATAAAAAACAGACCTTATGTAACACCATTGCCAAAGATAGATGAATCTTACTTGGATATTTTGTTATGAAAACAAGCCGCTGTCTGACGGAAAGAAACGATAAAATAAAAAAAGACAATAGGTGGATATATAGATATATACGTCGATTAAAAGCTGTTTGTATGGTTATACTGATGCATGGAAGAATTAATATATGTATGTAGTACTAATTTAAAAGATAGACTTACGGTCAGTTCATGTCAAAGGACGTGATATTTATTTGGAAAATAAAATTATCTTTTATAATTTTCCTTTGAAAAGTACTTATAGTAAAATTTTAAATTTAAATAAAATCAACCACTTTACTCTTTTATCATCTTCTTTGATGGTCCTTTTTTTACTTTGATTTACCTCATATATATAGGCTGTAAGTTTGTTTGTATGAAATATATGCCAAATCGGTTTCACTATTTGATACATTCATTTTTTATTTAAAAATACACGAATATAACTTATGAAGAGAAAAATTAGTATAGTGTAAACAGCAGTACAAAAGGAATAACAAAAAGTCCATTAGTAAGGCATTCGAGCACATACACATTGATAGATAGATAGATAGATAGATAGATAGATAGATAGATAGATAGATAGATAGATAGATAGATAGATAGATAGACAGACAGACAGACCGACAGATAGATAGATAGATAGATAGATAGATAGATAGATAGATAGATAGATAGATAGACAGAATGATAGATAGATCGATAGATAGATAGATAGATAGATAGATAGATAGATAGATAGGTAGGTAGATAGATAGATAGACAGATAGATAGATAGATAGATAGATAGATAGATAGATAGATAGATAGATAGATAGATAGATAGATAGATAGATAGATAGATAGATAGATAGATAGATAGGTAGATGAATGGATGGATTGATGAATGGATGGATGGATGGATAGATAGATAGATAGATAAATAGATAGATAGATAGATAGATAGATAGATAGATAGATAGATAGATAGATAGATAGATAGATAGATAGATAGATAGATAGATAGAAGCAAAAGAAGACCCGTATGGAACACCATATTCAAAGTTAGATGAATCTGACTTGCGTATATTTTAGGAAAACAAACCGTTGTCTGTCGGAAAGAAACGATATAATAAAGCTTGGAAGATAGGTGGATATATTGATATATAGGTCAATTCAAAGGTGAATGCATTGATATAACAATGGATGGATGAATTAATATATGTATGTACTAATTTCAAGATAGACGTATAATCAGTTAATTTCAAAGGACGTGATATTAATTTTTTTAAAATTATGTTTTATTATTTGTCCTTCAAAATTACTTCTACTAAAATTCTTAATTTAAATAAAATCATCCACTATATTCTTTTATCATCTTCTCTGATGTTCATTTTGACCTTTAAATTATCTCCCATATATAGTCGGTAACTTTCTTTCTTTGAGATATAATAAAAAATACTGTCACTATTTCATAAAATCGTTTTTTGTACTTAAACATATCTGTAGATACATTATGAAGAGAAAAATCAATATAGTGTAAACAGCAGTACATAACTAAATATAAATAGACCATAAGTAAGACATTCGAGCATATAACACATAGATAGATAGAGATAGATAGATGATAGATAGATAGATAGATAGATAGATAGATAGATAGATAATAGATAGATAGATAGATAATAGATAGATAGATAGATAGATAGATAGATAGATAGATAGATAGATAGATAGATAGATAGATAGAATAAAAAAAAGACCCTTATGACAGAATCAAAAGAAGACCCTTATGTAACATCATTGTCAAAGATAGATGAATCTTATTTGGGTATCTTTTTAGGAAAACAGTTCGCAGCATGTCGGAAAGTAACGATAAAATTAAAAAAACACAGATAAGTGGATATACAGATATATACGTCAATTCAAAAGTGTATATATAATTATACGGATGGATGAATGAATTAATATATGTGTGTAATAATTTAAAGATAGACTTACCGTCAGGTAATGTCAAAGGACGTGATATTATTTGGAAAATAAAATTATCTTTTATAATTTTTCATTTAAAATTACTTCTGCTAAAATTCCCAATTTAAATAAAATCATCCACTTTACTTTTTTAACATCTTCTTTGGTGGCACTTTTTAAACTTTGAATTACCTGACATATATAGGCTGTAAGTTTGTTTCTAAGAAATATATGCCAAATCGCTTTCACTATTTCATACAATCATTTTTGTCCTTAATAATATATGTATATAAGTTATGAAGAAAAAAATCCGTATAATGTGACAGCAGTACAAAGCTAAAAATAAATAGTCCATGAGTAAGACATTCTAGCATATAACATATAGATAGATAGATAGATAGATAGATAGATAGATAGATAGATAGATAGATAGATAGATAGATAGATAGATAGATAGATATTAGATAAATAGATAGATAGATAGAATCAAAAGAAAACGCTTATGGAACACTACTGTCAAAGATAGATGAATCTGACTTGGGTATTTTTTTTGGAAAAGAACCTGCTGTCTGTCGGAAAGAAAGGATATAATAAAGCTAGACAGATAGGTGGATATATAGATATGTACATCAATTCAAAGGTGAATGCATTGATATATGGATGTCTGTATATTTTAATATATGTATGTACTAATTTAAAGATAGACTTACTGTCAGTTAATGTCAAAGGACGTGATATTTATTTGGAAAATAAAATTATCTTTTATAATTTTTGATTTAAAATTACTTCTACTAAAAGTCTTAATTTAAGTAAGATCATTCACTTTAATTTTATATCATCTTCTTTGATGGTCCCTTTTAACATTGAATTACCTGACATATATAGGCAGTAAGTTTGTTTCTATGAAATATATGTTACATCCCTTTAACTATTTCATATAATCATTTTGTCCTTAAAAGTACATGTATATAACTTATGAAGAGAAAAATCATTATAATGTAAATAGTAGTACATAACTAAAAATAAATAGTCCATAAGTAAGACATTCGAGGTTGTAACACATAGAAATACAGATAGATAGATAGATAGATAGATAGATAGATAGATAGATAGATAGACAGATAGATAGATAGATAGACAGTTAGATAGATAGATAGATAGATAGATAGATAGACAGACAGATAGATAGATAGATAGATAGATAGATAGATAGATAGATAGATAGATAGATAGATAGATAGATAGATAGATAGATAGATAGATAGATAGATAGATAGATAGATAGATAGATAGATAGATAGATAGAATCAAAAGTAATCCCTTATGGAACAATACTGTCAAATATAGATGAATCTGACTTGAATACTTTTTTTTAGGAGAAAATTCCGCTGTTCGTAAAGAAACGATATAAAAAGTTGACATAAAGCTGGATATATAGATATATACGTCAATTCAAAGGTGAATGCATGCATGTACGGATGGATAGATAAATTTATATATATATGTATATATGAATTTAAAAATAGACATGCCGTCAGTTAATGACAAAGGATGTGATATTTATTTGGAATAGAAAATTATCGTTTATAATTTGTCCTTCAAAATTACTTCTACTAAAATTCTTAATTTATATAAAATCATCCACTATATTCTTTTATCTTTTAATAATAATCGAGCTTACGGTCCCATACGAAACTAGAATAGAGGAACAACATTTATTCAAATTGGAGAAGTACAATGATCTGGCCAAGCAACTGAGGCAGGGGGCAGGAATCAGGGCAAAAGTGATAGCTATAGAAGTGGGAGCAAGGGGATTCGTAGCAACATCAGCATATGACCTGTGTAAGGAACTAGGCATAAAGGGACAAGCAAGAGCAAGGGCATTGAGAAGCCTTTCAGAAACAGCAGAAAAGGCCTCATGCTGGCTGTGGATTATGCGAAACAAGCATTGGGAACATAAGTAATTTCATATGCCTCAACCAATACCAGTCCTCCGTAGCTAACTCGCTAAGACGCACTTCAGAAAAAAGTGCATTTGCAACTGGAAGATCACGGGTTCAATCCTGGGACCGAAAAAAAAGCAACAACTCACAAGACCTCTGGGTGTCATTACCCAGAGGGGCCCACCCTCCTTAGAGTATCAGGAGTTTAAATGGCAGAAACACTTGTCTGAAGGGGGGGGGGTACTTCGTCTGATGATCTGAAGGAGTTGTCTTGTTGTTGCACTCCCTACGGTAGAGAGTTTCCTGCATATTTATCATCTTCTCTTATTGTCCTGTTTACTTTTGAACTATCTGTCATATATAGAATGTAAGTTTGTTTCTATGAAATATATGACAAATCTCCTTCATTATTTCATAAAATCATTTTTGTAGTTAAACATACGTGAATATAAACTATGAAAAAAAATCAGTATAGGTGTAAACAGCACTACATAAGTAAAAATAAAAAATCCGTAAGTAAAACATTCGAGCTTATAACATATAGATAGATAGATAGATAGATAGATAGATAGATAGATAGATAAATTGATAGATAGATAGATAGATAGATAGATAGATAGATAGATAGATAGATAGATAGATAGATAGATAGATAGATAGATAGATAGATAGATAGATAGATAGATAGATAGATAGATAGATAGATAGATAGATTTATAGACAGACAGACTGACAGATAGACAGATGATGTGCCAGTTTACATTTTTTTACTAAATTTAATTAATTTTTTAGGTTCGAAACATTTTATACGTTTATGTATCTGTGCATTTTTGACCTGAAAAACACTACTGCTAAAATATTAAATGGTGTAGAAACTTCCAATATTTTCTTTTCCTATCAATTCTTATAACTCTTTTGTTTCTTCGAATGTTCTACAAGATGTAGACTGGAAGTTTCTTTCAAAGAAACATACACTAAACCTCTAATACTATTTCTACATGCCACTTTTTGCCTTAAAATATGTGTATATTTCTTATATAGCGAAATAATTTAAAAATAAAAAAAAAATTAGATAACTGGGTAGTAATATAGAAAGGGAGACAAACAGACAGACGAATAGATAAATAAACACGCATATACACAGAGAGAGATCGAAAAACACAGGTATACATATATAAACAGTGTCCGACAGACAGACAGGCAGATGGATAGAAGGATGAATGAATGATTGGATGGATAAATGAATGGATGGATGGATGGATGGATGGATGGATGGATGGATGGATGGATAGATGGATGGATGGATGGATGGATGGATGGATGGAACATTTTCTTAAACATATGTCAATAGGTTTGATTTAATATATTTCTTTTGACGCATTTTTATAGTAAGTAAGTGTCTTTCTTTTCAGCCCATACAGTGTTTCAGATACTGTTTCAGTAGAAAAGTATAGTCGGAAATGTTCCCTATAAAAACGACGGTAACTCGTTCAGTAAAACTAAACTGTCATGTCTGACAAGAAAACTGTAAATAACGCAAAGCGGTTATAGAGGTAAAGTTCCGAAAAGGGTATGTAAATGATTTATTGACTGAACCTACAAAAGAACTATAATTCCAATGTTTTCATTTTTCCATTTCCTGAAAACCATTTATGGTAAAATAAATCTTTCATAATTTTCCACCGTTACTTGAATTTCTATTAGTATTAAAAAAAACTAATATTTTGTACTTTACAACTCGAAGTAATAAAGAACAATCAAGAATGACTTTAATTTGAAAATATATTTGGAAGAGAAATATTAATGTGCACAAAAGCAGCAAATATTACAAGTATTCATTGAAAGCATAATAAAAATATATAATTAAAAACATAAATGTTGCTGCACAGACATAAAAAACAAATAAATAAAAACACAGGCTGATAGTGGAAATGAGATATAAAGTTAGACACACAGATATAAATAAAGAGAAGCAGATAGAAAGATAGATAGGCAGGCAGACACAGATACAGACAGATACAGATAGATAGATAGATAGATAGATAGATAGATAGATAGATAGATAGATAGATAGATAGATAGATAGAAAAATAGATGATAGTCTATATTCTACATAGATAGATAGATAGATAGATAGATAGATAGATAGATAGATAGATAGATAGATAGATAGATAGATAGATAGATAGATAGATAGATAGAATCAAAAGAAAACCCTTATGGAACACCATTGTCAAAGATAGATGAATCTGACTTGAGTAATTTTTTAGGAAAATAATAAGCTGTCTGTCAGAAAGAAGCGATATAATAAAGCTATACAGATAAGTCCATATATAGATATATACGTCAATTCAAAGGTGAATGCATGGATATACAGATGGATGAATAAATATATGTATGTACGAATTTAAAGATAGACTTACCGGCAGTTAATGTCAAAGGAAGTGATATGTAGTTGGAAAATAAAATAATCTTTTATAATTTTTCTTTCAAAATTACTTCTACTAAAATTCTTAATTTAAATAAAAGCATCCACTATATTCTTTTATCATATTCTCTGATGGTCATTTTTACCTTTGCATTATCTGGCATATATAGAAAGTAAGTTTATTTCCATAAAATATATGCCAAATCGCTTACAGTATTTCATAAAATGATTTTGTGTACTTAAAAATACATGTATATAACTTATGAAGAGAAACACAAGTATAGTGTAAACAGCAGTACAAAAGTAAAACTAAATAGTCCATAAATAAGACATTCGAGCATATAACACATAAATAGATAGATAGATAGATAGATAGATAGATAGATAGATAGATAGATAGATGGATGGATTGATGGATAGATAAATAGATAAATAGATAGATAGATAAATAGATAGATAGATATAAAGATAGATAGATATAAAGATAGATAGATAGATAGATAGATAGATAGATAGATAGATAGATAGATAGATAGATAGATAGATAGATAGATAGATAGATAGATAGATAGATAGATAGATAGATAGATAGATAGATAGATAGATAGAATTATAAGAAAACCCTTATGGAACACCATTGTCAAAGATAGATGAATCTGACTTGAGTAATTTTTTAGGAAAATAATAAGCTGTCTGTCAGAAAGAAGCGATATAATAAAGCTATACAGATAAGTCCATATATAGATATATACGTCAATTCAAAGGTGAATGCATGGATATACAGACGGATGAATAAATATATGTATGTACGAATTTAAAGATAGACTTACCGGCAGTTAATGTCAAAGGAAGTGATATGTAGTTGGAAAATAAAATAATCTTTTATAATTTTTCTTTCAAAATTACTTCTACTAAAATTCTTAATTTAAATAAAAGCATCCACTATATTCTTTTATCATATTCTCTGATGGTCATTTTTACCTTTGCATTATCTGGCATATATAGAAAGTAAGTTTATTTCTATAAAATATATGCCAAATCGCTTACAGTATTTCATAAAATGATTTTCTGTACTTAAAAATACATGTATATAACTTATGAAGAGAAACACAAGTATAGTGTAAACAGCAGTACAAAAGTAAAACTAAATAGTCCATAAATAAGACATTCGAGCATATAACACATAAATAAATAGACAGATAGATAGATAGATAGATAGATAGATAGATAGATAGATAGATAGATAGATAGATAGATGGATGGATTGATGGATAGATAGATAGATAAATAGATAGATAAATAAATAGATAGATAGATAGATAGATAGATAGATAGATAGATAGATAGATAGATAGATAGATAGATAGATAGATAGAGATAGATAGATAGATATAGATAGATACATAGATAGATAGATAGATAGATAGATAGATAGATAGATAGATAGATAGATAGATAGATAGATAGATAGATAGATAGATAGATAGATAGATAGATAGATAGATAGATAGATAGAATGAATTATAAGAAAAACCTTATGGAACACCATTGTCAAAGATAGATGAATCTGACTTGGGTATTTTTTTAGGAAAATATTCCACTGTCTGTCAAGAAGAAGCGATATAATAAAGCTAAACATATAAGTGGATATATAGATATATACGTCTATTCAAAGGTGAATGCACGGATATAATGATGGATGGATGAATAAATATATGTATGTACGAATTTAAAGATAGACTTACCGGCAGTTAATGTCAAAGGCCATGAT
This sequence comes from Achatina immaculata, assembly GCA_009760885.1. Classification (NCBI taxonomy): domain Eukaryota; kingdom Metazoa; phylum Mollusca; class Gastropoda; order Stylommatophora; family Achatinidae; genus Lissachatina; species Lissachatina immaculata. The sequence goes on from CM019699.1 coordinate 11,094,563, forward strand.
ATTTATTTTGAAAATACACTTATCTTTTATAATTTTTCTTTCAAAATTACTTCTACTAAATTTCTTAATTTAAATAAAATCATCCACTATATTCTTTTATCATCTTCTCTGATGGAAATTTTGATATGATTGACCACGATATTCTTGTAAGAAAAATAAAGACTTATAGACTGCACCCTGACCTAATAAAATTAATTGCATCGTTTCTGTCAGACAGACAACAGGTAGTATTCTTCAACAATTCTCTATCAAATTCTGCTAAAGTTGACACTGGTGTTCCGCAAGGTTCTATTCTAGGCCCGTTGCTCTTTGCTATCTATATCAATGATCTTCCACTTCATCTTAAACACTCTTCTTGTGACCTTTTTGCCGATGATTGCACAATCTACACCAGTGACTACGATTGTGTTAATCTAGAATCAACTCTTCAGGTCGAGTTATACAATTTAATTGGATGGAGCAAAAATAATGGCATGATTATAAACACCGATAAAACAAAATCAATGCTCATAACAACAAGACAGAAACTACAAAACGCAACAAAAACAACACTTCGACTCTGTACAGAAACATCACAGATAGAAAACGTTAGCGAGCACAAAACACTAGGTCTTATTATTGACCAACATCTGACCTGGAACTCTCATGTGCAATGTCTAACAAAACTCATCGCACAAAAAGTATACCAATTAGCTAAAATTAAGCACTTCATAGATCAAGACACTAGGAAGACATACTACATAGCTCATATACAAACACATTTAGACTACTGCTCAACAGTTTGGGATGGTTGCTCAGTGTCAAATACAAAAGGCTTTGCTCTCTCCAAAAGCGAGCAGTAAAGCTTATTAGTGACAAAGATCAAGCACAATCAACTAATCATCACAAACGTATCAAAATACTACCTCTTAAGAACAGGTTCCTCTTCAACAAGGCCAAGTTAGTACATCAAATTCTTTCACGGCATGCCCCGCCTTATCTATGGAACCTGTTTAAATTTAACCCAAAGTGCAGCCAACGCTTGAACAACATATGTCTTCCAAAACCTAGACTTGATCTTTACAAGAAAAGCTTTAGTTATTCTGCTGCTCATCTTTGGAATACCCTCCCATCCTATATAAAAATATAGATAGATAGATAGATAGATAGATAGATAGATAGATGGATGGATTGATGGATAGATAGATAGATAAATAGATAGATAATAAATAGATAGATAGATAGATAGATAGATAGATAGATAGATAGATAGATAGATAGATAGATAGATAGATAGATAGAGATAGATAGATAGATATAGATAGATACATAGATAGATAGATAGATAGATAGATAGATAGATAGATAGATAGATAGATAGATAGATAGATAGATAGATAGATAGATAGATAGATAGATAGATAGATAGATAGATAGATAGAATGAATTATAAGAAAAACCTTATGGAACACCATTGTCAAAGATAGATGAATCTGACTTGGGTATTTTTTTAGGAAAATATTCCACTGTCTGTCAAGAAGAAGCGATATAATAAAGCTAAACATATAAGTGGATATATAGATATATACGTCTATTCAAAGGTGAATGCACGGATATAATGATGGATGGATGAATAAATATATGTATGTACGAATTTAAAGATAGACTTACCGGCAGTTAATGTCAAAGGCCATGATATTTATTTTGAAAATACACTTATCTTTTATAATTTTTCTTTCAAAATTACTTCTACTAAATTTCTTAATTTAAATAAAATCATCCACTATATTCTTTTATCATCTTCTCTGATGGAAATTTTGATATGATTGACCACGATATTCTTGTAAGAAAAATAAAGACTTATAGACTGCACCCTGACCTAATAAAATTAATTGCATCGTTTCTGTCAGACAGACAACAGGTAGTATTCTTCAACAATTCTCTATCAAATTCTGCTAAAGTTGACACTGGTGTTCCGCAAGGTTCTATTCTAGGCCCGTTGCTCTTTGCTATCTATATCAATGATCTTCCACTTCATCTTAAACACTCTTCTTGTGACCTTTTTGCCGATGATTGCACAATCTACACCAGTGACTACGATTGTGTTAATCTAGAATCAACTCTTCAGGTCGAGTTATACAATTTAATTGGATGGAGCAAAAATAATGGCATGATTATAAACACCGATAAAACAAAATCAATGCTCATAACAACAAGACAGAAACTACAAAACGCAACAAAAACAACACTTCGACTCTGTACAGAAACATCACAGATAGAAAACGTTAGCGAGCACAAAACACTAGGTCTTATTATTGACCAACATCTGACCTGGAACTCTCATGTGCAATGTCTAACAAAACTCATCGCACAAAAAGTATACCAATTAGCTAAAATTAAGCACTTCATAGATCAAGACACTAGGAAGACATACTACATAGCTCATATACAAACACATTTAGACTACTGCTCAACAGTTTGGGATGGTTGCTCAGTGTCAAATACAAAAAGGCTTTGCTCTCTCCAAAAGCGAGCAGTAAAGCTTATTAGTGACAAAGATCAAGCACAATCAACTAATCATCACAAACGTATCAAAATACTACCTCTTAAGAACAGGTTCCTCTTCAACAAGGCCAAGTTAGTACATCAAATTCTTTCACGGCATGCCCCGCCTTATC